>CM060635.1:16321796-16774296 GCA_030578275.1 Meda fulgida | reverse complement strand
CAAACCTTTGCTATTGTTTTTTTTTAAAGTTGTTTATTTCCCAGAGGATTGATCTGTATGATTTGTTGTTATTGTTCAAACTAAGACTATTAAAAGTCATTTTCATTAATTAATTAAATTAAGAATTATCATTAATTAAAATCAAACAAATATAAAAAAATAAATATTACATGAAAAGTTTAATTTAAAAACATAAATTTGAAATGTTTAAATAATTGTAAGTTACTAAAATACGTAAACTTTTACTAAATTAAGTAAAATAACTAAAACATAAAATAAAAAAATAAATAATAAAGCTAAAAAGAAGAAAAAAATACAAACACACACACACACACACACACACACACACACATATATATATATATATATATTTTTTAAATCACATATACCAATATTTAACTTAAACTAAAATGAAAAAGAAACTGAAAATCTAAAAATAAAAGCTAATTAAAAATATTAATAAATATATACTATAATAGTAGTACTAGTATATACTAATGTTATAGTATTTATACCTTGTTTTTAACGTAAGAGTGTTTACGGCCGTTTGGAACTTGATTGTGTCGAGGCTTCCGGTCTCATCCGCTTCCAGTTATGTTAGCTGTACAAAAACAGTCCGTTATGCTGTTTGATATTGCAAACTGTTATTTGTTATTATTATTTTAATTTATCACCGTAATCATAAACACACTGGTTTGTAGCACACATTCTTCGTGTTATTTACGTGCTTCAGCAAATGAATCGTAAGTTCACACATTCACAGAAAATAGCTTCCGTGTTGCAAAATAAGGTGGATAAATAATACCACAGAGTTGCAAATTTAACATTGATGTTGAAGAGTAGAAAACTTAATTTGTACAGACAAATGTGAGGCCGACCACTCTAGATTACCGGAACCTGGAATTTCCTTAAATTCAATCTGTTTAGCCTTTTGGTGAAGTATAAATGATTCCAGAGCCATTTAAAGAGAGAATGTATTGTGAAGTAGTAATTTGCAGTGATACAAATTGTCCAGCTTCCATTCAGAAATGTAAATGCGATTTGAATAATCTTTGCAGTTAATGAAATCTCTTATAGAGCATTGTTTAGAGTGAGTTTGATTGTGGCTCTCCCATTAATTTGGGCTGATTAATGAAGAAGTCTTTTGGCTGTAAAGGTGTTGTGGGGGAATTATGTGTTAGGTTACAGGATGCTGTAAAGCAAGAGCCATTTAATTAAATATTGAGCACACACATAGATGTCTGTGTTAGTGATCCAAACTGAAACCAATGCTAATTAAAATTTCACCTCTGTCTTGGGAGCCGCCACTCTGCCATTGAATGTGTATATCCCACAATACTGTGCGGCATACCTGTGAACGCATCAATTCTGCCAGATAAATAAAAAACGGCAGACTCAGACATTTTAGCATTATTCTAAGTAATTACTTTCCACTTCATGCCATGGAAAGTTTATCCGTCACATTGAGATGGGTATATTGAGAGAACATTGTAACCTAGCGAATCATTATATGCGACTATCCTAGGCATCTATAATGCACGCTACGTGATAGATTAAACTGCTTGTCATGCTCCAAAGATTAATAACATCACTAAATTAAATGAATTGACATGCATTGCAACATTTGATAAATGTGTTGCCTTGCTGTCAACCAGCTGTGTATCTTCGCTCACGTTAGCTCTGTTCCACAACCTAATGAGCTGCCGCCTCGCTACGGAAGCATCTTAACCATCATGGAACTTCTTAAATGACCTGTTTGGAACATTCTACTTAGGCAGAAAGATTGATTGTTTGTGACCTCACCACAGTTACATGACTTTTTCCGCTCATCCGCCATCTTCATGACCAGTGGGACAAAGTAATGGTGGTGAATACAAAAACACATGGACAGAGATGCCAAGAAAAAACATTCATATTTGGATTTGATCCACACCAGGTGCAGATTTCTAAAAGTTAGCATAGACACTATTAAATCTAAAGTTTTCAGACATTCATGCATATTTAATCTACAATCCATCTCCCTAGTCACAGAGTTAAACTGAATTAAAACACTCTTCAAAATACCTTAGTATTTTATAGAAGAAAGAAAGTCATACAGGTTTGGAAAGATGTGAGGGTGAGGAAATACTGAAATTTTAGTTTGAACTAACCTTTAGAAAACTTTTATTAGGATTTGGAACAGAACCGTTTATTAATTAAGAATAAGAAACTGTTTGTGTTGATTTCCTTTAATGTTAAAAATAATTCTGTAATGACAACTCTCGGAGTGTTTGGCATGGTAATGGATATGACAATGTTGATATATTTGGTCTTGGTGGAATAGATCTGCTACACTGCTGTTATTGATGCAGCTGCAGAGTAAGTACAGGACCTGCTACTGCCAATACATACACAGACACACTGCTGTGAGCAAGTAAGACATGTTGCTGCTGCACAATAGAGCATACATGAATTACCTGTAGCAGATCCATACAGGTGGAGCTGGGGAAGGTGGAGGGTTTCTGAAAGCGCGCTGCACTGCTACAGCAAACACTGACCAAGTGCTTGAAGGTTGAGCAGCAAGCTCATTGGCCACTGATACAGCAGGAACCAATCAGCTGTTCCCTATAGAGAATGATGTGATTGCAAGCAGATTGAGTTGAGGACCTATCAGCCTGCACCATCTAGAGTTTCATAACAGAACTTAGAATTTGTAGACTGTCAGCAGTAGTTACATGACATACACACACATGCACTTCCGCAGACTCACCTGTGAGTAATAAAGATGTCTCAGGACAAAGCTGGAGAATATGAAGTGTGGATAAAAGGAAGAAGAAAAAGCAAGAATTTTATTTTTGACTCAGGGGACCCAAAGCGACAATCGTTGTCAGGCTGAAAAAATAATGAGTTGTGAATGGAATGTTTTTCAGTGGCTCGTGTGAGGGGGTGGAGTGGGGGGATGAGGGAATTGAGGAACAAGGGATAATCAAGACATCGGCTAGTTTAGTGACAGCCTCTGAAATAGTAGCACCTCAGAAGCTGCCTTCCGTCTTTGCCCTCTTCCCTCCTTTCTATCTATAAGATAAGTACTGTTACTCTGCAAGGAATGCAGAAGTCAGTCCATGCAGGGCAAAAAATGACTGTTGTTGGTTAAAAAAAAATCCCCTGGAGCTGTCTGAACAACTTTAGCTATAGTGGCTTGTTACCTCCTGCTTTCTCAATGTGGGGAGTCAGTTGTGTTGTTGAGCAAGAAAGCTATTTGGAAATTTGACACATGTGCTCCAATAACAGAAAACAATGCGTGTGTCTCAATCAGCTTCCTGGTTCAGCAGTCAGGGCACTGATCAGGGAGTCAATCGCAAAATCCTACTGAAACATTTGCTCCCTAAAATGTCCCACAATGTACAGTAAAAAACCAGGGAGCATCGATGCTCAGTATGTCCCCTTAATGGAAGTTCTGAAGCGCAAAACTATCCCGTGAGCCAACTCACTACACATAATGACACGCTATAGATGTTTTTTAAAATACAAACCATTATTTATTTATATTTTAGCCAAACCATACATCTCTAGACAGGTATAAAATAAAATATTCTAGCTAACATTTATAATTTATTTATAGCTGAAATGTTTCACATATGCAGTATGTAACAAGCATAGTATTTATCATAAAGTACGATAGATAGATAGATAGATAGATAGATAGATAGATAGATAGATAGATAGATAGATAGATAGACAGATAGATAGATAGATAGACAGATAGATAGATAGATAGATAGATAGATAGATAGATAGATAGATAGATAGATAGATAGATAGATAGATAGATAGATAGATAGATATATAGATAGATAGATCAAATACTGTATATGGAAATCATTGTGATTTATTCAATTCATTAATTGGCGTAAGCTATTTTGAGATTGTATTTAACGCACATGCCAAATCAATTGCCCAACACCAGAAATAAAACATGCAAATGCATGCAAGCATTGTTAATAGACCTTAAACAGCTTCCATGTCTATAAATTTAATGCATCACACAGCCCTGTAAAAGGCCACTTGAGAAACACCTCCTCATTCCATATGCAATAGGAGCCAGGGAAACAGATCCTAGATTAATGGCACTTAGGCGTTTGTATAAATTCTTTATTAAGCTTGAGTGCTTCAATTTACACTGTGCCTAGAATAGTCACTTTATTCATGTTCCAACAGCGAGAGTCACACCTGGACCCGTGGCTCTGTCTTAAACTCGGGCGCTGAAGATCTGCTCCTCTGGAACGGCCTGATTAATTCAGTGCGGCGCCGGCAGTTTCCGTGAGAGAAGTCAGAAGCAGAGACGCCTCAGAGTGAAGGGCAACCTTTGACCCCAGCAGCCGGCATTGCTAAAGACTGCGCCTGAGAGGGAGAACAAGAAAGAGGTGCAGTGGCTTTTCTCAGAATGTCATTCAAGTCTTCACCTTCAAATAAAGTAGAGGTCATTAGTAGAGAATTATCTCATTAACAACCCCGCTTGCCGGCTCTCCGGGGACCAGTTTCAGTGGAGGCCAGGCCTGAAATATGGATGGAGTTTTAATGTGCTCTATAAAAACGAAAGGGCCAAGCCGTAGACTGGGCTGTAAAACTCAGTCTGTGACAATGCCACCACGGCTTAGTAGATAAAAGGCATTGCCAGGCACTTGGAGCTGATTTAGGATTTGTTTCCTGTATCTAAATCAAGCTGAATCATTAAGGATGAAAGCTCAGGTCACAGTTAGCAAAGCTGATTGGCGCTCTCTTGTAAGACTTCCTCACTGTGGCTCAGGACTCAGTGTGAGTAAGTAAATAAACATGGATAAACACAAATTTCAAAAGCATAATGAATATTTTGTGAGGGTTTGTATGTAAAGCTTGCTGGGAAATGACTACTGAAATGCTTGTTTTGTTATTTTTGTAGAGTGGCTAGTACAATACCCGAGAAATCAACATTCTCATCAGGTAACATCACTCTAGCAGGTTTTATCCACTCTAGTCACTTTTATTCAATCCATCTCAGTGGATTTGATTAATTTACTCAAAGCTAAAGTAAATTCGGTCATCATTTACTCATTACTCCATTACTTGGAAATCCAAAAATTACAAAAGCACCATGCATGAAAGTATTGTAAAAGTGGTCCATATGACACTTTTGTTATATTTAGTCTTTTGATGCCATAGGATACATTTATGTGAAGAATATTCATTATTTACAGCAGTAATCTGATATTATTTTGATCTTGAACCAATTAATTAGCAGAAATTATTAGTTCAACACCTGTGTGATGTCATTAATGACAGTTCCATATTGTTGAACCAATGTGGTTCAAATGACAGATGTGCGACAAAGTTACTATGATTTCAGGAAACTGTCGTGACCGGCTAGTTAAATTGTTTAATGATGCATCATACTATGGTAGTTAAGCAGCGAGTTACGCCATTTTACTGAAAAAGCACCCTAAGCTCTTAGCCGAGCACTTAAAGTAGCATTTATGTACTGGTGTAAAATATGTACATATGTGTACATAATATGTAATAAATAAAAATTCAAAAGAGGTGTTACAAGTTGTGATGTGGTTATGATGTCAAATGTCAAGTCTCAAGTAAATAAAAATTCAGCACCTAGAAACAACATACCCACTGATTTGTGCTGTTTATTTGTAACACCTAATCATTTCCATGCTTGGGTTTCTGCAATGATGTGGAAATAAGTCTATTTTAAGTGTTGTGAAATTACTGTATTGCACTGTCCTGCAAACTCATCACTCCTCACCAGCTGCGGAGGGAACATTTCTGTCGGATTGGACAGCTGTTTAACACAAACATACCATCCCACCATCTGCAGTGAGAAACCTGTTGGCCAATTATACCCGTCGAGTGTACAGTTATTGGTAGGTTGACAATTAGGCACTGGTGCTATTCGTACTTGAGCATCAGGCACAGACAGTGATACTGCAATGCAGCGTGGGAAGTGAAGAACCAGGCTGCTGATTAACCATCAATTAAAAGAGTTTCTTATCTCACAGTCGCTCATCACGGTTATTCCAGACATTTGGTTTTAGCCTTTTAATAGTGAAATGGTATTTTAAATAGCACAGCTCAGAGAAGTGCAGACAATTTAGGGTTAAGGTTACCTCTGAGGTAGTAAATATATTACTTTTAGTCACCTCTATTATGTTTCTTTAAAATCACAGATACACACTCCTTTAATTAAAAAGCATGATACAATGCCACAAGGCCATGTTTTGAGACTCGTTGAGCACGCTGCTCAAAAGATGTAGCTAAGCTAGACACGTCTCTAAAAAGCATTAAATATTCTTAAAGTCAGCATTTAGAGAAAGCTACTGCCAGCTACATGGAAAAAGTAGCTTCTTGCATTTAAGCAACTTCAAAAAAATCTTCATTGCTTCTTCAAATGACAGCATTTATTGGATGCAGATTTGCTTGAATATCAGACTAAAAAGACTGAGGTATAAGAGTGTACTAAATGACTTTAATTGGAAAGAACGTCTCGGTTACGTATGTAACCCTCGTTCCCTGAGTAGGGAACGGAGACGTTACATCGGATGACGACGAATGGGGTTTCGCTTAGAACACCTATAGACTTCGAGTATACAAAAACGAGCCAATGGCAAAGAAATGCCATGGGTCTGCGGAATTTGCATGACGTAACTCCGCCCCACCTCATGGGTATAAAAGGAGAACGCCGGCAACATGCAGTTATGTTTCTTCGCTGAGGAGCCAAGACTGAGCTCAGGCGATCCCCGCGGTACAGCGGAAGTGGCAGGAAGACGTTACGTCTCCGTTCCCTACTCAGGGAACGAGGGTTACATATGTAACCGAGACGTTCCCTTTCGTGGTCACTCCGAGTTACGTCGGATGACGACGAATGGGGTTATCAGTCTAATCACGCCACCTTCACAGCTGTCTTCCAGTGCCCTGCGTAAATCTGAGCCCTTGAGAGACTTTGGACGAAGGACTCCTATTTAACACAGGAATACCAAGGTACACTGGGAAGCATGTCCCAAGTTAGAGGAAATATGCAATTTACACCAACCTGGCGGGGGGGGGGGGGGGGGGGGAGGGCGGAATACACATTTGGAAATACACATATGACCCGAAGGAAACATATGGAGAATACTGAGATGTCCAGCCGCAGGTGGAATATTTCAACCTCAGGGTTGGCAAGGTGGCTTGCCAAGGGAAAGACACATGCTCAGAGAGGCTTACAGTGGAAATACACGTGTGGTGGTAGCTCCGGGGAGGGACCATGCACACGGGAGGCACCTAGCCGACGCACAGGCAATAGACACTGGCGCTAGCATCAGGGGTGCTGGAGGAACTCAGGGCTTGCGGAGAAGCTCACCTGAGGAGAATATCGCACGTATCCAGTCCGTGGAGTGGAATGGCGAGCAAGCGAAGACACCTGAGCGGGTCCAGTACTAGCTAGTTGAAGCGAGTACATGAGAGGACACAGGCTCCACTCGGAGATTGTAGAATCTGGTGAATGTGTTAGGTGTCGCCCAGCCTGCAGCTCTGCAGATGTCTGTTAGCGAGGCGCCATGCGCTAGAGCCCAAGAGGATGCCACACTCCGGGTGGAGTGGGCAGTCACACCAAGGGGGCACGGTCGACCTTGCTGCTGGTATGCCAAAGCAATGGTGTCCACTATCCAGTGAGACAACCTCTGCTTGGAGAGAGCCTTTCCCTTCAGCTTCCCACCATAACAGACAAAGAGCTGGTCTGAGGTCCTGAAACACTGCGTCCTGTCTACATAGGCGCGGAGAGCGCGTAATGGACAGAGCAGTGCCAAGGCTGGATCTGCCTCCTCCAAGGGCAGCGCTTGCAGGTTCACCACCTGGTCCCGGAAGGGAGTGGTAGGAACCTTGGGCACATATCCAGGCCGGGGTCTCAGGATCACGTGAGAGTAAGCCGGCCCGAATTCCAGGCATGCTTCGTCAACGGAGAATGCTTACAGGTCCCCTACCCTCTTGACAGAGGCCAATGCAACCAGGAGCGCTGTCTTCATTGACAGGAACTTAAGCTCCACTGATTGCAGAGGCTCAAAGGGAGCACTCTGCAGGGCATTTAGAACCACCGCGAGGTCCCAAGAGGGGACGAGAGGAGAACGAGGAGGATTCAGTCTCCTCGCTCCTCTCAAGAACCTGACGATCAGGTCGTGCTTCCCTAAGGATTTACCTTCTACCAAGTCATGGTGTGCGGCAATAGCGGCAACAAACTTTGAGGGTGGAGGGAGACAGCCTTCGCTCCAACCCATCTTGAAGGAAGGAAAGCAGGACACCGACCGAACACCTCCGGGGGTCTTCTCGGCGAGAAGAGCACCAGTTGACGAAGAGGTTCCACTTCAACGCATAGGCGTGTCTCGTGGACGACGCTCTAGTGGAAGTGATGGTAGCCACCACCGCTGGTGGTAGGGTACTCAAACCTGCCTCGTCCCATCCAGGAGCCACACGTGGAGGTTCCAAGAACGGTACGAGGGTGCCACAGGGTGCCCCGTCCCTGAGAAAGGAGGTCCTTCCTCAGAGGAATTGGCCAAGGAGGTGCTGTCGCGAGGAGCACCAGTTCGGAGAACCAAGTCCGGGTGGGCCAGTACGGCGCAACCAGAAGGACCTGCTCCTCGTCCTCCTTGACCTTGCGCAAAACCTGCGCAAGAAGGCTCACTGGGGGAAACGCATATTTGTAGCCCCGCGGCCAGCTGTGCGCCAGAGCATCCGTGCCGAGCGTGCCCTCGGTCAGGGAAAAAATACAGGTCGCAATGGGTCGAGTCGTGAGAGGCAAACAGATCTATCTGTGCGTCCCTGAACTGGTCCCAAATCAGCTGAACCGACTGGGGATGGAGTCGCCATTCTCCAGGGAGGGGCTGAAGCCGTGAGAGCTCGTAGGCTGCACAGTTCAGAGCTCCGGGAATATAAATGGCTCGAAGCGACCTCAGATGCTTCTGACTCCATAAGAGGAGGTGGCGAGCAAGTTGCGACATACGGCGGGAGTGTAGACCACCTTGATGGTTGATGTATGCTACAGTGGCGGTATTGTCTGATTGGACTAGTACGTGTTGACCCTTGAGCAACGCCCGAAAGCGGTGCAGGGCAAGGCGTACTGCCAGCAACTCGAGGCAATTGACATGCCATAGGCGCTGGGGTCCTATCCAGGAGCCCGCGGCAGCATGTCCATTGCACATGGCGCCCCAGCCCGTGGTGGAGGCATCTGTTGAGACAACAACATGCCGGGAAACTCGTTCCAGGGGGACACCTGCCCTGAAAAACTGAGGTTCGACCACGAGGTGAAGGTCTGACGGCAGGTCGGAGTAACTGATACTCGGAGCGTGCCTTGTTGCCATGCCCACCTCGGGACTCGGTCGCGTAGCCAAAGCTGAAGCGGTCTCATATGAAGCAATCCGAGCGGCGTTACCGCGGCTGCAGATGCCATATGCCCCAGGAGCCTCTGAAAAAATTTCCGTGGAACCACACTCTTACCCTGAAATTGTCTCAGACAAATCAGCAGTGACTGTGCGCGCTCGCTCGTAAGCTGCACGGACATGGCGACCGAGTCGATGTCCATACCGAGAAAAGAGATCCTCTGCACGGGGCAAAGTTTGCTCTTCTCCCAGTTGACCCGAAGGCCCAGACGAGCTAGGTGCCGGAGCACAAGGTCCCTGTGTTCGCAAACCTGGTCTCGAGAGTGAGCTAGGACAGTCAGTCACCGAGATAGTTCAGGATGCGAACCCCATGTTCCCATGGAGGAACAAGGGCTGCCTCGACAACCTTTGAGAAGGCGCGAGGAGACAGAGCTAGCCCGAAAGGGAGAACCGCGTACTGGTATGCCTGCCCCTCGAAAGCAAACCGGAGGAACGGTCTGTGTCGAGGAAGAATGGAGACATGAAAGTAGGCGTCCTTCAGGTTGATCGCTGCAAACCAATCCTGGGGCCGGACACATTCGAAAATGCGTTTGGCGCTGAGCATCTTGAACGGCATCCTGTGAAGGGAGCGGTTCAACACGCGCAAGTCCAGGATCGGTCATAACCCACCGGTTTTCTTGGGGACAATGAAGTAAGGGCTGTGGAAGCCGGACCTCATCTCGGCTGGAGGGACAATCTCGATTGCACCCTTCGCCAGCAGGGTGGCAATCTCTGCTCTCATGATAGGGGCATTGCCACCGACCAGAGTGGAGCGGACTCCCCTGTAGCAGGGAGGAGACCGTGCGAACTGAATCGCATAGCCAAACCGATGGTTCGCGCAACCCAGCGAAACACGCAGGGAAGCTCTAGGCAGGTTCCCAAGAACTGTGCCAGCGGAGTCAACGAACCACCGACGTCCCCTCGGTGGTGCAGCGAAGCAGAATGACCGGCCCAGAGGTGGACGGCATAGCGGCCCAGAGTGGGGGCACGGTCATAACCGCACCCTGACAGAGGAGGCCGGGGAAGGACCAGCATTCCGCGGGAGCCTGCTCTGCCAGGGGTCTGGCGACAGAGGGGGATGAGAGCGGTACGGTCCAGGGACGGCACACACTGTCATCCGGCTCTGAGACAGAGGGGGACGAGGGGTGCACGGCTCGGAGGCGGCGCACCGTGTCGTCCGGAATTCTGTATGCTCTGAGTCGAGAGAGTCAGTTCTTTCTGAATAAGGATTCTTCCCCAGCCCTCCACCGGGGAAAGGAGTGGCGCTGCTACCAACTCCTGGAAAGAACTGAGTCCCATCTCTGAGCAGCCCATCTCAAAAGTGCTGCTTAACCCGGCCTTTAGCGGGGGGCGGGGCTGGAGAGGGCTGAGGCATCCCCCCACGGTCTTCCAAAGCCAGCCCGGGTGAACGGGCAGGGTTGGAACCGTGGGAGGGCGCCTTCGGCGGTTGGCAGACTGAGGGACCTGAGCGGACGGCGGGGCCGTCGGCAGAATAACCTCAATCTGCTCCCGGGCGGTTGAGAACTGTTGGGCAGAAGTACTCAACCGCACCGCCGAAGAGGCCGACCTGGGATATGGGGGTGTCGAGCAGACGAGTCCGCCGACATCCTGCACATCAGACCGGTCAGCCGCAGAGTGGTAAACATCACCTGACTCGGAGAGCGTACGGCCACCTTCGTCGCGCGGAGAGCAAGGTCAGTGGCGGCGCGCTCTTTGGTAGCTCATTAAATAGCCTCGAGTCAGTCCCGCCCTCAAGCATAACCATGAGCATCTGGGTCAGGTAGACCACAGAACGGTCATGGGATGCAGTGAGGCGGCTGCCTGTCCTGTGGCACTATAGGATTTCGTCACAGATTAGTGTAGACGAAAAGAACTACAGGCTTCGGACAGGTGCGGGAGAAAAAAAAAACTCCGCGATGTTGAAGCGAGCAGGGAGAAACACACTCACTGGCAGATCACTGCACAGATCAGCAGGCAATGTGAACTCTCTGCAGATCGCCATCACACCAACACCGGAGAGAATGGCTCGTCTCGTAGAGCGAAGTCAGAAATGGCTGTGGAGTGAAAAGATACTCTTGGCTCCGAAGCGAAAACATAACTGCATGTTGCCGGCGTCCTCCTTTTATACCCACGAGGTGGGGCGGAGTTACGTCATGCAAATTCCGCAGACCCATGGCATTTCTTTGCCATTGGCTTGTTTTTGTATACTCGAAGTCGATAGGTGTTCTAAGCGAAACCCCATTCGTCGTCATCCGATGTAACTCGGAGTGACCACGAAAGGGAACTACAATTCCATGAAGCATTGCTAATGGCATAATCAAAATAACACGATTGATTTAACGCTAATGATTATATTGTTTATAGTGGGTGCTAAAGTGTTTTTTTGGGGCGATTTTTGTTTCAGTAGTCCTACTAGATTGGTGGATTTTTCTCTGCAGAATTATGCATAATGTAGTTTTTCGACAGGAATTCCACCGTCCAATGCGATTATTTAAAGAAATAAGTTGAAATAATTCATGCTGGTGGCTTCAATTAAATCACACCATTGATTAACAACCTTGTAGCTCACAATAGGTCTGTCTTTAAATGCTTATAAGTTATCGTTAAAAATAAATTCCCCTATGGAGAAAAATGATGGGATTTTTTCTTCCAGAATTTGAGTGTTGTGCTCTATGCGAGCCAGTTCCACAGCATGCAATCAAGTAAATTGCCTCAGATTAGAATAAGCAAACCTGCTAAACCAAATCATGAGGGTGTTTATAAAGGAACGTGGTCTAAATGAAGACAACACTTGAGCTGTTTCTAATAACTCAATGTCTCTCAGAGAGTATGTTGTGTTTTTTTTTACTATGGTGCATGCACAACATAATCACTAAAGCTCCCCATAGCTCCTTATCCCGATAACATATACCACTGGCAGCACACATTGCTGCTATGAACCTTTTGAAGTCTAGTTTTGGATGCACTGGTCAGGCTGAGGTTCACCCTCTCCTTTTCTTTATCCAAACCTTGACTTTGATTCCAAGTTATCTCCTTATTTTTTTTTTAGAGAAGTCAATACTGGTAGAGGGGTGGAGATGTTTTTCTGTGTTTCTTTATTCAAGGGGTGTACTAGACATGGCTAGAAGCTCCAAATGATAATCTATATACAAACAGCAGGTCTTTTTCAGTAAGAAGACCCTTAAGTAGACCCTTCAATAGTGCAAATCCAGAACATTTGTTCACTTGGAAGCAACAAAATGGCGTGTAAGAGAAACATGGCCCAAATAAATACAGCATTTGTCACAGTTTCGAATTGTTGGAGACGGATCACATGACCTCCACTGTCCCCATTGGCAGTTACTACTTTGCTCCACATTTGCATACAGTCAAAGTTTTCTCAACTTTGATGCATCATTGGATACGCCCACATCCTGTTGCCAACGGTCACTGTCGCTCATGTCGCTAGAAGTTTCTAGCTTTCATTGAAAATTAATTAGTATAGCTCATACTGTCACTGCAATATGGCAGGACCCCGAGAGGAAGAGATGCTTTTCTGTTTGAATGTAAGCGGATGGAGGAGATGCCTCAGTATGCTGTCATATTATTGACTACCTTGATTAGTTGTTTTATAAGTGAAGTCAAGATGCTAGCAAACAGGCACTGTAGGACTAGACATTCAATTCTCTGCCAACCATTACTGACTGTTGTACAACTCAGAAAGCATTTCCATGACACCAGGGTCTTTATGTGTCATGAAAGTCAGTGGCAAGAAGTGGTTTTATGACATGAACCTCCCACCTTGGGAGTAACACCCAGAGAACTACTTTTACACCACCTTAAAAAGGTCATGTAGGTTCGCTTGTGCCAAATATAGTATAAAACGGACATACAATGCAGTCTTTAACCCTGTAGTATACAGTGTAGTCATCTGACAGCATAGTTTGTTTTGGGGAATAAAAGTGGGGTCTTTATAGTAATATACTCATTTTATACAATTATTTATTAATATTTATTATTTATGCTTACCATGATATAACTGCATTTATGCATACATAACAATTTTATGATCTGTTTTCTTCTCATACAAAAATAAATTAGAAACGTGCAAGATGGAATGGGAAAGAAACGTTTTTAAAGCTTTTGTAAACAAACATTGAAGAACGCATGATAATGATTTCTGAAAAATT
The DNA here is from genome assembly GCA_030578275.1 of Meda fulgida. Taxonomy (NCBI): domain Eukaryota; kingdom Metazoa; phylum Chordata; class Actinopteri; order Cypriniformes; family Leuciscidae; genus Meda; species Meda fulgida. The sequence continues at coordinate 16,760,717 of CM060635.1, read as the reverse complement.
ATTATTTATTTAAGAAATATTCATTTGATTAAAAAATATATATTAAAAGAAAAAATAATTTTGGATAATTTTCTATTGTTATGCATAGTAATTTAACTGTTAAAGCTATTTTATTTCAGAAAAAAAATCAAATGTGTAAAATAATCCAGTGATACAATATGAGTACCGTGGTTAAAAAAGAAAAAGTAGTTTGTAAAATAATCCATATGAATCCTTCAATGCAACTAAAAAAATAATAACTTAACACAGAGCATTGGCTACGTCTCAAGCATACAAACCATATTAGCTTCTCCAACAGAGAGAAAGAAGTTAGACCAAATGATAATAATAATCATTGTTGGCACTGAAGCAAATATACTGACAATTATATTGAAAGTTTCACAAAATCAAATCAAATAAACAAACTCATTAGCAACAATATAGCTGACCCAACAGAAAGACAGAAATCAACTATCAGATCCTGCCCCTTTAAGAGATCAAAAACTCCTTGGTAATACATCAGAGTGCATTGGTTTGATAACATATTCATAGTACGTGCTATTTTCATAAGCTCACAGAGAAACTTGGCCGTGCGGCAACCACGGAACCGTAAAGATGTGCGGACACAGGTGCCAATTGGGCAGGGATGAGGCAGTACTAAAATATTTCTCATCTTTTTAACAGGGCCAGAATTATGACTACCATCACCGGTGGCTGGCAACCGTTACATCATCTTCAGTGGCGTTATGCTTTCAATCGGGTCTTATTGCAGTAGGCTAAAGCAACACTAAATTTAGAGTTTTCCTTTCCATCTCTTCCTAATCCTTTCATTTTAGGATTCAGCAACCATCCTGTTAATTAGTTTATTTTCCAGTGCATGTTGGCCCTCCGTCACCTTGCCCATGTAAAAAGCTGAACCTTTTGCTTGAGATGAGGCTATCCTCTACCCACTGATCTCTTGGGGAGCAGCTTCATAAGTGTATAAAAAAAATCCATGTTCAACTCCGGCCGGCGATATAGATATCATTTCAGAGAGCCTCTCTCAGCGGGGTTCTGCGGTCCGCTGAAGAATACTTCACCTGAAGCTGCTTTTGTACCGCTGAGAGGGAGAGAAGCAATCTTCCCGCTGTCCTTTGGCAGGGTGATGCTGGACTGGGCTATAGGTGTCATTGAATTCCCTGTGTTTGATGGTGTTGAATAGACAGAGGTAGAATATAGATGGAGTGTGGCTGAGTTGAGAGGGGCCGTCTATGTCCTTTAAGTCCCATCCATTCAAGCCCTCACTCATTCCGCTGAATTTAGATTCCTACGGACTGCTGTGAATTTAAAGCACTCCCGAACGGATGACGTGGTTCTTGTTCTAATGCGCTCACCCCGTCTTTCAGTTTCTTTTTCTCACGCTTTTTTTGTTTTTGCCCCTTTGTTTCACCCACTTCTTCCTCTCATTTTCTTTGTGCAATGTCTGTCACCTTTCTCTTCTCGTGCTTGTACTTTGTGCTTTTCATGTTCTTTTTTTTAAAGAGATAGTTCACTCAAAATGGAAAACTGTCATAAACTTGTTTGATTTTAATTGTTCTATGGGACACAAAACAAAAAAAAAATAAAAATAATGCAATGAAAGAGGACAAAAGTTTTATAAAAATGTTCAATATAAATGTCATCATACAGTAGGTTTGTCATTATTTTCTGAAAAGCTTCCCTTTCAGTGTTATTTTAACTGCTTGACTGAATCATTGTGTTAGTCAGTTGTAGTCAAATGCATGGGTGAATCATTCAAAACTTCAGAATTGGAGTATATATTGAAGTTTTCTGTGAATAGCAACTTAAATTTCAGCTTGTTCCTCACACAAAGCTATTTTATGACTTCAGAAGATATGGACATAATGGCCATAAGTCAAGAAATTGTGACATGGCTTACAGCAACAATCAAATCACAAAGGCTTTGATGTAATTAAATAAACATACACACAGAAAAAAAGGTGTAAAAATTAACCTTTAGGGGTACAACAGCTTGTCACTGGGGCAGTAACCTTAAAAGGACACCTTTGTCCTCAACCTCCTTTTAAGGTTACTGTCCAGCTGTTGTACCCCTAAAGGTAAAATTTTACACCTTTTTTTCTGTGTATGTGCTGTGTGTTTCAGAGAAGAATGGCACTGTATTCTTTTACACATGATCTGGTGTTTTCAGTGTCTCAGGCTGCTCGGTTATGCTCCACACAAACTCGGCTCAGTATCAGTTTGGGTCACTTATAATTTGGATTTTGGAACACAACATGCACCAACCATCTACCCAAAAATGTTTTAAGAAAAGCACTTATAAACCGGCTGAATGTCAACAAAAGAGAAACTTAAAGAGCTCCCTGCGGGTTTCCTCCAAAATAAAAGCTTGATGGCTTGACATTTTAAATGTGAAATATTACAATATAAATAACTGCACAGCAAATCTGGGGCTTAAAAAAAAAAAAATTCAATACGCAAAGTTTCTCTGGGAACACAAAACTTTTGCGAGCGAATGTAAAATCATTGAAATATTTTTCTTTCTTCCATCTCATATTTTTTCTATCACCGTGTCCCTTAGGGGCTCAGTATAAATCCCTGAGGCCTATAGGTTATGAGGATTTTTGTCTAATCTCCTCGAAATGTCTCATTTTGTGTTGTACGTATAATAAAGAATGTGACACTGGTTTGTTACAACATGAGGGTGAGTGAATAATGAGATGATTTTTGGATGAACTATCCATTTAAATCTCTTTTCTGGCCTCCATCCAAGTCTTTGCTGCTGGACTCCAGCATGTCAGGGTGCAGTTACATATGGCTTCCGTGCCATGTGAATTGTTTCTGACAGGTAGACCGCATTGTCCCAGTGGCTGCACAGCTTGGCCACGCTCACGTCTGAAACCCAACTGTACAAGTGAGGTACGAATCTCTCAAGCTTTCCCCCTGCCCAAAATCTAGTTCTGGCCATCTGCTGCCAGCTCTATGAGGCAGATGAAAAATTTTGCTTTGATGAACTCCAACAATATAAAGCACTAACATAATAAGAAAGAAGCATTTCCTCCCAGTTTCCATCTGCTTGTGTGTGTGCATTCATCATTTAAATTCTCATTAGCACCAAATTACCGTTAATTTCCTTATCGCTATGATTTAAATTGAATTTCATAATAGATCCGACAGCAAGCAAATGAGCAATGTGATGCAATCAAATTATGCTGCTGTTTCAGTTCCCGTAGTTACGGTGTCCAAGGCCAACACATCCTGATCCAATCAGAAGTCGGCTGCTGATCATGCACGCTCATTTAGAATGTATGCAGGAGGGAGAAGAATTCAATTGGCTGTCAGCAGGAGGCTGTTGCAGTCTATTTCAGTGAGTAGTTTGGGACAAATCATTGTTCTCTTTTGATGAAAGATATTATAGAGTACCGCAGGAAGCTATTGTCATAGGGAAAATTAAAAACACATTTCTGACTGACCTTGACTTGGCTCACATTTTGAAGCAGGATTAAGCAAGGCCCTGCTGAGGTTATTGTTCGCAGTTCTGAAAATTCAGACCACGGAAAATAATTAAGGCGAAATCTTAATAATGTGTGCAGAGCATGCTGATGATTGACATGCATTGCCTCTAATGGTAGAAAGCACTTATTTGATTAAAAACAACATCAACAAAAAGAAAAAAAAATTCAACCAAGGACAATCAAGAAGGAAAGTTTTCTGTTAAATCTTTCAATTAATATAGTTATTTTTCAAATTCACACATTACGGGGAATCGCCAAACATGAGAGCTCCAGAATAAAACAAAACAGCTTGACTTCAAACCAGATTTAATTTCAGGCAACATGTGAATTACACACACTGAAAATCAAAGGCAAAATTCATTGAAGTCTTTGTCTATGACACTATAAAGCAGGGTTCAATGATTCAAAGCTATCACGCCTCTTAGACAAGCTCACAATAGATATATGACAGTTGACGCTTCTCTTTTTCTCTTCAAACTTGAAAGTGCAAATGTTAAATATACTCATCAAAATTAGACGAAGCTAAAGTTTGAAGACCAATATTTTTCTTAATTTTCATCAGAAATTTTACATACAAAAAATAGCACTAATAATAATAATAATGATTATTATTTATGCATTTATGAATAATAAATATAAGTTATTATTATTATAATTTATTAGTTTATCTTTAAAGTCGGAATGAAACAGAAGTTGTGATGGTCTTTTATTCCCTATTGTGACGTATATTTCAGTGAAACTCAAAAAAAGCTTCTTGAATATGAAAAAATGTAGGGGTGTACTTGATTCTGTCCATTTGGAATTGATTGGATTGTTGGATCGTTGTCATTTGCTATAGAGTGGTGCAGGTATGACGTCACTTTGTTGGCCAACCGGTAGTTAGCATCACACATGGTTCCCTCGACAAAAACCCAATAGGATTTTCCATAGGCTTTTGGATTATTGCAACAAAAAAAAAACACGATCCATCAAGATCATTTTCACAGATTAACACAACTAAAATAAACAGAAAAGCTAAAGGGCTATAAACTACACCACGGCCCCACAAATTCAACGTCACCATCACTAAGCTTCCGACAACTCTTTTAGTTTTTATCTAAAAACATTTTTCCAGAAAGTTTTAGTTAGAATAGTTTATACGAGCACAATTACAAGCATAACGATGCTGTAAAAGCAGACTGAGTTTACCTTTTCGGCGTAATGACATTTGGCCTCTGTACTCCCATGTAGCTACTTGTTAGCAACCACCTTTTTCAAGACACGTAACAGCTTCAAAAATCACGAGTGGGGTACATCGGGGCTAAAGGCACACCTTAAGATTTTTTGTTTTCACTACTACTTTAGGCTATATGATATTATGTTTGTATTAAACATTGATGGAGCTATAGATGTTGTGTAAAAGCGTTTTAATGTGTGAGGTGGCGAGAGGGGCCTTTTACCCCACACATGGGGTAATGAATAAATAAACACATTCGAATAAATCCTTTATAATGAATAGTGAATACTGCAAAATTCCATAAAATATAGCCTAAGAATTGTCAATTTTGATTTTGTGGTGACTTTAAAGTGAACTCTCTGTATCTGTCAGACACAGAAAGCTTGAGAAGTTTTGCGGATCAGATGTAAATATATATGTTCATATTTTTACCTCACATCATATTGAAATGTTAAACTGAAAGTCGAGGAGCACTTTGACAGAAAATCACTTCAACCAAGTTGAAATGTAAACAGGTAGACCAGGTGATTTCTTCAGCAACACACACACACACACATTGGTGCAACAGCATTATGAGGACTCTCCATAGGCGTAATGGTTTTTATACTGTACAAACTGTATATTCTATCCCCTTACACTGCCCCTATCCCTAAACCTACCCATCACAGGAGACATTATGCATTTTTACGTTTTTAATAAAACATTGTTTTTTATGTTTTTTAAGCTGTTTGAATTATGAGGACTTTTGAAATGTCCTCATAAACCACCTATAAGTTGTAATACCAGTGTAATAAATGTAATTATACAAATTTGTGTCCTCATAAATCACATAAACCAATCCCCCCCCACACACACACCTCTCAGTTTTCAGACTGTAACAGCTTAACAAAATTGCCTTTGCCGCGGCAACTGTGGCAGTATGATGTCGTCCCTCTGCTTATTTGCTTCTGGACTTGTCGCTTAAAATTGCTGAGGACATAAACTTGTCACCAAACAGTCCTCTGATATAAGCAGCACGCATATTGGAGGTTCACATACTCAAGAAATAGGCCTTTTAAAGGTCTTTTTTATAGAAATAACATGCAATTAAGTAACTAAAAAAACTCGCAAATCTTGCACTGCTGTCTCACCATTAATCCACATCAAGCTGCTGCAAACTTGAGTGGCACATACGTTATTGTGTAATAATACTGTGAGAAAACACAAGAAAGCAGATTTGATTTATTCTCTCTGGCTGCGGTGGATCGGCACGTACAGCATGAGCTTCACAATAAGATCAAGTCATTCAAAATGAGCATCAGCATAACCACATTTTACCCTGCCAGTCAAACAAAGAGACTCGCAGTTCAGCTGCCATCCTTCGGGGGGGGGGGGGGGGGGGGGGCGCAACATGCACAAACTGCACAAGTCACCTGTCACCCGGTGCTATTTAGCTGGTTTCACCCCCCCGAGGGGGTCATAGTTTCGGGTACTTATATTGGGAGATGTAAAATGAAAGGTGTGCAGGCACAAAATCAGACCTCAACCCATTAAGTAATTTGCAGGGCTGACAAAATGGACCAGACAACTATGAGCTAATGACATCTTTCTGCTATCTCTAAGGGCTGGAGTGTTTTTGCAAGTGTCCCTATGTGTACGTTTGTGTCGCATGCTGGTTGAGTGAGTGCACGACAGAGAATGAGGAATATAGGGATAATTATGTAAAAAGAGTAAAAACATGTTTGAATGACACAAAGTCAGCCCTTCAACAATTTGTCAATTTGCATAACCCCCTGTAATATTTGACCTAAAAGAGCTGTGGCGGCTCCGCTTGAGTGGTACTAATGCTGTCTGTGCATCCACACCAATGACCACGTCTAAGGGAACCGAGAGAGGTCTGCTAGCGGCCGTCGAGTTAACGCGCATGTCCTTTTTTCACAGGTAATTTGCTTCACATCTCCATATTTGGATTACTGCTGTGGGGCTGTGCTGGTGGCTGTATGCAGGTTTTTATTTGAAATATAGTCACCTTCATTTCCACAGCAGGAGGCTTCCCATAGTGCTCTTCTCTGCGCTCCTCCATTAGGTAGCTACTCATAATTATTATCAGAGATTTCAAATATCTCCCTGCAGTCGTTCAGCTCAAAAATTAATCAAATTTGTTCTCTTTTTTTATCAGGGGACTGTGCTAATTTAATGTGATGTATGTAAAGGTGTATAAATAATAATAGCTTATAATAGCCTTAGGTTTGTTCGTTCGTTCGTTCATTCATTAATTAATTTGCTAGCATGTTTTTATTTGCCTGGAAAATTGAGTTCATGCTGTTAACTGTTCAGCTATTGGCACCAGTTTTCATCCAATATTAATATTTTATTTCAGATTCTATCATATTTTCTTTTGTCCATAAAGTTAACGGGTCCTTAATAAAACATCCTTATACATCATCTTTTGTGTTCTGTAGAAAGAAAGACTCATTGCCTCCTTTTGACTCGGTTTTATAAACACTTACTGATAATTACATTACACATTTAACCTTTGTTGTTCATTTGTATGCTTTTGTTTACAGCACAGTGCAGAGAACACAAAATTAGGAAAAGAGAGGACAAACCAGATCAGGAAAGGCTGCAAACCGAGCTTAAATCCACATGAAGGCCACGGCTCAATGGGTGAACCATCAAACTACGGCTCTCACCCGAACAAACTTGTATTTTTGTGCCATTGAGTGGTTTGAAGTGACAGTAAGATGAAATGATGGTTGGAACAGACCTATACAGTAGCTCCAATGATGTAATGCTGTGAATGCCCTTCACCCTCAGTCTGTTCATATTCCATCAGCCAACAGCATCTTCCCTACAGACAAATATTAAAAGGTCTAGACAGGAATGACAGAGACTGAGGAGGACCTTATACAGCCAGTGCAGAAAGAAAGAAAGGTAATGGAATAGATAATCAAAAACATGGCTATCAAATCCAATTCTCTCCAATACAATCACTTTTGTCTGGACCTAATCATAAAGAAGCAGATAAGTCTGATGCAAAGACTTAAAAAAGTTTTATTCAGGCAGGATTAAAATAATTGGAGTAAACACTCAACAAATAGATATCTCCCTTCAAGCCTGCAATCATTTCCAAGTATCATTTTGCAAGTTTGAACCAGTTACCCGAAGTAGTTAAAAGTTTAGATAACCCCAAAATGAACCGCATCTCATCATTTATGCACATTCATGTTCCAAACCAATATATATATATCTTTTTTTTAACAGTTCACAGTGCTTTGATATAATGACAGTAAAGGGCTGTCATGCTTCAAAAATGCTAAAAAAAAACCCTAATAAAGGTAACTTAAGTAGTCCATATACAACTTGTGCACTAAATTACAAGTATTCTGAAGTAATTTAAGTAATAAACATACTAGCCAGGTTAAGTATCTTGGCCTTTGGCTTGATTCTGATCTTTCTTTTAGCACTCAGGTGCATAAAATAGCAAATAAGCTTAACTGCTCACTTAGAATTTTATATCAATCAATTAACTGTTTTAACTATCATGTCAGAAAAAGAATTGTTTCTCAACTTCTATTGCCAATCTTGGATTATGCTGACATTGTATACCAAAACACTACGGCTTCCTGTCTTCAGTCTCTTAATACAGTTTATAATAGCCTGTGTAGATTTATACTCCGCTGCCCCTACAGAACACACCATTGTGAAATGTACCATCAATTGTCCTGGCTGACCTTATCAAATAGAAGGCGTTTTCATTGGTTACAGTTTATTTTTAAATGCATTTATATGAATTACCCTGCTTATTTAAAACAGTATTTAATTCCATTTAGGTCATCTTATAACTTGCGTCATAATACCCAAATTTATTTTTACACTCCTCAGATCAATAAAGAAATAGGTAGATATGCATTTCAATATAAAGCACCGTATGATTGGAATAAACTTCCAATTTCAATTCGCTTCTTAACCTCTTTTCCAACATTTAAAAATTATTTAGTGCAACATCTTCAGAATACGTGTGATTGCTTTTGATTATATATATTTATTTATTTATTATTATTTTTTTCTCTATTTCACTGTAACCTATTTTTGGCATGGTACGTATATATTTTTGTCTATTTTACTTGTGTTTAGTTGTGTGTTTTGGTACATATGGTATTGTTTACTTTGTTTAGGGAGGAGTGTGTCACCTTTTGGGTGTCTTGTATGAATGAATGTCCTGTTTGTATGGTTTTTGGTTTATATATTTAAATACTATTACTGTAATGCATGTTTTTTTTGTTTTTTTTGTGTTATTGTTTTTTATTTTGTAATATGTTATTTTTACGTTTATTTGACTGCTGCTGTAAGGTGAATTTCTGTATCTAGAATCGAGGACCCCTCGAAAACGAGATGGCTCATCTCAAGGGGCTATTCCTCTTCAATAAAAAATGTCAAATATTCAATAGGTTTGATATCGGAAAAGAGTTTTAGCACCTTAGCATTTATAAAAAAGAAAAATATGAGGATTTAATATATATTTTGATATGGCGGGTTGGTTTTCAGAGAAGATTATCAGTGAATAATGATATAAATTTCTTAGTTTGGTCAATATTTAACCCTTAAACGCACATCGGGTCTTTAGTGACCTGGGGCGTCATTACTCCTCATTAATTTTTTCAGCAACCTTCTTGGTATTCTTCAATCAATTAATTATAAACAATATAACAAAAAAATATAACAAGAATGAGTTTTGTGAAAGAATGAGAAAGAGTTTTCCCAGTCACTTTTTGTAAAAAATAAATTGCATAGGGTCGACCCGCACGACCCGAGGTGTGCAACAGTGCAAGTATATATTTTTTCTGCACAACAATAATTGTTGACTGAATAAGTGCAAATCACATTTATTCCACAAGTTGGCAATGTCGGATACATAATGATGACGTGACGTTTCACACTTACCGCAGGCAGAAAACAAAAGAATAGGAAGTATTATCAGCAAAACTTGAAATGGCTCATTGATTTACTGCAGAACAAGTACTGTATACAATCAGATATTAATGTCACTGTCACTTAATGGTGGATCTGGTGAAGAAGCTGTCAGCGATCCAAATATTGATTTTGAAGATGTTGAAAATCATAGTTTTGAGAATATGTTTGAGATCGAGAATATGATACTGAATGCACTGGGAAATGTACTCAGATTTGGATTGCAATGAGAGTGAAAAAATAATTACAGAGTTTTCATTTTATGGTTACTCCTTTCCTTTTAAAACTGTGCAAAAGCAGACTTGCACAACTCTAATCCGTGAGCTGTAATTCTGTTTTCTCTTAAAATGCTGTGATACCATGTCCACAACAGATAAGGAAAGGCGGCAAATGTTTTGCTGGAATAAGCTTGCACCTCCGGTGAGGAAGAGAGAGCTCTTTGAGCCACACGTTCATTTCCGAGTGCAAAAAAGAAACAGGAATTGCGACTCTTTCAGATGATATACCAGACGAGGTGTATGAGTGGAGCTTTTGTACGGAACCCGCGTGCGATTATTGCCTCTGGGTGGAAATATGATTAAGTGCACTCAGAGTTCAGAGGCAATAAGCGCCCACATTTGTGTTGCTTCAAGAATATGGTCTCACAACTGCTCTGAAGGCAATGCGATTTACTGTATGAAAGGTCAAGTTCAGACTGAAGAGAAGGAATATATTATACAAGCAAAGTAACCTTATTAAGTATGAGTAATGAGCGTACACACATCTACTGACATTCATTCTTTTAAAGGGGCACAGCTATACAGATTGCGGGACCATTACAAGTCAAATGTACAATTCAGGAATACTTCAATTCTTTAATTATCTATTATGCATGATTATTTCCCCACTTAGTCCTCATTTATATTGAAACAAGTGCATCTAAGCTCTATGAATCTTTATGGTCATCATGAGTGGATCTAAAGGGATGGTCACTCAATGTAGAGAATGTGCTTTTGTTGCAGTATAGGGAAAAACTGATATAATCAGGCCAGATGATCTCACTATGTCATTGATTTGTATAAGCCTTGAAATTACACTGCTTGAGAAAAGGGTATTGACACACAGTCTAATTATGAGGGTTTTTAGCTTGATGACCGAATTGATTATCGCATGGATTTTGACTCTGTATTATCAGCAAGCTCTGGCAAAACTTCATAAACAATTTCCCTGGCTGTCGCACTGGAAGTCAGACTCCAGAATCCCCTTGAACTGAACTGAATATTGAAGTAAACATATCAAATTACATTACTTTCAAATACAACGTCATTAAAACCCTTGAGATGAACCCTGTTTAGTTCAAATCTTACAAAGTTATGCTCACACTATAGGTCAATGGCTGAATCCCTCCTCACATACTGTACTTCAATGCTTTCCATGGAAAAACATTATAATTGATCCTCAAATTGCCCTTAACTCACAAGATTTTTTCTCAGGCTCTCAGTTTCATGGGGCCGGTGCTCATATTATTTATTAATGCAGGTCTTGGTCTCTGATTAACTCCAAGCTAATTGCAACCTGTGCATGAGCTATTGATTTTTGAGACATAACTTTGCCCCTGGCTGCAATTTAGTAATTGTGAAAAGACAAATGTGCCTAAAACCTCATCTGAAACTCTGGAAAAATTATGACCATCATCACCTAATATTTTAGAGGCTGGTAAACACATAACTCTGACAAAAAGCTGCCCTGCTTTCACAACCAAGCCTCCGTTATACTGCAAAAATATAAATAAATACATAAAATAAAATAGAATAATAGGGCATTAACTGATTTTACAAGCCTGGGGCCCTGGAGATGTGGAGAGAACAGCAATACTGACATTCTCACACATAGCCAGGAGAAACACTTCCTATCCAGAGAGGAATCAACTTTATATTAAAACACTCCAATACATATTGGCTTTTACATAAAATCACCTTATATGGGATTGCAAATTTGGATCCTATAATGAAATAATGAAATTACGGAATAGCTTCCAGCCCTCAAGCTAGTCCTAAAAATAATAATAATATGTGACAAGAGGAAAATTCACAGCCTCCTTATAAGTGATATATTGGGCTTTAATTAGATGTTTTTGCTCTTCAGAAATGAAGATATGAATATTGCTAATACAGTAGTGAACATTTTGTGCCTTTCATTGAAGACATGGTTCAGATCACATTTTTATTTCTGTATTTTAACCAGCAACTCAATACTTCCTGTATTTTAAACAGCAAAAAATAAATAAATAATGAAATCAATGATTTGTGCTTGTTTCGGCACAGAATGTGCTGCTTACCTGCTCACGTGGATCTAATGAAGATGTCAGGCAGCAGTCTAAAACAGTCATCGGTCACTAGGATCCTGGCACACCTGATGGATGAATTAATAGGAAGTGTCATCTTCTTTGACCCGGACCTGGCAACCCGTTCTTACTCCCGTGGGACAAAGCTGGCAGCCTACTTAGTGTCAGGAATGGACCTGTCAGATATACAGCAATCCTCATTCATTTCCCTGAAAATGTGCCGGCACATGACAGTACAGCCCTGAAATGGAGCCATTCCCATGGAAACATGTCTATCAGGCTTGACGTTTGTTTGAGTCTGATGTCATTATTTGCCTTGAGTTAGCTATTAGAATGACCTCACCAAAGGAGTAGATCAGATCTCCATAACATTGCGTCTGCAGTAAAATTAAATTAAGAAGGGAAGTATTTAGTCCATACATAGACATTTAATAAGATATTTCACAATATGTAAACTATGAGTTTCTCATTACAGTCAGCAAGCAATGCAACACTGACATAAAAAATGCAAAAAAAAAGAAAGAAAAAAAATGAAGTTATAATAGAACATAATTGATAATAATAAGAATATTATAATGATTTCAGGTTCATGTGACATTGAGGGCTGGAGTAATGATGCGGATGCTAATCCGTTTTGCCATCACAGGAATATATTACATTTTAAAATATATTAAAGTAAAAAAACTGTTCAAAAACAGTTGAATTTTACAATATTACTGTTTTTACTGTATTGTTACTCTCTTTACTGTATAGTATAAAGGCAGCGTTTGTGAACATAAGAGACTTCTTTAAAAAATATAAAATAAAATCGTATTTATTCCAAATCTTAATCGTTTGGACCAGTAGGATACAATAATAGCGCTGTGAATTTATTGCATTACTTTATTAAAGTAGACAAATGATTACATTGTTACAGTTAGCAGGGAAGAGGAGAGCCAAGGATCTCTAGACCTTATGCGCCAGAGAAACAAGCGCGCAGCCATCTTTAGAATATTGTCTTTGTCTATGGCATCGCTGTCGAGGAGTAATAGCTGGTGAAGTGGATTTACTTATTGTAGAGTTAACGAAAGTTATCATTGTAATGTTTAAATCAGATGTCTTAACAAATCTCAGTAGACCGGGAAGATTTTAAAACGAGCCGTTCAATCGTAAATACGCAAGATCGCTGTGACAATACAGACCGGAAGACAAAAGACAACGAGCGCAGCGCTGAAAAGGGGCGGGGCTACAAAAGGTCTATAGGCAAGCAGTGTTTTATTAGAATAATTCACCTGAACAAAGAAAGTACAAACTGGGAAGACAATGATAATGAATCAAGAAATATAATCCAAACAGAAAACGCAACAGCTTTACAAATGGATATGTAAAGACAACGACTGACAAACAAAGAAACGCAGGGGTATAAATACACTGGATAACAAGGGGCTAGACAAGGCACAGGTGATCAGGTGATAGAAATGAATCGCTATGAGGGTAACCACAGACACTCATAATATGTCAACATTTTACAGTAAAAGTCACATCTCTTTATCTACATGCCATCCTAGTTCTAAAACGGGGCTCAATATTAACATTCAGGGTATATGGTTAATCTAACTAACTTGTAGCTACTGGTAAACAGTTGAGTGAATACTGTATGTTGGTACGCAACCCCTCCAGACAACATCTACAAGATATTTAGCATTTAAAAAATAAGAGGGATCACAAAAATTGCTTAAAATTATTACATTTTATATTTATATACATTTTATAGTACTGCCCAGCTATTTCACATAAAATGTGTTTACATCTATTCCACATACATAATAACAATGCCTAATAATTAATATGAACAAAATAAAAACTGAATTATACCAATGAAAGGGTTCATAAGTTCACATTATCTTGGTTACTTTGATATGTTGCTTGTTGATGATTAGGCTGTGTTCGAAAATCGCCCCCCCATACCCTCATTCACTATTCCCTTCATTAGTCCACTAATATAGTTCACTTGAAGGAGTGAATGAAAAGTGAATGTATTCAGACACTGAGTGCGCCGGAATTGCTACCACTATTAGTGCATAGTTTGTGCTTGCTGTTTAATAATCCAACTGGCAGCTTCAGTAGTAAGATGAGAAGATTTATCTTGAAGTCATGGAAACAATCATGTATAAACCTTAATTAAACAATTTAATAATCAATCAAAAAGGAATTTGTACAGTGTATGATATTACGCTGTACCCACATTGGACCAGTGGTTTAGAAAATGGATGTATGGATGGATGATTCACCAGCAGGCACCATCTTCTGGCTAGAGGCGGCAAGTAATTCAGTGCGGTCGTCACAGTGCATTATGGGTATTCTGTAGGTGTTGAGTGTACATCGGTTTTACACTCCTTATTGTGGTGCATTATGGGATTGAATGAGTTCACTCGATAACATCCACTATGGTTTCGGTTATGGCTATTTCAGCAAATGGCTGTCCCCTCAAATAGTGCCCTATTTAAAAGGTTAGTTCACTTAAAAATGACAATTCTGTCAGTAATTACTCATCCGCATGTTGTTCCAACCCCGTAAGACTTTCATTCATCTTCGGAAAACATTTTCTTCCATGTGGGCCTCTGACGTGAGTTCACGAGAGTGCCACGACGCATGCACGAGAGACAGTGTAGCGCTATGTCAGGACGTCATCTTCTCAGTTCTCTCGCATGTGTTGTGACGCTCTCGTGAACTCATGTCAGAGTGAAAACAGAAAAACACTTCAAAATAATAGACCATGTCAAAACCACGAAACTCAAAACTAGTGAACGGACATGTATTAATTGTTTTATTTATTTATTTAAATTATATATAAATTCTGTAATTTGTTCTCTTAAATGGTGATTAATGCAATGATTTGTGATTTATACCGCATACATTTAATCCAATTAATTTTTAATTCGATTAACAGCCCAATTAAATGAATAAAATCTTTTGTCAAAGGTTGTGGTATACTGTTTAGTGCATATGCTCAGACACACTGAGCCATGGTGCTCATGTCCCACACTGAAATCAGTTATGTATATATTTATAATTATTGATTGTCCAAAGAACGTCTATAGTCTTTTGCCCCCTTAACATATGCAGATAGCCACATGCATCTTCCTCTGTAGGTGCTCTCTCAGCTCTTATTTTCCCCTGACCTTTTGCTGAACTTTCTGCCATTAGTCTGAGTCGAATTTGAGCAGAGTGCATATTTAAAAGTGTATACTCTTCCCTTTTCATCTTGCACTGAAGTTTCCTGACAAGCCAGAGGGGATGCGAATCAACGTGATATCAGGAAAAGTGCATTAAAGTGATAAGTTTATTCCACAGGCATGAAAGGGAATGGCAAAATAAGGCATCTGGCTCAGAGTGCCGCGCTACTGCTGAAGCGGGGAGACTAATCAGACGCAAGCCTTCACAGAGAGAGAGAACTTGCCTCACACTGCAGACTGCAAAGACGACAAATCATAGACATACTGCAAATCCATATTTCATTTTAACAGGGACTGTAAATTATGAAGGGCTAACAAGGAGTGATAAGTTAATGCTGAGGCTGTGATTATATGTAAAAAGCCACAATACATATTCTGTGACTTAATGTTGAGACAAACAGTGTGGAACTGACAACTATAGGTATTGATACGTACTGTAGACACCCCATTCGATGGCTCCAGACACGTCAATGTGCCTGGCATCTTGGAACTGTCCATATTTCTGCTCATCACCTACACTAAAAAGTCCAATGAATTGCAACACAGGCTCATTGGAAAAACGTACCTGTGGCAACATTTTTGCAAAACACAAAATACGTACCAATACGTATATATCATTAACATTAGAGGCAGTAAAACAGTAAGCACTATTAATTGTTTTCAGACACAATTATGATTACAGGGGCAGATTATGGATTAATAAAGACTTGTTTTCATGCAGCACCTTGCACAATTATGTTATGACCACAAAACACTTTTTACCATAGTGTATGATTTGTAAACGAATACACTTAAGCATTTGCATCATTAACCAGGTCCATTTATTCATGTTTTACTGACATACCAAGCTTCATCGGTAGCTCAGTACAGAATTGTACTTGTGATGCGGAGAGCTCGGGTACAAATCCCTTGAAAGATGAGTCACGATAAAAGACCTCTAATGGAAGAGCTCAAAAACAAGCTAAAATGCCATGGTTACGATAGTGTTTTTATGTCACCATGGTTACGATACTGTTTTGTTAACAGTATCGGGTAGGTTTAGGGTTTAGTGTAGGTGTAGGCCTACGTTATTTTTAAATGGAGCATGAAGCTCACTCACCAGACAGTTTCAATTCAGAACTGCGATGAAACCTACAAAAACACCAACGTAATAAAACGTTTCCATATTCACATTCATCCATTCCGGAAAAAACTAAATATGCTTTTAGCGCCACTCACTGGACATTTCACTTTGAAACAGTAGCGAAACATGCACGATGCAACGTATTTTGCGGTTTGCAAAAATGTTGCCACAGGAATGTTTTCTAATGAGCCTGGGCTGAACACAGAGCATATATATATATATATATATATATAAGAAAAAAAATTAACACTGTATTTTAGTGTCCTTGTTACATTTGTTACATGTACTTACCATAGTAATAACAATAAATGATGCATAAATCCCATAAATGATGCAATGTATGTACATGTTGTTAATTAATATTACTGATATAAACTTAGTAGCCAATATTAAGTAGCTAATATTGTGCTGTTTGCACATTCATATGTTTGCGCTTAAAAATTTGGCAAGCAAGTTTATGAAGAAATGCAGCAGTCCCTAACACTAGACTGAAAACCATATTCTTCACCTGTGTGGAATTGACCTTGGTTGTCAGAGATGCACATTCATATGCTTTATTATGCTTTGGATTTGGTCATAAGCATAATGTCTCCATTGCTAATCATCCTATGCTTTGATTTTATGCCACCCATTGTCATTATAATCAAAATATGTTCTGTATTTCTACGAAGTACTGCCACCATTCATCCAGAATGCTTGTTAGATGCTTAGTATCCCATAAAAAGCTGCAAAACCAAACCAAAACACAGACAAGTCACCCCATACTAAGCAGTAAAGAAGAAAAACATTGTTTACCTTCTAAAACCACCTTGATTCCTGTAAATAATTCTGTTTGTAGCTTAAAACATGTATTGAGTTCACTAACTGGAGGTTTTGTGGGTTTCTTTGTGTGCGGTAGTGTTGTGCTATGAAGATGAGATGCGCATCGATTGTTTTGAATCCGAAAGATGCAGAGCGGATGCACTCTGCGATCCCCCATCGTGTTTTTAAGATCAGCTTTTCTCTGATGAGGATCCAACACAGCCACAGGCACACCAAGAGCTGCTCTCTCTCTAAAAGGAACAGTACACCATCACGCTAAGCCATAGTTTACTCCCCCGAGAGCAATTGACTAGATACACATCCTCTCTTCAGCTGTCATCTGTAAAAATGTTCACAATTTTGCACTTTACAGTGCTACTAGATGCAATTATAGGTAAATATGGTATGGTAGATAGAAGCTCTAACGCAGCTGTTTTGAGTAGTGGGAACGAATGTTTACGACAAATTGAGATCAAAAAGAGCTAATGTTCCATTGTTGGATCAGTGGATTACTACTGTATTTACCTCTAAACACCATCAGAATCTACCTAAGGATCAGCAAGAGGTCCATTTTAGAGGTGGTGGTGGTGATTGTGCATTAGCCTAAGGCTGATTAAATTTAAGGGATTTGTGAATCAGGAGCTGATTTGGCTGAAAGGGCAGGCTATAGCATGATTAATGGCCTTATCCAGAGCTGACTCTTACCCATCGGTGATTAGATAATCAGTCATCTCTGTCACACTTGACTGCAGAAATGAGAGGATAAGGGAAGGAAGCGGTGTCATAGAATATGAAAATGAGGTGACACAGGATCATTAAGCTGTAAAACCAAGAGCAGCATTTCACAGACATGAACCAAATGTGATCACACATATCAAGGTTCTTTAAAACTCTCCAGTTTTCATATAAATATGACATTATATAGGTCATATAGCGTTGCTTACAATGCCAAAGTCATGGGTTCGATTCCCAGGGAAATCAAGAACTGATAAGAATGTATATGTACCTTGAAATGCAATGTAAGTCGCTTTGGATAAAAGCGTCTGCCAAATGCATAAATGTAAATGTATATATATATATATATATATACTTATTTCAAATACAATGTGGTTAACTTTACCAGCTTTAGCAGGCTTGGACTATGTGCAGTGCCAGTTTTGTTTAGCAGGTGCTGGTACTAGGTTGCATAAGTGACAGTGCTCTAGAAGAGAAGCGTGATAAAGATAAATAACTGCTACTCTGGAACATTTTTTGCATCATTAAACATGGCAAACATATTAGCTTGCATAGAGTGAAGGAGAATCCCTGAGGAGATGGGGCTGAATCATGTGGCCCACAGTGATCATAAAGGGGTATAGACTCTTGCCAATCCCTGTAACATCAAAGACAAGTGAGGAATTCACTTCACACCATCTGAATAACTAAACAGGGAGGCATTCTTTGCATATAGGCAGACACTTGAGGAACAGCACTTGATGAAAATCCCTTTACAATTCCCCAGAACACCTTGAGCGGGCCTCAGTGCTAAAGGATAACACTGTTTTTAAAGTACATTATGAACATTGAGACATTTTGTCTCATTGTCACGTTGACAGTGTTTATGGGCAATTTGGCAAATGTATTCAAATATGGGTGAAAAATCATAACATCAATAATCTGATCAAGCATTTCATACTGATATGTGCCGAGAGTAACCTCCTCAGGCCATATTTTAATATTAAATATGTTACTTTCTGCATAGTTAATAGGAAAGTATAATATTGTTTGGATTTTATGTACTTTGCTATTTAAAAAATGGGTACAAAATAATATGTCTATACTGGCAATTTGGACTTGCACATTGAATGTTGTTTTGATCTACACTGGGATCAAATGCTGGGATGTTTCAACCCATGTTTGGGTCAAATATGGACAACCCCAACCGTTGGTTTAACATTTTAAATGTAATTACATTATTTTTTATAAAATTATCCTATACACCTGGTAGTTCAAACTTGCAGATGCAGTAAGCACAGGATATATGTTTCTTGTTTTATGGTGAGAACAAACATTGTAGTCAAAGGTTTTCAGTTGAATTTGTTAAAATAGCCATTTTGGTTTTCACATTTCATAGAAGTAACAAAATTCTAAAGATATTTCAGGTAAAAATATGGGGTTATTATAAAAAGCTCATTGTCACTCAGTGGAAGTGTGGAGCATCATTCTCACATGCACAAATGACCACCCATATGTATAACACACAGAAGTTGACTCGTTTCTATAAACCAAGCAAATCTAAAAGCATACTAGAATGAGGATGTAAAGCAGACATTATATTAATGAGAGGTGGAAAAGTTAATGCAAGGTCACTGTAAGTGTTATGTCCAAAATAAATGTCCAAAACTGATAACCGCGCATACGTTACTGCAGACCTTAAGGTCTCCCCTCTGCCATACTGCCCTTCTGAATCTCTGCCTTTAATAAACAGGACTGTTAGCGCTTTCATCAGCCGGGTCAAGCATCACCCAGAACCTGTTCATCTGGGACCGCACTGACAGAAACTCACCTCATTGTGAGCCAATATGGCCACTTAGGTCTTCCTTTAGGGCTTATATCTCTCAAAGAGAAAACAGGTGCGAGCCCAAAACAACAAACGTAATGGGATTTTAGCTTCTCTTTTTTTAACACCATAGTTTCTGCACTGGATGGGAGAGCACCCAGGCCTGGTCGTGCTGCAGAATACCATTGTTTTGAGTATATATTGACATTTCACTGGCTGGTAAATGAGGGAGACCTGGCCCCCTGCCCCTTAGTGTGAGTTCAGTGCCACCGAGCAAATTAAACGCTGGACTGTGGGGTTGATGGGAAATTGATGTTCCTGTGTGTCCCTCAGCACTATTTGTTTTTTCAACAAAGGCAATAAATTGGTATCTGGTATGGGTGCAATCTCAATCTGTATACACATTGTGCAAAACAGGTGGACATTGTCTTGAGCATTTACTGAACCTTTTAGTTGTATCACTAATCAAAGCTGAATGTGACAACGATAAGAGTATCCACAGTAAAGATAAGGAAACATCACAATTTTTTGTTGATGTTTAAAACACGTTACAACTTCTTAGAATTATACTCTTTGTATTAATAATGATTTCATATGGTTTTGAAAACTTTTTATACTTAAAAAATTAGAATGTAATGTTGTAACATTCAAGAAAAAACTGATTACATATTTTGCTTACACCTTGAAGTGTTCTTTGTAATTATTTCCCAAAATTTACAAAAATATTGGTAACACTTTATTTTGATGGTCACTTTTGAACATTATGTTGACTATAAGTAACTTTGCAAATACATGTCAACTAACTCTCATTAGAGTATTAGTGTACTGTCTGCTTAATATCTGATAACTCTTTATTGTGATGGTCCTCCAACAGACAGTCTACTGACTATAAGTAACTATGCAACTACATGTCAACTTATTCTAACCCTAACCCTACCAGTCTACCAATACTCTACTAACACTCTAATGAGAGTTAGTAGACATGTAGGTGCAACGTTACTTATAGTCAACAGAACGTGTTAAAGGGACTATCCAAATGAAGTGAAACCAAAATATTTTCACTTTATTATTTTATTTATTACAAATATAATATGTATTGTAATTATTATTATAATTATGAAATATGATATGAAATTATAAAATCATATTTATATGATTTTGGCCCTATCATAAAAGTAAAATGATTAATTCAAACGATTAATGTCTGCGGTGGATCTATGACATAATTGCCTGTTTTATATTTTTTTCTGTTGGTCACACCACATGACTAATTTCATTTGCAGACAAAAGTTTCTTTTTATTAAGTATGTAAAATGTAATTTTTTTTCTAAAAAGTGATGCAAGATTATGCTAAACTATGTAATATGGTTTTATTTAATATGGAATATTTTCCCTTCATTTCGTTATCAAGAAACTGAAAGTTTTTACTTTATGCACTCAAAGTGACTTTTGAATTTCAAAATTAAACGTATGTTTATATTAGAACATGTGTTTTCAAGTCATTATGCATGAATTGTATGGGCATGAATGGAATATTTTTTGTACTTGTTAAAACTGTAAAATGTATGTAGTGTATCTTTATTTAATTAAATTATGTAATATATTTTTGAATATATTAATTGATCTGGACCAAAAAAACAATTGTCATGTCATTGACCCTAATGCCATTTTTCTGAAGAGGAATTACATTTTATAAATCTTAGATAAAATATAATTTGCGAACATATTGCAATCACATTGAGGCAGGACCGGAGCCAGAAGAATGTGATTTATCTCACCTCTGAGTGAGAGAAAATTGGAGAGTTGTACTGTGTCTTTGTCTTGTGTGATTGGGTTTCCTGGAGCATGAAGTGTGTAGGAACGTATGACGTGTTGTTAGAGTAGCTGATGTTATTGTAGATGTCAGGGAGATGGAAGTTGGCAGACACATACAGGAGTTGGGCAGAGTTTATGAATCGGAGCTTGTGATCTACAGCTCTTTTGTCCTTGAGAAGTCAAAGTGCGGGTTTGCGCTCGAGCGTGCACGTGCATGTCTGTTTGTGAGCACAAAAGTGGGTGAATATACTCGTTCTTTGATAGAAAGGCAGAATGATGTCTGCCCAGTTCTTTATTGTCTCAATCTATTAAATGCACTCTCAGTTATCTTAAGTCTTCATCTCTCTTCAGGACAAAAAAGTGTAAAAGTTAGTCAATGGAGAGGTTGCTTCAAAAACACTCCTATAAAACACTGTGTAGGAAAAAAAGAAAATGTCGCTTGAATTTACTCCCTCTCATAACCAGACAACATTAACAGCAACCAAACATAACAAACAGAACAGCTAACTAAATGAGTGATGATTGTTAAGTGATTTGAAATTGTTCTGTAGTCCCTCTTTTCTCCACTGAAGCAGCATTTATTATACAACACCTGCATAGCTGTAAAACCATCTATGGCAAACAGCTTTAAGGCAAGTGAAGAACAATGAGCGTAATTAATCAGCTAACTGAGCACTTCAGGCTGTCTGGGTCACTAGGTGGGCCGCTACACCTGTGCTGCCGACATGCTTGATGTCTTTCTACCGTCTAATGAGCAATTTGATGAGTGAAACCCATCATGATTCCACATGTGGCATATAAAGGTGCAAGGTCCAATCTGTCACAGGTCCACCACTGAAACAGAGGTGAAACCAGCCCATGTCTCGTCTTTGAGGGGGGGGGTGCTTGTGGTCACACAAATGGTGTCTTCCCTTTACTTTTTGTATACTGATTTTATTTTGGCAAAACTCAGATGGTACCTATACCTAAAACTCACTGCTGTTACCAGCTGAATGTGCACTAATGGCAGTAAAACAGTAGCAACTCTAACTAAACCCCTACTCTTTTTCAGAGTAGGGGTGTAACCCCGGTATCATCCGCATTTGCCCATTGGCCTTTGTACATCATGGCCTCCTAATTGTCCCTATATATACTGGGTAGATTCATCACTCTGTCTCCTCTCTATTAATAAGCTGGTGGTGGGCGTTCTGGCGCACTATGGCTGCCGTCGCATCTCCAATGTGGATGCTGCACACAGCTGGTGGTTGAGGAGATTCCCCCCTGTGTAAAGTGCTTTGAGTCCAGATAAAAGCATTGTATAAATGTAACAAATCATTGTTTAGCATACAATTTATGATTATAGTGGCAAAATATTGATTAATAACGTGGTTCCTTGCTCAATACTTTGTATCTGTTTATATTACATTTATATATAATCAATTAGCAGACACTTTTTAATGAGGAGAGCAATAGAAGCAATTAAACTAATAATAGGACAACAATATGCAAGTGCTGTGACCCTTCCCAGTTTAGTCTAATGCAATATACATTTTTTTTTTTTAAATTAAATAGATATAGAATAGCAGAGTAAATAAAAGAAGGTGGATCAAGTGTTGCCGAAAAGGATGCGTCTTCAGCCGTTTCTTGAAATTGGCTATTCGGACTCAGCTGCTCAGGTTGAGTTAAGCAGGTCATTCCAGCAGCAAGGAACAGTCAAGGTGAAGGTACGTGAAAATGGTTTTGTGCCTCTTTGAGATGGCACCACGTGGCGATGTTCACTTGCAGAACTAAAGCTTCTGGATGGCACATGAGTCTGGACTAATGAGTTTAGGTAAAAGGGAGCAGAGCCAGTGGTTATTTTGTAAGCAAGCATCAGTCTCTTGAAGTTGATACGAGTGGCAATTGGCAACCAGTGCAATTTTGTGAGGAGAGGTGTGAAGGGCGCTCTCTTCGGCTTGTTAAAGACCACTCTAGCTGCAGAGGTTTGACTGTACAACCTGGAAGACCTGCCAAGAGAGCATTACAATAGTCCAGTCTGGATAGAACAAGCGCTTGGACAAGGAGTTGTGTAGCATGCTCTGATAGGAAGGGCCTGATCCTCACAATGTTGTACAAGGCAAATCTGCAGGACCGGGCAGTTCTAGTAATGTGGTCTGTGAAGTTCAATTGATCATCAATCACAACTTCATGGTTCCTGGCTGACCTTGATGGAGTTATGGATGATGAACCTAGCTGTTATAAATGACAGGTCCTAGTGATAACTGTACATAACCAGCTCCATATGTTTGGCTTTCTGACATTGTAAACTTGCTCTGTAGCTCATCTGGTACAACATTGCACTTATAATGCAGAGCGCTCAAGTTTGAGTCCCGTAAAACAGCAGTAACGATACAAGAGTATAGAAGCTTCTCAAATAGTTAGAAGCAGCTAAAATGGCATGGCTGCTTCAGCAAAAGCATTTGTATCTCACGTTTGCTTTTGTTAACACTATCAGTTAGGTTTAGGGTTGGATTTAGTGTAGGTGGTACATTATTTTCAAACGTGATTATCCTTTTAGCACCACTCATTGTACATTTAATATCGGAATTGCTGTGATACGTTCAACAACCAACATAAAATGTTGCCTTTTTCATGTTCATCTGTTTCACATAAAACTGAATACACTTTTAGTGCCACTCACTGGACATTTCACTTTGAAGGAGTCACAAAACGTTCAAGAAGCAACATGATATCATTTAGCATAAATGTTGCAGCAGGCACATTTTTCCAATGAACCTGGGTTGTGAAATATATTGTGGAAATCACACATTCTGGAAGCAGTGCAATTCCCTAAAACTTTTGTATAGCTTAAAAGGTGAACTTATCACAATGATTTTTTTTATTTCTATTTTTTTTTATTCTGAATTACTCTTCTAAGATTCACTTTGAGCATTCAAGTAAAACATGTAAGACGGCATTTCAGATACAAACTGTTATTTTTTCTTTGAGATGCTGGCAGTGTTTACGCAATCAGAATGCAAAGTGCACAACAATTTTCAATCAGTCATATAAATGGACGCAAGGTCACAAACACACTAATATGACACGCACCAACTACTTTGTAAGAAATTTTCTATCATAATTTCTCTCTCATTTCTCTGCAGTATACAGCAGTGCACACTGGGTGATATATGTACCATTATGCAATTTGATTTGACCTTCCATTTCCTGCATGATTCATTATTTGATTGGACTGCCAAAAGGTAAGACATTTTTATTCAAAATTGGATTTGTTTTTATCTTCGAGATGGATGAGCTTTTCAGAATAGAGCCTTTTAGTTTTTAGTCCTAAAACCTTTATTGTGAAAGTTACTAAAAGTAGCTATTTAAGGACTGCAACTACCACAAGGATGTAAGTTGTGCTTGACGAATCAGACAACAGTTGTTCTTATAGCAACTTTGTTAGCAACCTGTGTTTTCAAAGCACTCAGTGGTTTCAAAGCTCATATTTGAGGCATGACTGTGATATTTAAGTTGCAGAACTAAACACGAAATTCTCTTGAAGTAATATGAACCACAGACACATTTTGTGCATAAATCACTCATTATAAATTCTAAAACCCATTAGCTTCTCCTGAGGGAGTCCATGGTGAATTAGCATTTCGGGTTAGCCTACAAATTGACATCATGACTGAACAGCTCTATTAGACATGCAGCATAATGGGGTCATATGACAATGCAATGTTTCTCATTGCATAATATGTAGGCTACTGTCTGATATTTTTAATAAATAAATCAACAGTAAGCAGTGTTCTAGTATTCAATTCTGTACAGCAACGTTGAGTCAGTGGCTTAATCTGTGACTCGCTGGTTGTGAGTGAAAAAGAGGAGGCACAAATCCTCCTGAACATGTAAACATCCCTCTTATCCCCTTCAGTTACACTGCCTCTAATGACAAAAGCTGAACTTGTGACTGTCTGAAATTTATAATCATAAAGTAAACAACCAGCATCCAGAGCATGGAACAGGCTTTACTCCCACTGTATTCGTCAGCCTGCATTCACCTGCCACATTTATGAGTGAAAAACGCTAATCTTCAATAGCATTTTAGCTCCGTTTAGCCGCTTTTGTGGTGCTAAGATAATTTATGGATTTTTTCCTATCATGATTAACAAACGCTGAAACTCTAGAGACCAGGTTTAGGTCCTCAAAAGGTGGTGAACAAAAGACGAGAGCGAACACGCTGAGGGAACCCTGTCAACCCCCACAGACTCTCAATCACACAATTCACCCAAATGTGTTTATTAACAAAGGGTACCCATGGTGTTCATATTTGCTCTCCCTGCATGTCTGGTTGGTCTGGTGAGGAAAAAGGCAGCAGCTTCTTCCATTAACCAAGCATTGTAATCGGATTAGAGCTTAAAGAAATGTAAGATGGCAGACCATCTTCCTTTAGACTCCTCTGGCTATGGAAATTGTCACTGGTGAGCGGATTATGGTTTCTAGAAGATGAAAGCAATTATTTAATGTCTGCGGGAGTCAAAAGTGTAATGGGAACAAGTTAGTAAATGTGACAGAATGCCTCCGCTGTAAGCAGCATTGTCAGCCTATAAAGACTGTGACAGGTTAGCATATATAACCCTTTACAGGTAACTAATGAAGTATATATTTCATTTAAGTAATTGCTGAGAGTTGCATTTCCATTCCTCAAAGCAGACAACTAAAATGCAGTTGGAACACAGCCAGTTTCACCACTTGGAAGTTGGGTTCAGGGCTGAAATCACGATCATACAAGACCATCACCACCCTGAGGTGACAGTAGACTTTGTAAGACTCATTTCTAGGTTATAGTTTGATTTGAGTCATGAGTTAATGGATGGTAAATAACAACTAGCATCTTAATCAGCAGATATACTGTACACACAGCTGATATACTGATCTGTACGAATTTTAATACTTTTATTCAGCAAGGATGCATTCAAGTGATCAATATGACAGTAAAGACTAGCCTGACAAGCCAGACCTACATCAAGATGTTGGGTCTGGGAACACAGCATTGGCTGAGCTCAATCCAAGGGGCGGGATAAATGGTTGTCTTTGAAATACCCTTTGCAAGCAATAGGATAGCGCTACAACCAACCAGAGCAAAGAAGAAGGTGACGTAGTCAGAGCGACGGACTTAAGTGCCGTTCTTTGTTCTTTTTCTCAAAGAAAAACTTAACTCCAAGTCTTCCAGAGTTGTGGCCAAAAGCGAAAGACCGCTGTTCGCCAGCAGCACCAGCCATCTTCTTTATTTTCAAGTAGCAGGGAATTCACGCGGAACCCCCGCAACTCTGCCGTTATTATGTTAAGCCTGCCCACTGACTCTATACATGATGTGATTGGCCTGACTAGAGTTTGATTTTTCCAGCTCGCAAGCCAACGGAGAGTTGCTAGACAACACTGGTTGCAAAATAAAATTTGCTGCCGCTAGGGTGCGTCTAGATTTCTAGGCTAAGTAAAGACATAATTTTTCAAAAGATTTATACTTCAAATGAATGCTCTTCGTTTTTTCATCAACTTTCTGTTCATCAAAGAATCAAGTATCACAGGTTTCACAACAATATAAGCAGGACAACTAAAATAAGAAATGTATTGAGCACCAAAATCATCATATTAGAATGATTTCTGAAGGATCATGTGACACAGAAGACTGGAGTAATGCTACAGTTCACTGCTGTTAGTTGCTGAAATGAGCACTAGTGGCAGTAAAACGTTCAAACTTTTGAACGGTAACATGTACTTAAACTTTCACCTCAATGTAAATAAACACTACTTTCCCCATTTACTTAAACAAAAAGGTATTAGTCATTTGACAGTTTATGCTATTGCTAGCCAAAGTTTTAATACAATCGGTAGCATTTGTTTTATGTATGTGTTTATTTATTTTTTTCTTTCAAATTTCTTTGCTGTTTCAGAATAAAATGTTGGGGTTTATGAGTGCTGGAATAAAAATAATTGTAATACATAACGATTAACGAAATATATGCAGGCACAAAATTTAAACCACATTTTCTAATAGTTTTACAACCCACATCACCTACTGTTCCCTATCAGTCGCTCACGTTCAACGTTACGACGTAATTGGGATCACTTCAGGGAGCCCTATCATCTTCGAGTGTCTACAAAACGAGCCAATGAACGTTGGTGTGCATGAATTGTGTCACGCGCCCCGCCCCACAGCGTGGGTATAAACAGGAAGCGGCACTCATTGTCTTTCACTTCGGAGCCGAGGAAGTTATTTGTACTGCAGGAAGAGACTCTGCTGTTGGAAATTCAAAAGACAGAACTCTGTCAGAACATGTTGGTGTGACGGCGCGATCAGCGGTGGCCGCGAGCATTACAGCTCACAAACTGCTGTTTTCATCGTATTACACTTTTTGTGTGTGTCGGTTTCAGTGGGCGTTTCCCTGAGTGTGTATACATTACACTGTGGCTATCCCTGGGTGCCTCAGCACGGAAATATATATATATATTTATTTTTTCTCTTTTTTTTTTTACTGAAAGAGCAACACAAGTTTGACCCTGTGTCCTTTTCAGGATGTCATTCCACTTGTGCGTTTCTGGATGTGGTTGTTCCCTGGTGCCAGCAGATGGCCACAATAGCTGTCTCTCGTGTCTGGGCATTCAGCACGCTGAGGCAGCCTTTGTGAATAGCTCATGCTCCCATCGAGAGATCGAGACTCGCTTATCTCAAGGGAGGTGCAGTCCCCTTGCCTATGCCCTGATTTAGTGCTTTTTCTGGACCTCAGAATAGGCCTACTTCGGTGCTTAGCCACGGTGATCTGAGGGTTACCTTGAGGGGTTAACCGCCGAGGCAATCTCCGTGGGCCCCTCACACCTCACTAACGCTGCAGCCGATGGAGCTTCCAAAAGAGTGTGCTGGTCCTTCACATGGACGACCAGTCGTGTCTTTTGGAGCTCCTCCTGACGACCAGATGTCGGTTGGAGCATCGAAGGGGGAGCTTCAGTCCTCTGGAGATGAGGATTCGGCGGCGTTACCCCCTTCGGAGCGTTGCCCGAGTCCGAGTCACAGAGGCCCGCGTCCAGTCAGTGTTGAACTGCATGAGCAGAGGCTCCTGGGGCATATGGCATCTGCAGCTGGGGTAACGCCACTCTGATTGGTTTATATGAGCCCGCTCCTACACTGGCTCCACGATTGAGTCCCGAGATGGGCAGGGGAGAGCGGCTTGTGCCGGGTCCAAGTTACCCCGCACTGTCGCCAAACTCTCAGCTTGCGGTCGGACCCTTTGTTCTTGCCGACAGGTGTTCCCCTAGAATAATTGTCCAGACATTCTGTGGTCACCACGGATGCCTCTGCTACCGGCTGGGTGGCCACGTACAACGGGCATGGTTTCTGGTCAACTTCAGGTCTCTGGAGGGGGCCTCAACTGCATTGGCACATCAACTGCCTCGAGTTGTTAGCAGTACATCTTGCACTGGGCCGTTTCAAAACGCCGCTACTAGGCAACCATGTACTGGTCCGTATGGACAGCACTGCGGCCGTGCGTACATCAACCGTCAGGGTGGTCTACGCTCCCGCCGCATGCCACAACTCGCACGCCATCTCCTTTGGAGTCAGAAGCATCTGAGGTAGCTTCGTGCCATTTATATTCCAGGCCTGCTCAACCGTGCAGCCAACGAGCTCTCATGGCAACAGGTGCTATCGGGAGAATGGCAACTCCATCCCCAGGTGGTCCAGCTGATATGGAGGCGCTTTGGGACCGCACAGGTAGATCTGTTTGCCGCCCTGGACACGTCCCACTGCCAGTTGTTCTTCTCCCTGACCGAGGGCACCCTCGGCACGGACGCACTGGCACACAGCTGGCCCCGGGACCTACGTAAGCATGCGTTTTCCCCAGTGTGCCTTCTTGCACAGACCTTGTACAAAGTCAGGGAGGATGAGGAGCAGGTCTTGCTTGTTGCGCCATATTGGCCCAACCGGACCTGGTTCCCGGAACTGGTGCTCCTCGCAACAGCCCCTCCCTACGAGGGTGCCTCTATGCGTTGAAGTGGAACCTGTTCATTGAGTGGTTTTCTTCTCACCAGGAGAACCCCCGAACTTGCTCGATCAGAGCTGTTCTTTCCTGCCTGCAAGATGGGTCGGAGCGAAGGCTGTCTCCCCTGGAAAGGCACACTTTCCCAGTGTTATCCAAGAGTTCCACTGTGTGGGGTATAATGGAACAGCAGTTTGAACTCCCTCTATGCAGGCCTTCCACCCCAGTCAATTGGGGGTCTGAGAGTCTTGTGTAGGGCGCTGGATGTGGCAGCAACCCGTGGCGTTATCCATAGGGATCCCAATTACGTTGTCACCTCGACGTAACGTCGAACGTGGGTAATTGATAGAGAACGTCTCGGTTACTATGTAACCCTCGTTCCATGAAGGAGGGAACGGGAGACGTTACGTCCCATCACCACGTTTGCTGACCATCGTTGTAACGACCATCACGATCTCTGCTCCTCAGCGAAAAACAATGAGTGCGTGCGCCGTAACGTCTCCCGTTCTCTCCTTCAGGGAACGAGGGTTACATAGTAACCTAGACGTTTCAACCAGTTAGTGTGGTTACCTGCACTTTGTTTAATTTAAGGAACAGTTTAGATGCAGATTTCAAAACAGCTTCAATTTGTAGCAAATAATTGTTGGTTAAATATATTAAACTGAGATATTTTGCAAGAAAGAAAAAAAAAAACCCCAAAGTGTTAAAGCCATCCTCGGTCACCTCTATTCTTTCGGAAAGTAATGTAAGATTTTATAGACTGTTTGTCAGTGTGATTCATACACAAACTTTCAAGAGATAAGATGATATCTTGCATTAAATTTATTGTTACTCACAAAAAAAAAAAAAAAAAAACACGCATGGAAATTCCAAATGTGGTGGGACATAAATCCCAGTGCATTTCTGGATGGGATCCCAGGTTCCGCTTTTAATCTCACATTTGATTTATATTTCATGATGAATTGGTACAGTAGAAAGCACCTGTGAACAAAAAGCGTTCATTCTCCAGAAAGATGTCAGCAATAAGCCCCAACTCATCTGGAAAAGCTTGTTCTGGCAATCTACATCTGATTTGCCTTTAAAAAAGAAAGAAAAAAAAAGATGTTATCAAATTCACATCAGAGCGGCCAGTGCATGGTCTTGTCATGGGAGAGTGAAACGCAGGAACAATGAGCCCATCAATTCTCTTAATTAATCTAAACTGGGGATTAGTCAGAGGCACTGCATTTTCAAACCATAAACCTCCCGTCTCCTGAAGCTTTTGCAGCCAGAGCTTTTCACCTTCTCACAACACATGTAATCGCACCTTTTCATTATTTTTTTAGAATTGGATGATGAACTTAGAGGAACCACAGCAGCTTTCTGCTTATGTCCTCTTGTCCTTCCGCAATAATGAGCCTCGCCCAGTGAAAGACATGTCCCTAGTGTCATTGAAGTCACCTAAACTTTAGTTCCTGATGATTCGGTGTGTTACTCCCTTGCTGCACTTTGCCAAGGTTGCACTATATCTGGTGCCGAATGACAAATCGCTGGCCTTCTCTGCGCCTCCTTTCCTCAGGGGAGAGGGACTCAGTGTGATTGCTCTCTGCTTTTAGCTCTCTGGGACATTGTTTCAAATTAAAGTGGTACAGAATATGGGTTCTTCATGTAGAGGCAGAATATGTCACCACTGCCAACATTCTGAGTTGTCTACCACAGTTCTTATGTGCCTTTAAGTAACAGTCGAGATTATGTCATTATTTACTCCCCTTCATGTCCTGCCCCCCAAACCCCCACTTTTTCAAAAAGATGTTTTGTCAGCTGAACAATTGTTATGTGAACCATCACTGAACTTACTTAAGCTGGACTATGACGCTATTTTCTTGTAGATCTGCTTTACAGTGGAAACAAACTTTGTTGCATTATTTTCCTGTTATCACTGTAAAGCTGCTTTGAAACAATCTGTATTGTAAAAAGTGCAATATAAATAAAGGTGACGACTTGACTTGTTAAATGACAGTACAAGCCATTGAACACACTGTAATTCTATCCC
The DNA here is from genome assembly GCA_030578275.1 of Meda fulgida. Classification (NCBI taxonomy): domain Eukaryota; kingdom Metazoa; phylum Chordata; class Actinopteri; order Cypriniformes; family Leuciscidae; genus Meda; species Meda fulgida. Next base: position 16,729,218 of record CM060635.1, on the reverse strand, counting down.
TCACAACCTGTTTTCATTCCTGACAAAAATTAAATATGGTGCTACCCTGACTAAGATCTAGGGGCTTTCTCACCAGAGGAACCTTTTCATAGTTCCTAAAACTAATAACGGAAGTAGGGGAGAGCGGGGCACAACCTAATACTCGTTAGGTTAGTTGTAACAACCTTGTTTTAAATACTTCTTCACATGCTAGCATGACAAACAGTGTATTTACTAGTTGCCATATCAACACTATATAGAGAAAAAATTGCGCCAAAATTCAGAAATCTTTGGAAGATATCACTTAACATTTATTTAACCATAGCAAAAGTAAATGTCTCTCTTATGCTAATTTTTCATCTCTATTTTTGTTGTTTATTTTAAATTAGACAAATCTGATATTATTTTATTCTCCAATATGTTATTTAACAGTTGATATGGTTCTTTAATGCTTCGTTAACTAGCAGAAGACACTAGCAGGGTTTAAATCCCAGTTGTGCAGGTGGGGCATGTTCTAACACTTCGTTACAATGTGCCCCTATTAGAACTTTGCTATTCTATTCTATACTTTTATGAATTCTATTGAGAAAACATGAGAAATGCTGAATAAAGACAGAGTCAATGTTCAGAAATGATTAATTATTATTATGTTTTGAACTATGTGGTATAGCTGTATTTTTAGGTGTGTTCATTCTCAAACTCAAAAATTATTATTATTTATTTTTAATAATGAAAAGAATGCCATTATTTTATATGAAAAAGTTAATTGTATTTTATTGAGAATATTTTAGAAATATTTCAGTTTGTCTTGTGTATATTTTTTAATTATATCAGATAGCATTTTAAGCTATCATATAGTCATGTGGTCATGTTACAATGTACCCCTCACATGTTACAATGTAACCTACCTATGGGGCATGTTGTCACATTTCACTTACATTCTTTGGGGGTATATCAAGAAAAAAGTATACACTGTATTAATGAAACAAAACCACATAATTGTACTAGACATGTGTGAGATTAATGTGGGGAAAAAATAAATACTCTGAACCCTAAGTAGATTCACAAAAACTGAGAAAGTCAAAAAGCGTTAGGTTTTGCCCCGCTCTCCCCTACCCACTTTTTGGTTGTTTTCACGTCGCAGGAACCAGGAACAACATTAGTTCTAGGAACACACACAGGGAGCAGTCTGGGAAGGTGGTAAGGCATGGCAGGTCTAAAAAGACTTGCGTGTGATCCTCAAGGGTATGATGCTCCTGCTCCAAGCAGAGCAGGCGGACAACTGGTAAGTCCATTTAAATTTTAGGCTCAGTGTTCTTTCAGCACTTTGCCTGTAGTTAATTGCACGACTAAGGAGTAGCAAAACAGTCTTTAATGAACAAAATCCAAAAAGGAACACGCTTCAGATATTCCAGGAAATAACTCACAACCACTTAAAATTAAGACAACACTGAACAAAGAACTGAGATGAAATAAATACACAAGGGAGGGTATCCAACAACAACTGAAACAGGTGCATTAACTTAATCAGTAACCAAGGAAACATTTGATCAATTTTATTATAATTTTAGAATAATTTAAAATGCAAACTCATTGATTAATTATGACTTCTGCTGTTAGTGAATGCAGTTAGTGTATAAGACCCTTAACAGCAATGATCACTGTGAATTGTAATTGCACAGGGGGAAAAACAGTGGGAAGAGACACATTTTGGTGTACTGCTCCTTTAATAAGCTCATAAATATCTCCAGGTCAAGTGTTTTAGTTTGTGTTGTTTCAAGTAACACATCGGACTGTCAATGTACAATAGACCTTTGTAGCTGGAAATAAATTGTTTGGCATACAGTGCACATTCTTATTGAAGCTAGTTAACCGAAGGGCCATTAAATGCAAATGAAGTGACTAGATAATCTGAGGACATTTGTTCTGTTGATTGTTTGCTGGGGAAAACAACAGACCTCATCATGACTTGTTTATAAAAGCAATAATGCAACTGAATGAGGATGAAGAGTATGTGACCCAGCAAACAAAATTAGGATAATTACAAACCAAACAGAATGAAGAATAACTATGGCTCCCATGCATAATCCCACATAAATTCAGTTGGGGAAAAAAGAAAGAATTAGTAGTCAGTCCTCATTATTGCTTCAGAAAGACATTTGGGATGAGCAAAGCTATTCATTTGAATCGTAAAGTATCTTTATGACAGTGGAAAATTGTGCTATAGATCCATTTATGTGGCTTATATTTATCCTGGCCATTGAGTAATGCGTAATATAATTAGTTCCTCCTGTACCCTAGTCATTATTGGCAGAACATTACGAGACGCATGGACTACCTCAGCTGTGCGGTCTCTAAAGTCTGAGATTCATCTTACTGATAGCGTGATTACATCAGGAAATGATTTACAATTCACAGTCTGTGCTGCTTATTTTCTGCCAATTAACGGTGAGGGAATATCAGAATGCAAGAGGGCGAGTCTGAGATGAGATTAACAGCACCGTTTTGATTTTCACACAGGAGCAGATTGCGGGAAGTTGTGAAAAGTGAAAGCAATGTTCGGCTCCTCAACTTTCAGTCCTCTCAAAACTCTAAAACAGACGTTGGCTGGAAGACAAAAAAGTTTTGTCGAGATGTTTAAAGTTTAATGCAGCGGTCGCATATGGTACCATCTATTTGCATCGAGCCTCTCCCGATGGCTCCCAGGGCGTCTGGGCCGAGTCCGCTTGGCACCGCACTGAAAGAGCATAAGAAATATAGCTGCAATTACAAAAAAGTGGGCGCTGACGATATCATCACTCCTCAGGAATTCTCTCTCATTCCCCCATCTAGCGAACACAGGCCTCTGCAGTAATCCTCTATTAATGCGGTCGAGTTCACCCAGAGTATCAGTGCTGGCTAAGTACGGAGGATTTTCACACTCCCAAACTCTCTGTAACAACAGCGTTGTGATAATGAAGCTTATGGAATGAACTTCAAAAAAAGAAAGAAGACAAAAAGACAAAAAAGGGATGAACCAGCATGCCATTTTATAATTGGCCTTGTGGGTTTGTCCCGTTCATCTCTCTGTGATGTGGCACTGGCTAAACGAGTTTGATATTCCACAATTAAGAACATCACAAGCTGTTTATCTTCTCACTTGTGGGTTGACTTGTCATCCATTTAATCATTTAGGGATTGTCACTTTTTTCTCCTGTTTTCAATTTTTTATTTCTCATATCTGTGGCTCAAAAGACCTTTAGGGCATTATATTTTCAGTCGTTAATTTGGCACAGATGAATTAGAAATCGGTATAAAAAGGTGTATGTGTGTGTGTGTGAACGGAGGAGAAAAAGGAGAAACGAATAATTCATTGTCCATCTTCTCCTAAACAGGCGCATAACAATTATGTCGTGGAATTAATCACTTTGCGCACAGCGGGAAACCTTTGATAATTTGTGTATGAAAAGTCAGAAATGAGAATTCGCAAAAATAGATTGACACGGTTTGACCTCAATCTTCTTAACTTCAATCTAGTTAGTCAGTGCTTTAATCACAGTAATTAATTGGCTGCCTGGTTTATTCATAGCAAGGATAATGCTCATATTTTTTTAGCCAGTCAGCTCCTTTAAACAGTATATCTCTCATTTTAGTGACACCGAGCAAGGCTGGGAAAGCTTCACAGGAGTGCGTGAATAATACTAGCAGATAATACAAGCGTAACCCTTTGTGATTATGGAGGAATGGATGAGTGACCCTGGCAGTGGTGGCCACCTTTTTCTGTCCTAACTGCAAACTGGCATTCAGATCTGCCTCCATTTAGATAGCAGTGCCCAACTTCCCAACTTTATTTCATTCCAAAAGCTGTTTCACTTGGAAATACGTCAAAGAACTGAAAAAAAAAAAACCTAATTGCAACTTCTGTTTCATGCCACAAAAAAGTGATCAGTTGACAACTTAAAAAAAAAGTGAGGAAACCTTTTAAATTATTAAGTAATAAACGTCATGTTATTGAAAAAATTAAATCCCGATCAAACAGGACTTTTACTTCCAATCGTGCTTTGCAACGGGGCTAAATTGGGAGAGTAAATGTTGAAATAAAGTGTTATTTTTTGCCTTTTTTGTAAGATGAGAAAATGGAGAGACTTGTTAATATTTAATATTTTAATATGTTGGCATTTAAAAGTTTCTGTTTTGTTAGTGGTTTTGGGGGTTAACATTGTGGTGAAGTGTTGAGCTTGTGCTTGGGTTGAAGACCTGCTTACAAGAATTCGAATTGCTTTAATAAAGCAACCACCATGGTTGTGCTCTGGATGAAACCAGTATTACTTCTGCCAACACCAAACATCACGTGTAAAGAAAAGTTATATTTATTTATTTTTCTTTTAAAACACAGGACTAAACAAGAAGCATTAACTGTAGGATTATTTGAATAGTTAAATTTTAACGAAAAACATTTAAGTAAAATTAAACCATTAATTTAAGTTAAATGGACACCATTGATTCTAGTTAGTTGTACATGGTTGATTTTATTGGGTTTTACTTGTCTTGGACAGCATGACACGGCCAGTTCACAACTTCGATCACACACAACACAATAACATGCGATAAAAAGAAAATAACAACATTTCAATAAATTATTTAAAAACTAGCAGCATACTACATCAATTTCTTTTTTTAAATCTCTATTTAAAATTTGAATCGCAGTTGGAACAAAAGAGTTTTTATAACGATTAGACTTGCACATCAAGATCCTGAATCGTCTCCTCGATGGTATCAAATTAAAATACATATAAAATATGTGTATTATTATTATTACTATTAAGTTTTAAAGTACTCTAAAACAATATGTATTCTTGTGTAGGAAATGTATGTGATATATTTTTTGATGAAGCCACAAAAAAGAGAGATGTCTGTTGTGCTATAACCTAATAATGAAGATTTAAAATGAAAACTCAAAACGGCTAATTAAAGAAGCCACTTTATGGCTCATTTGACTTTTGATCTTTTGCAATAACACATCCAAGGTCAAGGGGGGGGGGGGGGGGGGTTGAGGGGGGACTCAGACCATTGATCTGAGAGTTTATTTATTGATGAGTGGATGATCTGGTGCATCTATACTCTTTTACCATGAGCGCTATGATTGATTTTACCTGTATTCTCTCATAGGCAGCGATCAATGCTCACAGCTGATGAGGCTGGGATTACAGGACTGCCCTAGAAAAGCTGCACATCCTTTCTTTCATTTTTTTTACCCTCTTACTCATTTTTGTGCATTATGTCCACTTTTCTTTTGCTGCATGTGACACCCTGGACCTCGTAGGAAAAAATGAAGTGTTGGCGAAGGAGAAAATTACTTTGCAGAGATTGCTTATTGTCTTCCTTTGAATTGACAAAGTGCAATGTCAAATGGGAGGACAAGTCTCTCAAGAGAAGTGAATCTGTCATTGCAGCTGGACGACAGCTTGAAAGACTACATTGTGTCTAGCCACAACACAATATGTGAAACGAGCCAAGAGAACCATAAAAGGTTTGAAAATAGGTGACACAAATTTATATTTATGGTCTGCCTATACATGTTCCATTTTTGACTTCATAAATGCCAATGTGAAACACTGTTTATGACCTTGCAAGTGCTCTAATAAACAATAAGGTGTTTAATTTTCATCTTCAATACCAAAGGAAAGAAGTTTTCCATCTTCTTCCTGTTCTGTTTGTCATTCAGCCTTTGACCGTTTAGTGTCAAGCTGAGAAGCACGCAGAAATAGAGCACATATCACTGTTGCGTATGTCCTGTAAAAGCTGTTAAGCTAGCGTGACGTTGAAACTCTGTGCTATTTGAGAGTTAATCCTGCTCTGAATGCCTACTACTGTTATATCCCTGTGTCCCATGAAAGGACTTTTTTTCATCAGGGGAAAATGAAAAAGTCAGCACAGCACATTTTTCAATTAGTCTATTACACGATTACCTCAGTGTTCTTTATCAAATCAGAGTTGGTTAGAGACAAAGTAAACATATAGCAGGGTCAGTGACAAAATAGAATAATACAATATTTTTAAAGTCAATAATTTAAATGTTTTTTTTTCCTGTGAAAAAATGTATTCATGCCTTAAAAATAGCTTGAATGTAACTACACCCTTGCTCCTTTTAGTATATGCAGATCCATGAATGGGCAACTGAGCCCCGCCTCCACTCACTCATACCATCTCAGAATACCTGATCCCCTCAGAAGAAGAAAAATTGAAAGAGTTAATTATGGCTCTTATACAAGTCGGTGTATAAGAATGGCAATACGTTTTATGTATCGCTCTCTACATCTCACACATAACGGGACTTAATATGCCTTTTGCTAATAGTCATAGTCATGTTATCAAACAGGTAACAATGTGTTGCTAATGTTCCCTTTAAGAGACTTATTGACCTGGGCTGTATTTCTCAAAAGCATTGTGAGCCAAGTTGATCGAAGACACAATTGGTATTGTTCTACAATGTATAGGCTTGTTCAGCATGTTGGTGCACCACACTAACTTGGTGGAAAAAAGTTTTTGAAATATATATTTATAAAATGTTGTGTGGCTTATTTTTCCTATAATAATACTATGTATTAATGTTTTCTTCCCAATAATTTTTAATGAAGCTTTCTTCAATATGATATTAAGGCAGTTGTGCCACCTTGATCACCAAAATTAATGTTCAATGTAGAAGTATATAAATTACATGTTCCCTTTCAGTACGGTACATCCGACTACCTCTCCGTTCCCCCCTTCAGGGAACTAGGGTTACATATGTAGCCGAGACGTTTTTTTTTCAAAACAATTTAATAGATCTGCACACATTTTTTTATCGTTGACCCAGCTATGTTCCCATAGAACAGAGTTTTGACTTTCCTTGAATGAATAATGAGCCTTTACACAGAAGCTAATATTCATTTTATGCACAAAATTAGCTAGCTATTTTGTCAAAATAAGCTATTTTGCGCAGCCGAATCAGTGATGAAATATGGTGCAATAAGCATTAATACCTCATGTTTTCTCTTTCGGCAGAAATCCTTGTTGACCACAGAAAGTTCCCTGGAGTTAGGGCAAGAGATGCCCATAAGAGATAGTTTGTCACCGTGAGGAATAGGCAAGCTAATGAGCCTTCTCATAATCCTTTGGCTTGGGACTAATGGGGCATTTAAGGGAAGACAATGCATCTTGCCGCATACAGCCCAGCCTCTCTGTCTCATCCTCATTTGTGGGAAGTCATGTAAAAGTCACTGTGCAATTAGCAGCCGTAACAATGAGCGGTGGTGCTCTGTTAAGGTATTTACTAGCTTCAGTGGACATGGAAATTTAACAGTTATGCTGTCACAGAGAAGAACGACAAGGGCCTTTAATTTTTCCAAAGATGTGCTTTGTTTCTTGAAGGTCCTTAAAATGCATGAATTTTTCATTTCCTTCACTTTACATATTGTGACAGTTATGTTTTATTCATTTCATGATTATGAGCTCAATGTCGACTAATTTAAAACTCCTTTCCTCATAATCTATATTATGGAGGGAACATGAAAAAGTAATCAGTCTCAGGAATACATAATACCGAAGCCCGCTAATCTCACGGCCATAACGTAACAATAATGCCATTCGAATTCAAAGTCCAATGGACCAGAGGGAGCAACGATTCGTCCTCCTGGCAGAATTTCAACCTGACCTCTTGGCGTTTCTCATCCTGACTCTTCTCTTGTGACTTCGCCATGAAATTTGTTCTCTTCAAACCTAACAAATAATGATTAGTCCAGAAGTCATGCTTCATCCAACTGCATTTGTCTTGTCTAGAGAGCTTTGGGTTCCAGTGGGCCTCGTTGCTGGCCAGTGGCCCAGAAAAATCATATCCATCCTCATATACTATCAAAGATGGAAGGAACTCTAACACTGTGGAGAATCTTCGACCCCCTTCTGTTAAAAGCAGTGATACTCTCCACTTTTTGGTGCAATACCGTGACCTCATCAACACGGTTCACTCTTGTATGTGTGTTTAATGAATATTCATGCCTGGCTACAATCACATCGTGAGAATTGCTGTGGGCTCTGCCACCGCTAAGCTTGGTTGATCACGTAGCCCACAAGCCATCATTTTCATACCTTTTGTCTTGCACCTGCTGTGCGCGCGAGTGCCAACTATTCCGTCTCCTCGCTGTGTCATGTGAAAGTCACTTGAATCTGACATTGGGTTCAACTGTAAATGTGTTCGTAATCAAGGTGGAATGCTTTTGTTTGCCATCTCACAAGGTTGATTGATTTCGGGTCTTCTGTGTTTTTATCGTAAGAGACTTGATGCACATCCTCACTGGTGAGACGGTTTTACACTGAATTCTTTAACAGGTAATCAACACATACATCGGTACATGTAGTTTATGCAGAGTGCTGTTAGAATGTGTCAAATGCGTAATTCCAGCAGGGCTGGAGTAAAAGGAATTATGTTTAATTAGATATAGAGCTGGCACAGAGTGGGAGGTGAGACCTCTGGTGGATAGTCCCTCTGTCTCTTTCGTCATGTTGGGCGATAATGAGACCCATGGTATTTCATGTTCCATAAAGGTCATTGAAGTTTAATTTGGACATTTCACCACAAATTCAGTGGTGAGTCAGGGGGGTCTGAAAGACACTCAATTTCAGCTCTCCCATTCCAGTGAAAATTAACAAAATGTATTACCTAAAGAAAGGAATTCCAGCAGGGGGTCGTTTTTGCAATTATCGGTGCAACTGAGAGTTTTATCTTCAAATATATCGCTGTATATTTTAGTGGTCTTCAAAATGGGGAGTTCAGGCTCTATACTGAAACTAACTAATACCTCAAGTGTGACTAACAATCAGAAATTAAATACATTTATGTAGTTTTCTATTTTAATGTGAAGATGCTGATCTGCATTGTCAGCCTCTTCTAGAAACTGCTGCACGTACCTCCGGAAAACCTTGAAGACGCAATGTAACGTAAGAAGTGACAGATCTTTTGTTCCGCACCATGCATCAGAGTGAAACGGATTATCGAGAAAAAAAAATGTAGGGCAGAGACTTCGTGCTAGCTTGAGCTATTTATTGGTTGGAATTAATGGTCAATTTTAAGAACGAGGTGGGGCTTAAGCGGACTAAGGGTACGTTTACACAACAACGATGTGCTAAAAACTGAAAAATGTTTCTATTGCGTTTTTTGCATACAGACGACAACATTGACAAAACTATCCCCGTTCACACTGTTAGGGGATTTACAGTTAAAGACACAAGGACCAGATATGATTAATTAAGACCCGGAGTCAGAAGTGCAGTCAATTTAAGACAAGAGTCAGAATTATAATAAATTAAAGAAATGTTTTACTGAAGATAGTTTGCAGTTTCATCAGGCAGAAGTCAGCTTCAATATTCACAAGGAGTTCCTAAGCCGCTCCGCTTACAGTTACAAAAATCACAGCAATTATACCCTACACCAAGATCTAAGCTACGTTCTTGCTTCAGGTTGAAGGATTCTGATTGGCTAAGAAGTTGATAAACATAGTAAATTTCCACATGGACTGATAGACTGAAGCAAATCTCCATCGATTATGCAGCTGACACTCGGACCCTGAAGTTAGGCATGTTGTGACCTTCCAGGTCGCTGATTTGGGTTGCTGGGCGCTAGCTTGTCCTGAACAACAATTCAGTCAATCTCCAATAACGCCTGTTGTTCCTTAACCTGTAACCAAGAAGACTAACACACATACCGACACACAGCTTCTTCAATGTTGAATTTGGCCAGGCTCTAACAATAAACAGGAGAGTCTTCTCACAACATCAAGATAATATGTTCTTTCTCTCAAGGAGAGGATACTTTAATCTAACACAGTTCTCAAGGAGAGGACACTTTAGCTAAGAAATGGTCACTTAAACTATTGGTTCCAATGACCCTTCTATGTTTCAACACGCTGAAGACCTTTCTTAAACAAAAAGAGTCCATATTTAATTTCTGGAAGCCGGGCTAAATGAGCAAACACTGTAACTGCATTCCTGGCATGAGCCAGACCCTTCAGTCACCTCTCAGATAGTTAGTACAGACATTATAGAATACATGAAAAGAACATTTCAGTAAGAACATTGGTAACTTCTATAACAAAGTAAAATCTCATAAGCCTAAAGAAGTCATTCAACTCATGTGATATTTAGAAGAAAAAGTATTGACTTGCAAGGCTTAATAGCTTGATTATAATCACATATTAGATGCAGCAGTGGATACCAGAATCCACCCATTCAACACGGTTCCATGAAAACTACTAAAACGCTGTATTATGCTGCCAGGCCAGTAGTTGGCAATGTCATTTTGTAAAGAAACACTACGCACCTATAGACTGAACACATAATACGCATGCGCATGACGTCACAGTTTTCAGAAATTCGTGGTATTTTTTGTTGTTTACACAGAGACGATAATGGTATCATTGTCAAAAACGTACACTTTGAAACCCGTTTTCAAAGGATTGCGTTTTAAGGCCCTCAAAACGCTGTTGCCATGTAAATGAACGTCCAAAACGTATGAAACGTTTTTAAAAAAAAAAAAGAAAAGATAGAATAGATAGGATAGAAAGGACAGATGACAGGAGCCTTCTGTTGCTATAGAAATGAGTGCAACTTTTATGCATGTCTGATGAAAGATAAACAGCACATTCTTATTTCAGTGTTGTTGTTAACACTGTGGTTATTTAAGCAGACAGTTTGCTTTGTACATTCAGTTTAACAGCAAGCCAAAGAGGGCAAGCTTTAAACTGAACTATGCATTTTAAACACTTAGGCCTATTATGTTCTTGCTCCGTCCATGCAATAAGTAATTCAAGTAAATATGAGGATCCATTAAACTCTCCGTAATTCACACCCTGATAACATATAAATACTGCCCATTATTGCTTGTGTGATTGTCAGCCTCAGCCTCTTCTGCTACAGACTGAAGCCATCTCTGAAGCCTTATGAATATTAATTAGGTGACTGTCAACTGTTCGGTTAACAAAAGCTTTTGCTTAGTCTTAAAGCAGATGTCGTTTTAGGTGGATCTTTACAAAAAAGATCTTCACAAGCCCAGTTCAAAGTCTTATTTAAAACATAATTGAGAAAATTATAAATACACTTGTATTTAATGGCTCAGGGCATATTCAAAATAGGATAGGCCTTGGTTCATTAATATAAATAGAGCAATTAGCTTATACCTAATTGGTCCATTTTAACTTTTTTCAAAGGCCATACTGGCCAATTGTGCCTGCTGGCCAGGAGAAACCACAGACATGTGTAATTAGTAGGATTAAGTTCACATATTTGTTCTCATTATTTATGATACACGAAGCTTTAAAAATGTCAATTATTACATATTTTGCTGTTGGCATTAAAATTCTTCAGAAGAAAACAGCATCCATTGGAAACCACCTAACTGCCTGGGAAACACCCAGAACACCCTAACAACCAAGTAGTGACACCTGCACATTTAACTAGAGCACCCTAGTAACTGCCTAGCAACTACTTAGCAACCACCCAATCACCCTAGCTACAGCCATAGAGCATTGAAGTGTTGTAATGTTGTTTGATGAGGTCTAATGAGGATATACACTACTGAATTTATTATAATATTTTACAGTATTGCTGTTTATAATGTATTTTTGATAAACTAAATACAACCTTGGTGAGCAAAACAGACTTCTTTAAAAAATAACTTTGTTGAACAGTAAAAAAAAATGCTCTAAAGTTCTCCTTATCAAGCTGGAAAAAGCTCCTATTTCATGCAATGACCCTAGTAACTTTAGATTTAGTGAAGTCGCACATGGATTGACCGACATAAAGAGGATCAATATTTTGAGGCTGAAATGTTGCCTATATGACATACATTTCAGAAAAGAGCTGCTGACATTTCCACGTTTTACAGTGAACCCACAGAAAGGATAGAACAGAAAATCCCACAGTTATTGGTTTGATTCCAATGTCCCTGCCTGTTTTATTATTCGATGACAATGGATTACTCTGAAGAACAGAGGGGAGGGGAATGAAACTATGAAAGTCTTTCTATCTCTCACTCACTCACTCACTCACTCACTCTCATGTACCTTCTTTACCTCTCAGAGCAGAATAAAGCAGAGAGAGCAGTCTGCATCAGCAGTAATAACCTTGAACATGTCTCTAGCAGCATTAACAGAGTGCGGTCAGGCTTATTTGCAGCTGAGCCGGCTACTGATTACCTTGTCAAGGAACTCACAATGCGGAGGCTGGTGCCTTGGCAACTTTTAAGGTGTGGGAACGTTCTTGTAACGGTTTTCAAAAATAGCGTAGACAGACAAATTGCCACCTTTGTATTCAGGAAATTGTCAGGCAAATAGGCAGGCTTTGTGTGGTCATGTTAGACTGTATGTCCATTTATTTATTTAGCTGTACTGTGTTTTTAATGCCGAAATGGTTTAAATGTTTGATCTTAAATTGTTAAAAGGATAAAATACAGCAGCTTTTAGAAAAAACGATAGAAAAACTTTTCATTCAGTACTAAAATCTCAAATCCTTTTGACTATTCAAATATTAATTTCAACAATTTCAGAGATGAAAGAGTATGGAAGTTGGTGATTGGAAAAATATACATGTCAAGCAAAGCAAAGCAAAGTCTGTCCTGATTTATTTCATATCCACCTGACCAACTTTACCTAACTTATCATCCTTGAAGATTGGCCTGATTTGTAAACAGTCACTTTCTCTTTCATCCTTTCTCCAAGGAGTCATGATCATCTGGCGGCACACTGTGTGGATCATGCTCTCTAAGAACTGGGTCAGACTCTCAGTCATGCACTCAGGATTACCCATGTGTATCTAATTATATTAGGTACGATATATTTACTTGATTTTACTTAAATGACAAAGCCATACAGCCTTCCTTAAGCCCATCATAATTTAAATCAAACAAGCACATGACAAATATTGAACAATCTTGTCAGTTTTTTATTATTGAGAGTCTGTCTAGGGGCTTTTAGTGCTATGTGCAATAAAATTGGAAGTATGGTGTGAGAATGTGTTTGGCCAGGGATTCTCTGAAAGGGCTGCAGTGAAATGCATATCATCTGTGACCTTTCACTGGACAGCAGATCCGTGATGTCATTAGCACCTGAGGGCAGTGAGGCAAGCTCTCTGTGTGGCCGAGCGGTGTCTGGGTGAGGACAGGGACAGGTCTGCCACTAATGATGGTGTCTGCCATGCAAAGGTCAACGGAGAGACCATGGAAGGGTTTGCAAATGAAACTTGTGCCAAATATATAAATCTGCAGATTAAGAGTGGTGACTGGGCCTTTTTAGACTAACTGTGTTTTGCACATCCAGTTTGGTGAAATGCAGAACTGACAGTTAAAAATGGAGTGATTTGTCTATGTATACAAAAAATACAAACAACCGCTCGATGCATTTTGTTGTTTTTGAAGCGGTTTCACTTGACTGGGGTCATAAAGGACATATGAGTAATATGAACTTGAGTATAACGAGAAACAATACACGAACAATAAAAAAAATTCACAGACAGTTTTTTTTGTGTGCAAAATGCAATTTCTGAGTTTACACGTAATTTGATTCAATTTAACAAGCACTAAGGAGGTTTGTTGTGGATTACTACCGTTCTACAGTTTAGTGTCAGTAATATGTTTTAATGTGTTTAAATAAGTCTCTTATGCTCACAATTTAAATAAAACTGTAAATTAGTAATATTATTGTTATGGAACATCAGCCCCAGACAGATGGTTAATGGAGAAATGGTGTTACTTTATTACAACGAGTGAGCAAAGTGGCAAAACAGTTATTGCAGTTTGTGGTACTAAATGGATGGTCACTGGATTTACTGTTTCGCAGGTGACGGTGGAGATCGTGGATGAGGATTTTGGGGAGGCAGGGAAGTGGTAAGTTAACAGGTAATCTTGCACTCACAGTAATGACTCAAGACATTAGGGATAGACACACAAACACACACACACACACACACACACACACACACACACACACACACACACACACACACACACACACACACACACACACACACACACACACACACACACACACACACACACACACACACACACACACCATGAGGAAATATATTGAATATATAATGTAAAATGTAATTTGTTCCCGTTTTGGCAAAGGTACATTTTCAGCAGCTACTTCAATTTTTTCACTATTTTATCAAGAATTTAAGGAGAAAAATACATGTGCAATTTCTTAATTTTCTTAATTTGATTAATTTAATTTACAGTTTTTCTCGATTGTTTACACACATTTTCTGAAAGAATGCCTCATATTCTCAGAACTCTACACACAAATCAAAAAACACACACACAATGGGCAAAACCCCTCAATTCTCAAAATGAAACCTTACATTCAAAACAATGTTATTTCTTCTCAAAATGGTATTTTGTTTTCAAATGACACACACAAACCATCATATGAATAGACATTTATAAGAACCAGTTGAACGTTGATGTGCTCAATGTAAAACACTTATGATGAATAGAAAACACTTCTTCTCCATTCATCATAATGACTTAGGCCTTTTTTTGTTCAGTCACACTTACTACAGACGATACATACATACGTGTGTTGTAAAATATTTGAGAATATTGTTTTTATACTCCGAACACACAAATACACGGTAACAAATATATTTTATTTTTCCCACAAAAACAATGTACACAGTGTACATCCCATTCCCAACCAACACAAAGTTGCACATACACTACATACAAAACAACAGAAGAATTTACTGTACACAGTTACTGTAAAAAAAAAAATGTTTCCAATGTTGGCATCCATTGCTCCATTGAAGAGCTCACCTGTTGCCCACCTAATGCTAAAGCTCTGATTGCTAACTGTAAAACTGTGTGACGGGTGTTTGCCCTTGTGATGAGTCAGTGTGCATATTTGAATGGCAGTGCAGTGTTCCTTGTGAAAACAAGATATTTTCTGCATGAAAATTATGCCAAAAGCAGAGAACTGTGTGTAGTGTTTTGAAAAAAGTGTGTTTTAGAACTGCAATTTGAGTGTAAAGCAGGAATTGTGCCTTTAGTTTAGCAGAATTGGTTCAGGGGGTTGGTGAATGAGTTACATGTTGTGGTCGTTGTGTCTCAAGTCCCAGAATTTGTGTGTAAACAATTGAGAAAAACTGTAAGCAGTAAGGAGGATCAATATATCCACAACAAACCTCATTAGTGCTTAAATAATTCATTGTATTCATTTATTTATTTATACTTGGTAACACTTTATTTCGATGGTCCACTTTAGACACTCTACTACTAGTCTGCTTAATATCTGCTAACACTTTATTTTGGTTCTCCCCAACAGACTTTCTACTGATTATAAATTACAAGTACATGTCAACTTACTCTACTAACCCTAACCCTAACTTTAATCTAACAGTCTACTAATATTCTAATGAGAGTTATTTGACAATTGTAGTTGCAAAGTTACTTATATTTAGCAGAATGTCTAAAGTGGACCGTTGAAATAAAGTGTAACCTACCACTCGCTCGCTCGCTCGCTCACTCACTCAATCACAATCTTGTATTGGTTACACCAAAATTCTGATGCCACTCAAAATAAAAAAATAAATGCTAAATGCATGCTTGTAAATATAAATATAGAATTTGTTTGAATCAGTTTGTTCTGGATTACTGACAGGCCATTATATTAAACTGAAAAAAAAAAACTGCCATGAGAAGGGGTTGCCTTGATTGTAACTATAAAATAAACTGTAGAAAGCTTTTGAGGGAACATATTGATTGCTTCTTCTCTAGCTCAAGAAAAGCAGACAGGCACATGCTCTTCCTGCAGAGCACTGGTGATTGAGAGAGCGCTAACATCTGTCTCAGATCGCTAACACTGTTACCAGGAGCTATCATCTGTCATCTTATGCAAAACAAACAGGGACGAATTCACTAAACAGTTTTGCATGGAGTCCAAATATGCCTTCTTTCTAAGTAAATTAGGCTCATCCATTGAACTTGTTCACAAAAGTTAACCTCTATTATGGTGCAATTAACATTGCACTATTATAATGAGGAGAAATCAAATGGTAAATAGAACTTTCAAAAAATTCATTTATAAAAAAAGTATTTTACCTGAACATCACTTTGCTATAATGTTTTACTACTCATTTAACTGAAAGTTTAGTTCTTGTGAGGCCGAAGACCTTTGTCCTTAGTCCTTTGCAAGACTCAAACTTTCCATGAAAGTAAATTCATCTCCAAAGCCAGTTCTTCATGCTTCAATGCTAAGCCAGATTTTCAAAGTGTTTTTACCCGAAAATTTGTGGTCTGAAACCTTATCCTCTGCAATCTCTGTCACTCAAATCCATGTTGCGACTGGCATATGGGAGAAAGAGCTTATTCGTTTGATTTGCACAATGGAAAACACAATTTCGCTTTCCTTGAGAGGTTGAAATGGCCTGTGATGAATTGGACAGAAGAGCAGTTCGAAAAACAAAGACAACTTATCGTCTTGCTCATGTCAAGATGCATCATGCTCGCTACATCATCAGATAGAATGATGACTGGGTTGTTCAAATTTTGCAGATGAAAAAATATTACTGATGAAAACACATCAAGCTTCTCAGATGCATTCTGAAAGAACGGCTCACAGGGTGGTGTCAGTATTTAGCTGTGTTATTGCGGGAATAATTTCTCCCAGCAGACATTAATTCTTCAAACAAGCCCAAACAAGCCTGCCTCAGTTAAATGCTGTAAGACAACAACTGTTGCAGGATACATAAATTGAAAAGATGGAGGGGGAAAGATGGATGGATTCTTATGCAAAAAATAGGCTGATCTTGAGGATTAGGAATTATCTCAATAATCTCTTTGACATTAAAACTCAATAAAGTTCACCAGCAATGTCAGTGTCCTGTTGCTAGATTCTTCAAGCGGCCTTAGGATGTGTTTCTGATCAAATAAATGCAGCCTTGGTGAGCCTCTATACCAGGGATAGGCAACTTTGGTCCTGGAGGGCCACTGTCCTGCAGAGTTTAGCTCCAACCCTAATTAAACACACCTGAACAAGGCAATCAATGTTTTCAGGATTACTAGATATACAGGCAGGGGAGTTTTTATCAGGGCTGAAGGTAAACTCTGCAGGACAGTGGCCCTCCAGGTCCAAAGTTGTCTATCCCTGCTCTATACTCAACAAATAAATTATACTTACAACAAATACATTCTTAGCCTTCTGTTAAAAAGATTTTTACTGATCGACCGAAAGGTAATGGAGGACGTTGCAGGACTTTAAAGAACAGCCTCTGAATCACAAAATGCACTTAAGTTCGCCTTGCAGTGTCACTACTTTAGTTTGCATTACATCAATTAGTAAATTCAATTAAAAAAAAAAATCAATTGGGGGGGGGGGGGGGGGGGGGGGGGGGGGTTGTGAAATAAGTCTCTTTTGGTATACAAGTTTTTCAAACAATCAATACATGGATAAAGAGCAAATTTTTAAGAATTTAGAACTTGTGTTTTAAACTAGAATTTTTAGCAGATGTTTAGTTTTTATCGTCGTTTTCCATTATTCTTTATCAAAGATTCCCACGGTGAAATGGCAACAACTGCAATGTTCTTCTCCCTGACCCTGACGGGGGAGCCCTACTTGCTCTGTGACTGTAGAGTGAAGTAGGGTTGGATTGAGACAGCAGCCAGAGCATGAAAATGACATTCCCCAGGCTCAAGGGTAGGCAGAAAGAAAAGAAACGGAGAGGACATGTAAGCCACGTCAGGCCTTCGGGAGAGGACGCTTCAGTCAGGGAACCAGAGCAGCGGGTGGAAAAGTCACTGCGACACATAGCTGTGCTGTGTGCTGCGCTACTCAAGGCACTTGACAATACTTCTGTCACTTGATTAACATTGTGTTTGATCACAGCTGTTTGCTAACAAGGTTCAGCAAGGTGGATTTACATCAGCAAAGGAAGTGACATCAATATGACCCCTGGCAACAGAACTTATAGGTGATTCTGATGGCAGAATTATTTGTTTAGAGATTGAATATACTGTGCTGCAGGGAAAGAAGACCAATATGGAATGGGTGGTGACATTTCCTTTGGGAGTACATTTACAGTAAATATGAATATGGATGTTTATTTTTTTCAACTATGGCCTGTGGACTAAAATACATTTTCTTAAAATACTTTTCATACTGTCATGCATCACATAAAGATTCTGTCATTTTTGGTGATTTTTACTGAAAGTTATGAACATTTCCATCTCAAATGTAATGGCTTCTGTGGACTGAAATGATGGTGGAAATAAATTTTAAACATTTTTGGACTGAAATGTCCTTTGTCTTGCTATGTGTAATTGCATGGTCAACATTTTTAAAAATACACAATGAAATAATATTTTTGCTATCGACACAATTACAAGCTTCACTGTTAAAAAAAAATTATATTCTTATTATTCACTGACAATGTTGTCTGCTACATAGCTACTAAACTTTTGATTATTCATTAGATAACTTAGATCTTAGTCTTAGATCATCATCGTATTAAATGTAATGATTCGCATTTTGACATTGAAAGGAAAGAAGAATCAAAAACAAATGATTTTAAACCCATTGCGTCGTGATAGTCACATTGTGGTTAGCGTCAGTGACTTCAAACCAACAGCATCGCATTCAATGGCACCATTTTGTTATTGAACGAGACAAATTTAAAATCTTATTATGTGTTTCAGAAGAAAGAAGAAACTGCGCTGGATGTTTCTCAGACGTATTTCTCTCTACATTGTGTTGCTGTTGGAGATTATCAGAACTTTCTAACAAAATATTGGCATTTGTCATTAAAGGGATGGTTCACACAAAATGTTTACTTTTAATTACGTTACTCATATCACCCTCATGTCGTTCCAAACCGGTAAGACTTTCGTTCATCTTCGGAACACATATTAAGATTTTTTTTTGATGAAATCTGAGAGCTTACTGTCACTGACACTTCAAAAAGTTCATTAAGAGATAGTAAAACTAATCCATATGAATTTAGGCTTTAATTTACATATAGGCCTAGGCTTAAACATTGATCAGCGAACATGAACAGAAGCTCAACTGAACCTACTTGACGTGCGAGAACAAACATTTTATGGGATCTCTAACATGGTACGTAACACGAATGGACCTCATTGGTACTCGCACTTCAAGGGAACATGCTTGAGCTTCTGTTTACCACAACTGATGTGTGTGTGTTGATGATGAATGTTTATGTTAATAAATGCCTAAATTCAATCTGTTACAATCTGTAAAGCGATCGGCACAACTTATCTGCACCAGGCACATTTTTTGACATGATGGCCACAACTATTTAAGGCACATCAAAGGAAACATTATAAACTAGTACATTTGTCTTTCTGAATGGGTGCATGGTGATGCTGTATGATTGTAGCACATTGTTGTTTTGGATGTGTTCATTTAAAGCTGCAGTCCGTTACTTTTTTGGGTTAAAAATGATCCAAAATAATTTTTTGAGCAAGTACATAACTAGCCAGTGTTCAAAACTATCTGCTTTCCGTAGCTCGATTCAAGACGGTAAACTTGTAATAATGTTTTTTATTTCAGTGGTACTGGTGGATTTCCGCGGGAAATTCGAGCATGTATTTGCGTCATTACGTAATATCTGTACACATAAAGAAGGAGTCTCGGCTAGTAGGCTATATTGCGTGTGAGGATGTTGGAGGTGGAGATTTATAGCCTTTTCTCAAAGCACTTGATATAATTGAAATTTTCAATTTGATGGCGAATCCAGAAAGGTTCAAACGACAATCATCAGTGACAACTGGAGATTCACCCGATTGTAAAATGCAAAAGACTTCGCAGTGGCTACAGAAAGAAAGAGACTGCAACCGGCCCATGCGAAAACAAGCGCTTTTGAAAGGTGGTGTGAACTCCGTGTTTTGAAGGGGTTCAAAACGAATGCAGAGAATGCTATTTTTCTGCTGGACAGGTAACGTTAAGACATTTCAAAATTATGTAGTAGCGCACTTGTTCGCTTAATTCATGCAGTTACAGAGTACTGAACTACAGTTAACCCTAACACAGTCGACACGCAAAGCTGATGTTGTTAACATTAACTATTTGAGAACAAAGTATAATTTGCACGGTTTGAAGTGATATGATAATTATTGTTAGATTTAATCAGCGCTATTTACTGCAATACTTTTCCCCCTTAGTTGGTCAGAACAAAAGTGGATGTTACTTACTTATTCAGATGACATTTTACAGTGAAAATTCTTATGTTGGTCATACTTTCAAAAAGTAGAATCTGTGATTTCGAATGACAGTATCCACACCAGCGCGGTGACTGACAGCACATTCTCCTCAAAACATTGGATTCACCCGCTCTGTGCCGTGCCGAGGCACAACCCATGTAAAGTTGATAATTCCACGAATAACGGCAATTACAGATTTCGAACACAGATGGCGACAAAGAGGAAAAGCTATGGACTGTAGCTTTAATCATTAAAATCTAAATGTGGCAAAGCTAAAAATGTCTTTTCCTGTAACGCAGACATCCCACCCTACTCATTTCTGGGAGATGACATTAAAAATCTTTCATACTTAACTTAAATAGTATAATGCTGTTGACAGTTTTATTAAATAAAATAAATACTGATATCAATTAATTTATAAAATACTGTAACTGAGCTGAAGTTAAACATTAAAATGATAATAATAGCACTGGAAACTCCATTACCACATAGACATTAGACAGCCTCGGACAACTGATTACTGAATTTATGAAACATCTAAGAAAACTTAATTTGCAATTTAAAGGGTTCTCCCTAAAATGGAAATTCTGTCATTAATTAGGCTACTCACACTTGTCTTTCCAAACCTGTAAGACTTTCATTCATCCTCAGAATTCACTTTTTGAAGCGTCAAAGTGGTAGGCCTAGTTGCGTAGCTCTTCAGGACAGAAAGCTCTCAGTTTCACGAGTTTCAAAGTTTCACGAGTTGGAACGACACAAGGGTGAGTAATTAATGAAAAATCTTTCATTTTTGTGTGAACTATGACTTTAAAATAAAATGCTCTCAAATCACAACATGACAATTTACGACATTAAGACTTAAACTCAAAACAACAGCAACAAAGCAACCAATTTCCTGGATTCTAATGTCAGAATGAGGCAAATGTATTATTTGTAACATTGTATATGATGATAAATTCTGCCATTACTTTTATAAAATATAAAATATAGGCTAGTATTGAATTCCATCCCATTTTAATTCTTTAAAATTGAATTAGCCTACTTCCTTGGTTGTCATGAAACAGAAAATTGACAGTTCTTTTTTTTTTAGAATGTTGCAGAATTTATTAATTTTTATCAGTGCATGATATCATAAATGTTTTAATTCATGTGCCCTCGTAATCCTTAGTCAAACTAACTTCCCCTCCCACTCGCAGCGACATCTCTTCTCTTCTCAGATGATGTGTTTATTGGTGTGAGGGTGGGACAACGTGTCACTCGCATGAGATCACAGCAATAGCAAACCGCAAAGCTGTTTACTGTGGATATTTGTTTCAATAGGTAAGAAAAGACTATCGCAACTTCTGTTTCTTGCTGACATTAAGCATCTGTTGGTACTATGCAGTGAGAATCCCAGCTAAACTTCAATTAGGTTTACAAGAGGCTGTGTGCTTGCACTGTCACATGCTTACCACTGTGTGATGTAACCCTTGATCCTTTAGTGAGGAGAATTTGTATTCCACGAGTCCTCTGAGGTGTTCTTTAGTTTTATTGAGAGAGAGAGAGAGAAATAGAAATCTCACAGGAGCTCATTATGTCAAACCTGATATCTTCATCTCTATCTCTGATGCCCCCTGAGGAAATTTTCTATAAAGAGTCTCATGTATATTATCACTGTGCTGGTTTGATCCCGTTACGCTGGGATATTATTTGAAGCACAGTTGACTCCATCAATATTACATCAGACAAAAAGATCACATACAAAGTCTATCTACTTCAAAATGTACCTCTCTCTGACAAATATTTGAATGTCAATCTTTTCAGAATTTCTGAATTTGCCTGCCCATGTACTTCATAAATTATAGGGCTTTATAAAAGTTACAACAGATCTAACAGCCATCCAGCTGGTTGTTGTTTATTTATTTATTTATTTATTTATTCCTGCTGCTGCTGGTGGCAGGCATGTTGTACAGGTCCTTCAGAGGTTAGAATCTAAAGAACAGATTAAATAAAACTATTTTCAGAG
Organism: Meda fulgida; assembly: GCA_030578275.1. Lineage (NCBI taxonomy): Eukaryota > Metazoa > Chordata > Actinopteri > Cypriniformes > Leuciscidae > Meda > Meda fulgida. The sequence goes on along the minus strand of CM060635.1, from coordinate 16,707,013 downwards.
GAATCTCTGGTAACACCTGCTTTTTCATGTCTGTCTATAAACTATACTGCCTGTCCAGGCTTGTCCCATTAAACAGCTTGAAGTCGTCGTGAAACGGAAGTTGCGATAGTATTTTCTTCCCTATTGTGCGTATATCAGAGTGAAACGGCTTCTCAAACAATAAAAAAAGTAGGGCGGGTTTCTATTTTGTCAATTGGAATTGATTGGATCATATAGGCTATGGTTTGTTATTGTGATCTCATGACAGGAGTGACAGGTTGTCCTGCTCAAAACTGAATTGTCAGTTCGACCTTTCTTCTGCCAACTTTTACCAAATCTGTTTTAAAAGGGTTAAATTATGACACAAATTTCATTTGGTGAATGATTCCTTTAATTCTTGCCAGACTGGGACCAGTGTAACATAGTTTAATGGTAGATGACGAAACAGGCACTTGTTCTTTGGATGAACTTTGTGTTTATTGATGTTGCACATTCATTTTTTTATGTCTGCAAACCTGATTATTTGGTTTTCTGTCATATACTTTAACTGTGTATGTATATTATACATTGATGATGCAAATCTAGCTGATATGTCACCAAGATAATGTTATCTAGCTCTATATTTAGACAGATTTTTTGTCTTAAATTTAAAAATGTCTTGAAGCCATTTTGTAAGAATGTTAATGTTTTGCATCCTGTACTTTATGGCTGTATATTTCCAGCTTGTTATGTTGAGTATTCTTTTTGTAAAAAAAACAAAACAAGCAAAAAAACACATATTGTTTTAATGAAGAAATTGAAAAATATTTAATAAAAAGTAACATTTAATAAAAAAAAACTCTGGCAAATGTAAAAATTCACGGTACAGAATTCAAATTGATATTTTATTCGTGGTAGGGCCAGTGACTACTGGAATTACTGGTTTAGAAAAAAAATCCTTATTGTTGAGAGCTGATAGATCTAACATATGGTTATGAAAATTACACTCAAAACAACTTTTTCAATAAATCTCTAGTACGCCCATCTGCATCTCTGGCGAGCCCACATTTGAGGTATCATTTTATTTTCCATGCCATGCTCTGTGATTTGCAACCGGATGAAGGTAATGAAAATGATTCAAAAACAAACACTGCATTAGACTTTTTCAGCTTGAGTGAATCATAAAAATTCAATAAAGCAAAAGCAAGAGCTGCTGTTTTGTGTTCCTGGCTCATGACAATTCTGGCATATTATATTTCAACATTAGCATTAGTATCACATGGAACCACCTTGGTAGTTGTATCGACCTCGCAGGCGTTCTCATTTCACTGGACCACCTAGCTCTCAAGTGTTTGCAGATAACTGTTTGAGAGCTCTCTCCTTTACCTGACAGACCCATTAATGGTTCCATTTACAGTGAATGGGCCATTCAGCCAAGTCAGAGCTCATAGACTGAGCTAATGCCACACTCTATTCAACAAGTACAGCAACCAATTTAATCTCTGTGCTGTGCTGTTGGCCACCAAAGTGGTTCCTCTCTTGCCTGAGGAGAAAGTCTTGGACACCTAGACCTGTCAGTTCAGTACTCACTTCAACCCTTTTCTTCGTGTTTCTTTTTTTCAGCATGCTCAGGAGGAAGGTGAAGGTCGAGCAGAGGCTAATGACGCTTCAACACAGAATGTTCTTAGAGATCAGGCTCCTCGGCTCGCAGCCTGGCAGCCTCTGATTATAACTGTGATGGCTGGACGAGCCGAGGAATCGCTTATGAAGCAGAACAGACGGTTTGGAGATGTATCCAGCATGTGATCAGTTAAAGGAGTTTCCCTCCTCGGAAGACCTTGAGTGCCGGTGGAGGACAGGTAGGGGTAGTGGCTGCTTGTGTTGGTAGAGCTACTGAGGAAGCTCTCGACTGACAGTTCTTGTTTGATATGAAGGGGCTCTTTTAAGTGTTTGAAGTTTGTTTCTGAAGTTGGCCGAGTTCACCTATTCACTTTGCAATAAAGTAACTGAGGTTAACCCCTATCGACGGTTTCCTTTTGGAAAGTATAAAATGTTTGTCCCTGAAAAAAACTACATAGACGAGAGAATATATTTGAAAAACCCTGCCCACAGCTAAGCGCTTATTAAGTTTGAACTTGAAAGTTCTTTACAAAATGCTGTAAGGTCACTTCACTTCTGAAAGCATCAAATATTAATAAAAAAACATTCATAAATGTGTTAATTCACATTCTGGTCAATTCTTGTATGGTATGGAAAAAACATTGTACCAGCTCTAACCTTAAATTACCTGCTTTTCTTTTCTTTTCTTTTTCTGGTAAGATTAGATGACTTAATTCTCTGCAAACAGCCTCGCTCTCAGCCGCTCTCTAATTTAGCAGTATTTCTGATTAAATAAATAGAGCTAAATTGATTTTGTCAGCCAGTTATAATGTTTCATCATGGAGAGTGTCAGGGAGCATAGCTGCAGGCAGTTGGAAGTTGCTTTTCAATTAAAAAATATTTAGAGCTAAAAAATTTCTTAAAGTTAAGTGGTATTCATTATCAAATTGAAGGAGGAGCAGATGCTGACCTGAGAGACACACACACACACACACACACACACACACACACACACACACACACACACACACACACACACACACACACACACACACACACACACACACACTTTTTTAAAATAAAAAATACAGTAAAAAGTAATAATGTGAATATTACTACAATTGATTTTATTTCTATTTAAATATATTTGAAAATGTAATTTATTCCTGTTATCTGAATTTTCAGCAGCCATTACTTCAGTGTCACGTGATCCTTAAGAAATCATTCTAATATCCGTTGTTTAATATTTTTGTGGAAACTGTGATACATTGTCAGTAGATTTTTAGGTCTAGTCTATATGGTGTAGTTACACTATCAAGCAGCTGCAGTTAATGGTGCCATGCTAACTAACCAAACCATAGCTCTACAGTTAGATTTGAATATGAAAATGGTTGTTGTCTGTCTCACACAGAATGTGTTTTTGCTTTGAAAAACACTAGATGAGGGCAGTGGAATGGTGAAAAAATGCAATGTCTCAAGATGCGTTTTTTAAGAGTTGAATTGATTTTAACTTGAGTGTTGCGTCTTTAGAACTCTAGAACTGCGAGTGCAATGATTATCCGTCCAGCGCGTTTATATAGAAAAGCAATGGAAAAGTAGCGTGAAAAATGCGTTCTGTGTGAATGCCCCCTAACAATGCTAATCATTTCATTCCAGTAATGAAAGAATACAGTCTTTGTTGTGAAATATCAAAATAGTCATTGAGCAATGACTCTCCTGTCTTCTTTCAAATATATCTGTATGAAAAACGTAGCAGGCTGAGGCATGCAGATCAAGAATGCATCACACCATCCTTTATGTTCTTCGTGCCATGTGCAGACAACACTCCTCCCCCTCTTCTTTATCTTTTGATGACAAAATAGTTATTTTGTTTTCTTCTTGTATGTGGAACAGCAGTCCTGACAGGCTCCGTCTCTTCTCTATCTCTTATTAACTCAGCTTTGACTTTTTTTATGTCCCATCCCACTTCAAAGCGTTGCATAGTCAACACGCGGGGAACTAGAGATGGGGATGAATTGCACCAGTCCACTACCTTGTTTATTACCATAAATGTCAGCCGCTCACTTCATCCTCAGCTGTCCTCTAGCTTTGGCTGACAAAAATGTCAAAATGTATTTACAACAGTCATTACAATCAGATGATTCTTGGTGAGGAGTAGAACATAGTAAGATATAGTAGAAAAATAACAGTTGTATAAAAGGTGTTTTCTCTTATATGTAATTTTGATAAATACTCGCAGCCAAAAAGAATCACAGCAACTTATGAACAACCAAGGTCCCTGACAGAGACCGAATATTGAGGGAGATATATAATACTCATATTTTATGGATTTTGAAAGGTCAGAGCACTTAAAGGTGTGCTCAGTCATTTTTGTCCTCATTAAAAAGTTTTAAAGTTGAAGAAATGATTAGTACTTTTGAAAAATGTCTTGAAAATGATGGACTCGTCACTCACTTGAGAAGAATGCAGACATATCAGTAGCCTTTTAAAAGCTGATTTGTTTTACATGAAGGGAATCCTCTATAATAAGGGATGTGACATGATCAGCTGAAGACTTTTGAATGCTATACTGCTAATTGATATTGGCATCATGGGAAAAGAACTATTATGTTACTGATATGACTCGTCTTACTCTCATATATGCTAAATATGGCTTGGGGTCGGTATGGTTTTTAAAATGTTTTTGAAAGAAGTTTATTATGCTCACCAAGGCTGCATTTATTAAACAACAACAACAACAAAAAAACTGTAAAAACAGTAAAATTGTGAAACATTATTAGAATTAATTTATTCCTGTGATGGCAAAGCTGAATTTTCAGCAGCCATTAATCTTTAGTGTCACATTATCTTTCAGAAATCATTCCAATATATTGATTTAGTGATTCCTTTTTATCAGTGTTGAACGCAGTTGTCTGATAAATAGAAAGTTCAAAAGAACAGTATTTATTTAAAGTCGAAATCTTTTAGTATACAGGTCTTTACTGTCACTTTTGGTCAATTTAATGCATCCTTTGCCGGATAAAAGTATAAATTCCTTTCAATAAAAGTATGTGTGGTTTTAATTTTAATTTTTCAAAACTGCCATTTATTTATATTTAAAACTTTTTAATGTGGGAAACATGACTGGGTACACCTTTAAAAACCATGTTAAGTAAACACTGTGTGTGAGCTAAATCCTTAATGTATTTGTCAGAACCCCTCAGCTGAAATAGCTGTCAAACCAGGCAGTTTAAGAACATTTCTGTGCTTTCGCATCTACTTGGCTCAAATTGGCTTCTGCTTTGCATAAGTGTTCCAGCTCAGCCCACTTTGCACATGCATAATGAGAAACTCTAAAATGCATAAATCGAATTTGTTCCCCTCGCTTTTGCATGTGGCACTGAGTTGACAGCCATCCTCATATACGTTGAGACTGATGGTTGTTAGAGTTTCCAGTGTCGTCTTACTCACTAATGCTGAGGGGGAACTATTTTGCTAGTCTTCAGGGGTCTGTTTTAACAAGAACAGAGGGACCTTTTTTGGAGGGAGTTCTCTGATGGCTACTTTGTAAGGGTGCCATTTACTCAAAACTCAGCATGGAGTCAGTATTACCTGATGGTGTGGCCTGCTTGTTTTTGAATTGTTTGAGTATTAAAACTTCAGAGTGGTACCCTCAATAGGTCGGTGAATTTCACAGAGATGCGGACTGTCAGCTCAGACATTAAAATGCTGAAAAAAGTTTTTACAATATAAAACACACAAACAGATTCAACACATTCAATTAGAACCGCCCGCTCCACTATCTACCTACACACACACACACACACACACACACACACACACACACACACACACACACACACCAGTGCAACCTCCTGCTGTATGACTTACTCTTCAGTGTGAACATAAGGAGAAACCTTGTTTACACACTGCTTTGCATCAGCAGATTTTTTTTACTTGAAAACTTCAGCGAGTTGATGAACACAGTTAGATGAGAACATGGCGGCCCCGGTGCTCCAGAGCATAATTGCCCACAGCTGTGAGAGCCGCGTAAAGCAACGCTGTAGTCTATACTGAGTGGCACTTTTGAGATGCCGATTCTAAATTGCAGGCGAAATTGCTCATTCATTCAAATTTTAATCAACATAAAGCGCTCATCAGTCACACTAAAACTTTTGGCCATCATTGCAGTTTTCTTGGTAAGCTTTTCCATATAGCAAATAAAACCAGCTCGGAAATTGATAATAGGAAGAGGGTTTTAATGATAAATGAGCCCAAATATGTGCATAGCTTATTTTGGTTCTCTGAGTGTTCAGATATAAATATTTTTGAAACATATTTCGATCTCACTTTATAAAGAAAAGTATCGTTGATTACATCAAACAATATAGGACTGTAAAAATGTATGCAAACAGAAGAATGTAAAAATGCAACAGAAAAAAATATACTGTAAAAAACACACCATATACAAAAAAAATATGTACAGCAAAACTACAAGTAAAAACTTTATTGGAAAAGGAGTGAACCATTACGTTTGTTTTTAGATTTTATTGAAAAAAGTAAAAATTCTAATTTTGGTACATTGGAGTGTTTTATGTATTAAAGAGTTAAGTTTATTAGACCATTTTTAGAGTTGTGTGTTACCTTGATGACATTTTGTGGGCAAAACGGTGAACTATGCAGTCACTAAAACTGTATTTATTTACTTAAAGTACATTCTAAAGTTCTGGCAACCACAGCTAGTTGTTTTACTGTAAATGCATTAATGTATATTGCTGTTACACTAACAAGGTTGTCTAATTTGCTCATGTTCAATTGTAAAATGGTGTTCATTCCTCTATTAAAGAGATACCTCTGCGACATGCTTCGAAGAACAAATATCTGTAGTTTAATTGCCATTTAAGCAGAGATTGGCATCAATTACTCTCAGCGTGTATCACGTAATGAGTGCACAGACCCATGGTTGTGTTCTGGTTGGCCACCCACTAGAGAAGGAACCACATGTTTGACGGATGTGTGAGCGGAACCGTTGGATTGCGCTGCCTTATTGTTAATCCTGAGTGAGAAGGGCAGATGCTATCAGAACACTGTGATCTGGGATTATAGAGAGCTGGGAGCATCACAGCACCCCACTCAACTCGGATCTTCTCTCCTTTAAACCTTTTTCTCGTACTCTCGGCCTTATCTTTTTCCTCTTCTCCAGTTCTCTTTTTCTTCCACAGTCTTTTGCTTTCTGCCATTTCGATGTGCTTTATTGACATGGCAAAATATGGTGGTTCTGTATTATTGAATATTTTTGTATTGCCGTTCTCTCTTACTGCCTCCCTCTGACCCTCATTCTTTACCTGCTACAATGCTTCAGGTGAAACACCAGCATTATACATAGACGGATTACACGAGGGACATATACAGTTGCAGAGCATGTGAACAAAGACTGCGCTGAATGCTACAGAAATGTCTAAGAATACATTGCACATTGTGAGTAATGGAGGCATACCTAGGGCTAGTGCTCTTGTGTATTGACATACATTGTTAATTCACACATTTCTTTGGTTCTTACGTGAGAATGTGAATCCATGTATCACACATTTGCAGTCCCTCCAGTGTAAACTCACACTCTAAAAAATACTGGCTTGTTTCAACCCATGTTTGGGTCAAATATGGACAAACCCAACTCTTTGGTTTGTCCATATCTGACCCAAACATGGGTTGAAACAACCCAACATTTTTTATGAGGTGCACAGCTGGCTTGTCTTGAAACAGTGTAGGCCTACCTGCATATACAATCATAAAATATAATATTTATTTATTTATTTAATCAGCAGAACAGTGATAGGTCTACCAATGGAATGAAAAACTTTGCTCAACTTTCTTTGCTATAGCCAACAAGCCAGTGATTTCTGGGAAACGGTAAATAATTTTGGAGAATCTGAACTAAACCATTTTGAAGTAAATTTAAAGGACCATAAATAATAGATATCCTGCAGTTTGTGCTGTACTGTCAAACAGGGGGCACAGCAGAAGTTGGCTAAAGTTTTAAATTTAGTTGCTTAAGAAGCATGAAACAGGCTGCATGGAAAGATCTGAAATCCCTCTCTATAAATCCTACCATAAAATCAACCCATGTCAAAAAGGGGGTGACAAACAGCACAAGAGAAATAATATGATTATGCACAGCATGGGCCAAGTCTGTTTCTTTTCCATTGTCTAATTAGGTATTGCAGAAAGGAAATTGCCATTGACTCCTGCTAAAAACTGAACAATTAACACACGGATATGCATAAGCATTTGCAATCACTGACACAGAAGATTCCCTTTTAAGTGAAAACATCTTTGTGGCTTGATGTTACGACAGGAAATATCCCTTCTTGAACAACTTTCTCACCATATAGGAGAAAAAAGTAAATGAAAAGAGTAAAACAAACAAAAAAATGAAATTTGTCCTATAACATTAGCCATGAATCACTCATGGTGACTTGTTAACATATAAATAGCTTACATGGGTTAATAAATATTTTAACTTTGTCATAACTTTTGCAGCCTCCCCTACAATTTTGTAAAATCTTCCAGTAAAAAAGTAAACACACAGTCAGTTTGCTGCTGCACTTAAAGGCATAGTTTACCTGAAGCTGAAAACTCTGTCATTTACTCACCCCTATGTCATTCCAAACCCATTTATTTATCTAAACAACGAGTGACATGCATTGTAAATCAGGATGTTTTTTCAAGCGTACTGACATAATACAGACATATTGTGTTGTGGTGCTCAAGTAGGGGATTTTGGTTCGAATCCAGCTTGTATCCTGATTAGCTTCGATCCCTCATTGACTGTAGTTTCTTCTATTCTGTTATAAAAATACTTACAAATGAGCTCAAAATGTCCCATTAAAGTTACATAAAGACCTACTGCTGTGGCATTTATGTGGTACGTAAGGGATATGTAAAAAAAAAAAAAAAAACATACTTGATGATAAAATTATTCTCTAGTCTCAGCAGAATTGCATGGCTTTGGAAGCATATTTATGTTTATTCAGCATCTCCCAATTTTTTCCCTGTAGTGCTGAAACTCTCACAAACACTAGAAGAACGTCCCCATAATTTACTCCTACTTTGTCTCAGAGCGTTTGATCAGCAGAGAAGCATTATTTATGAGGAAGTGTTGGCAGGACCCTGTTCCTGGACCCTGACCCCTGTCCAGAGCAGGTTAAGGTAATGTAAAGGAGACTATATTCACCCTGGATTAATTACATTACCACCCTGATAAACAGCTTGTACTTTGAACTTTTTTGCTGCTGCCTATACTTTTGCACTTGCTTCCTTCTAATAAATATTAATGATGTGAACAGAAATCAGAGATGCGCTTTATTTTTTCTTCTGTCTGTCCTTGTGAGTCAAGGTTATGTTTCTTCCTAATAAAATGGTACCTGTTTAATGAAGATATGAGCTTGAAATGATGATCCTAAAAATGGGGGAAAACAGGGTTCTAAGCCAAAAGCAGATGATGCTTATCTGTCTGTCTGTGTCACTGTTGAGGAATTCATTGACGCTCCCTTGCGCTGTGTGTGTGTGTATTTGTGAATGAATGTATGTGTGTGTGGGCGTGGTCGCTGATTATCCTCCGGGGTTATCAGCGACAGGTGTTGTGCATTTCCACTGCCTATTTATTACTCATCTCGTGCGTCTTGTGTTTGTCAGATCGTTGTTTTGTGGATGTTGCCTGTTGTGTTCCTGTCTCTTCCCTGTGTATCCTGCCCTGTCTTCGTCTGGAGGTTCACCGTTGCAGTCTTGGTCTTCACTCTTCACCGACACTGGGTTCATCACTTCACGTCTGACCATCGGATCGAGTTGGCCACGCAAACCTGCGCTGCCTTGCTTGCTTCACCACCAGCGGAGACTACTACCAATTTGAGAAGGATCTTGTATACTGCAGCCGCGATTCTCCTATACCTCTGAGAACTTGTCTGTTCCTCTATTCTCTGTGACTGGTGACATTTACTCGAATAAAGATCTGTTTACTTGCTATTGTCCCCTCTATCTATACGTTACAGAATGATCTGACCATGCAGGGGGCAGCAGGTGGATCAGAAGTCAATGACTACTTCGCTCACAACACAGCCCGTATGGAGCGGCAGGAAGAGAATCTCGCTGCGTCTGGAAGAGCGGTGCAGGCGTTGGTAGCGCAGGTGTCTGGGCTCACCCAACAGATTCAACAACTGAGACTGCCCATTGCGCCCAACCCACCGCCGATTCCACCCGCACCCGTGCGTCAACATGAGCCGCGTCTGCCGACGCCTGAGAGTTATTCTGGTGAGCCAAGTTATTGTAGAGCTTTCTTGACCAAATGCTCTATGTTTTTTGCTCTCCAACCTCAGACGTTTTGCACTGAAGATTCGAAGGTGGCCTTCGTTCTTACACTGCTGTCCGGACGGGCAGCGCTATGGGGGACGGCGGTGTGGGAGAACCATCGAGCCTGTTGTGACTCGTTCGCGGCACTCTCGGAGGAGATGAAGAGGGTGTTTGACCGGGCAGTCGCAGGCAGGGAGGCGGCTCGCCAGCTCGCAGGCATCCGCCAGGGAGAAAGATCCGTCGCCGACTATTCAATCGAGTTTCGCACCCTCTCCGCAGAGTGCCGCTGGAACGAGGAGGCGCAATGGGACATCTTCCTGCATGGGCTGGCTGACCGCATCCAAAACGAGATTTATACTCTGGACCTGCCTGAGAAGCTCGACGACCTGATCGAACTGGCCTTAAGAGTGGATGCGCGCCTGCATCGGTTGGAACTACGCACTCGAACGGCACCTACACAGAGGAGCTTTGGGGATGCCCCACTCAACGTTCGTGATGCGGTGGGTCGAGCCCGGCTCTCCCGGGAGGAGAGAGAGAGGAGGAGATCCCGTGGATTGTGTCACTATTGTGGCGGGGCTGGACATTTTCTCAATAATTTCCCAGTAAAAGAGCGGGCCCGGCAGTGAGGAAGAGGATCCTGTCGGGCGGGGTCTCGATCCAGAAAGCCTCTTCCACCCTTCTCCCGGTGAGATTGCAGTGGTCAACTCGGTCACATCACTGCCAAGCTCATCTCGACTCCGGCGCAGAAGGTAACTTTATGGACTGGTCACTTGCACAACAGCTTCAGATACCCACCATCCCACTCACTAACAAGATCTCAGTCAACGCACTCAATGGTCAACGGTTACCCACAGTATCTCACACCACCAGTCAAATAACACTCGTCACATCCGGCAATCATTCAGAAGAACTGTCATTTCTCCTCATGGACTCTCCTCAGGTTCCCATTGTCCTCGGTCACCCCTGGCTGGTGCAGCATAATCCCAGAATAGACTGGGGACATAACTCTGTTTCTGCCTGGAGCACTGAGTGTTATGCGTCTTGTTTAGTGTCTGCTGGTTCGTCTCTGTCTTGTTCTGTCTTGCAGGAAGAGTCAGTGAATTTGTCAAACGTGCCCGCTGAGTACCTCGACCTGAAGGAAGTGTTCAGTAAGTCCAGAGCTGCTTCTCTTCCTCCGCATCGTCCCTATGACTGTGCTATAGATCTACTGCCAGGTACGTCTTCGCCCAAGGGCAAGCTTTACTCTCTGTCTGTTCCCGAGAGGGAGGCCATGGAGAAATATATTTCTGATTCTCTGGCATCCAAATTCATCCGACCTTCCTCTTCTCCAGCGGGGGCGGGGTTCTTTTTTGTGGGGAAGGATGGTTCTCTGCGACCTTGCATTGATTACCGAGGGCTGAACAACATCACGGTAAAGAATACTTATCCTTTGCCGTTGATGTCTTCAGCCTTCGAGAGGTTGCAGGGAGCGTCGGTCTTCACAAAACTGGACTTACGTAATGCTTATCATTTGGTCCGCATCAGGAAGGGGGATGAATGGAAGACCGCTTTTAACACCCCCAGGGGGCATTTTGAATACTTGGTCATGCCTTTCGGACTTTCCAATAGCCCAGCGGTCTTCCAGGCACTCGTCAATGATGTGCTGAGAGACATGGTCGATCAGTTCATTTATGTCTACCTGGATGACATATTGATTTTTTCTTCATCTCTCCAGGAACACGTTCAGCACGTCAGACGAGTGCTTCAGAGGTTGCTAGAGAATGGGCTTTTTGTCAAGGCGGAGAAATGCGCTTTTCATGCACAGTCTGTCCCTTTCCTAGGTTACTTCATTTCGTCTGAGGGAGTACGTATGGATCCTGACAAGGTTAAGGCTGTGGTGGATTGGCCAAGTCCAGATTCCCGTAAGGCCCTACAGAGGTTTCTGGGGTTTGCTAATTTTTATCGACGTTTCATTCGTAATTACAGCCAACTAGCCGCACCTCTGACTGCCTTGACCTCCCCCAGAACGACGTTCAGGTGGTCCGAAACAGCCGAAGCTGTATTCGCCAACCTGAAGAGCCGCTTCGTTTCGGCTCCCATTCTTACGACCCCTGATCTGTCACGTCAGTTCATGGTGGAGGTCGATGCGTCAGAGGTGGGGGTAGGCGCAGTGCTCTCGCAGCGCTCTCCTTCAGACGACAAGATGCATCCTTGCGCGTTTTTTTCTCATCACTTGTCGCCTACCGAGCGTAACTATGACATTGGTAACAGAGAATTGTTGGCTGTCAAGTTAGCATTGGAGGAACGGCGACAATGGTTAGAAGGGTCGGGGGTACCTTTTATCGTCTGGACTGACCACAAGAACTTAGAATACATTCAATCTGCCAAAAGACTCAACTCCAGGCAGGCTCGGTGGGCTCTTTTTTTCGGACGTTTTGATTTTACTCTTTCGTACCGCCCGGGTTCTAAAAACATCAAACCCGATTCTTTATCTCGTATTTTTGATCCATCCGAACGCCTGTCTACTCCCGAGTGCATTTTACCGGAGACTCGATTCATCTCCACACTCCGATGGGAGGTCGAATCGAAGGTCAAGACGGCCTTAGAAGGGGTAACGCCTCCGTCCCGGTGCCCACCGATTGTTTGTGCCGGAGGGATTACGGGCCGACGTTATTCAATGGGGTCATTGTTCCAATGTAGCCTGTCACCCAGGAGTAAACCGAACTAGATTTCTAGTTAAGCAACGATTCTGGTGGCCATCTATGGCTTGCGACATTCGAGATTTTGTTTTGGCCTGCTCGATCTGTGCGATTGGTAAGACTTCCAATCGACCCCCAGATGGGCTTTTTCAACCGCTGTCTGTCCCTTCGAGACCCTGGTCCCATATAGCGCTAGATTTTGTCACCGCCCTCCCGCCCTCCCAAGGCAATACAGTTGTTTTAACCGTAGTGGACCGGCTCTCGAAGGCGACTCACTTTATTCCCTTGCCCAAATTACCTTCAGCCAAGGAAACAGCGGTGACTGTCATCGATCACGTCTTTCGGTTACATGGCCTCCCGATAGACGTGGTCTCTGACAGGGGATCCCAATTTGTCTCCAAATTTTGGCAATAATTTTGTAAATTACTGGGAGCCACTGTCAGTCTATCTTCGGGTTACCACCCCCAGAGCAACGGGCAGACCGAGAGAGCCAACCAAGATTTGGAGAGAATGTTGCGATGTGTTGCCGCCAAGAATCCTTCCTCTTGGTGTCAACAACTCTCAATGGTGGAGTACGCACACAACTCGTTACCTGTGTCATCCACGGGCCTATCTCCGTTTGAAGGTAGCTTAGGGTACCAGCCACCTATTTTTCCTAGTCTGGAATCCGAAGTCGCGGTCCCCTCCGCTCACGCTTTTGTCCAGAGGTGTCACCGTACATGGACCAGAGCCCGTGAGACTCTGCTCCAGGTAAGGGCGCGCACCAAGGTTAAGGCCGATCGCCACCGGTCAAGACCTCCCGTGTATGTCGTCGGTTCCAAAGTGTGGCTTTCTACTAAGAACATTCCACTCCGATCCGTTTCTAATAAGCTAGCTCCCAAATTTATTGGCCCATTTCCTGTTACCAAGATCATTAGTCCGGTGACAGTTCGCCTCAAACTCCATCCTGCGTACAGAAGAATTCATCCCGTGTTCCATGTGTCCAAATTGAAACCCGTATTTTATCCACCCATTAATCCGCCAGCCCCGGTTCCGCCACCGCCGCAACTCGTAGATGGGGAACCCACATATTCGGTAAATCGAATTCTGGACTCGAGAAGGAGGGGACGCGGATTTCAGTATCTGGTGGAATGGGAGGGTTACGGTCCGGAGGAGAGAAGTTGGGTTCCTGCTAGGGACATTCTGGATCAGTCCCTTATTGATGATTACTGTCGACAGGTAGGTTCCTCTGGGAGCTCCAGGAGGCGCTCCTAGGGGGAGGGGTACTGTCACGGTTGAGGAATTCATTGACGCTCCCTTGCGCTGTGTGTGTGTGTATTTGTGAATGAATGTATGTGTGTGGGGGTGGTCGCTGATTATCCTCCGGGGTTATCAGCGACAGGTGTTGTGCATTTCCACTGCCTATTTATTACTCATCTCGTGCGTCTTGTGTTTGTCAGATCGTTGTTTTGTGGATGTTGCCTGTTGTGTTCCTGTCTCTTCGGCTCCCTGTGTTTCCTGCCCTGTCTTCGTCTGGAGGTTCACCGTTGCAGTCTTGGTCTTCACTCTTCACCGACACTGGGTTCATCACTTCACGTCTGACCATCGGATCGAGTTGGCCACGCAAACCTGCGCTGCCTTGCTTGCTTCACCACCAGCGGAGACTACTACCAATTTGAGAAGGATCTTGTATACTGCAGCCGCGATTCTCCTATACCTCTGAGAACTTGTCTGTTCCTCTATTCTCTGTGACTGGTGACATTTACTCGAATAAAGATCTGTTTACTTGCTATTGTCCCCTCTATCCATACGTTACAGTCTGACTGAAACTGTTGTTTTTGTAACACTTTACAATGCAGTTTAATTCGTTAACATTAGATAATGCATTAGATTTCATGAACTTTTTTTTTTTTACTGCAATTATAAATCTAGGTTCATGTTAATTTACAAATATACATTTGTTCATTGTTAATTTATGTTCATTCATAATACATTAACTCGTGTTAATTTATACAACTTGAAAAGTTTATGTATTAATGTTGAAATTAACATTTACAGATTTTCTAAAAGCTTAAAGTATTGAAAGATGAGAGTATTGTTCATTGTTAGTTTATGATACCTAATGCATTGACTAATATTCACAAATTGAAATAATGTAAAATGTTACTGTAGCTTTACACTACAGTTTAAAAAGTTTTGGGTCAGTTTTTTTTTGAAGAAATTAATGTTTTTATGAAGAACAGATTAATCGGTCAAAAGTGACAGAGAATACTTTCAAATTAATGCTGTTCTTTTTAACTTTGAATTAATCAAAGAATCCTAAAAAATAAGAAAAAACATTATGCATCACAACTGTTTTAAAAATATTGATATAAATAAGAAATGTTTCTTGAGCAGCAAATCAGCATATTAGAATGATTTCTAAAAGGATCATGTGCCACTGGAGAAATGATGCTGAAAATTCAGGTTTGCCATCACAGTAATAAATTACATTAAAATATATTAAAATAGAAAACAGTTATTTTAAAGGGACACTCCACCCATTTGCATTAAGCTTTCCATTGTTAGAAACCCAGTCATACTATTGAATGGTCGTGCAACACTCTCTCATTTTCCCCTGAGACGAGAGAAATCCGCTATTTACCTTTTTCACTTCCTCCTACAATGACGCAAAAATCGTCATTTTACGTAATTTTAGGAGGAAGTGTAAGAGGGGGGATTTCTGTAAAGACTACAATCACTAATTCCCACCCTTTCAACCCCGGCCATAGGGGGTTGGACCTAATGCGCTAACAGACCTATCATAGATCAGTGCCAGTGCGTTTGATTTCACCGGCAAAAACTTTTTGAAAATATGGACGAAGCCACTAGCTTCTAATAGAGTCGAGTCAGAAAGAACCTTACCTCCAGGAGGCAAATGCGTTTAGCGCTACTAGCACTGCTAGTTCCAGACGTTCCTGGCTGTTCGTCGTCATCATCTGGTAAGGAAAATATCAACGGAATCGCGGTTTTCACAAGCGCGGGTCTCTTCAATCCTAAGGGGTTGGGTTCCAAATCTTCTGGATTGAAATGTAGACTGCACACCATCAGATGTTTTAGTGTTTCAATGGCTGTGTCCTCTCCGAACTTCGGGTTATTGATAGTCCGTGTCCACTTTTTGCACAAGTCCAAATCTTAGGGTAATCTATGAAAACTTACTCCGTGTATTTTCCTTGTGCTGACTGAACATGCCGGTACTATCCAAGTGCACACCATTTCGAAACAAAAACGAGGAGTAATTCAATAATTGGTTCTCAAAGTAACTCTTCACTAGAAATTGTGTGAAATGATTTCCAGGCGGTAGTGTAGAGTGGAGCTCAACTCTAGTCTAGATTGGTGGGCGGAGTAGTGGGAGTGGCCTGTGGAGCTGAGCATTGCAATGCACTATGGGGATTGTTGTCTACAATCCACAAGCACTAAAAAGTAATTTTCGGCCTTTTATTGGCCAAGAAGGACCCGGATTAGAAATTAATGCTACTATTCTACTACATATATGACCCACTTTCAATACATATTCATGTCTCCACCGGTGGAATTAACCTTTAAATTGTTAGAATATTTCATAACATTGGTGTTATACTTTATTTTTGAGTGTAAGAGACTAGAACATTGAAAAAAAACAAACACCCAAAGCTCTATATCGCCTAATGCCTCAATGGTGTATAGTGTGTTTAGGACTGCTGAGGCGGATTGCCGGCAACAACCATTTTTAGGATTGTTTGTGATTTGGTCTTAGTGACTTAGGAGTCCTCTTAACCTTTGAAAAGTTAGGAGTAGCTTAGGAGCAAGTTTTAGCACTAAAATGCTTTGTGAAATACTCTTTAGAGTCCTAAATTTAAGACTGACACTCCCATTATTTTTAAGAGTTTTTCTTAAATCGGAAAGTTAGGAGCTACTTTTAGCCTTAAGATTTTTTGTGAATATGGCCCCAGATAAAATAACAAGTAGCAACAACAGAAAAACATAGTCTGCCTAAACAAATAAAAGAAAGACTATTATATGTTTTTTATGTCTTTAATGAACAAATTGTGTAAACATTCACAATGCATGGTGTAAAAAGTTTACGAGTCCCACTCTGGAACATCTCTGTTGAGTTGTTGATGGCACGTAAAACACTAAACAAGAATGGTGCTCATGGGAGGACTCCATGGAGCAAGCCATTGTCCAAAATGCTAAATGTTTGAAGATAGTAAAAGAGCCTTTGGATGCACCACAGCGCTATTGGAAAAATGTTCTATGGATTGAAACCAATGTTGTGTGGGGGGAAAAGCCACAGAAGACTAACAGCAAAAGATCATCATGGTTTGAAGCTGCTTCCTCAATCCTCAGAGCTATCATTGATGGAAAATATTATTTCCAAGTTTATCAGAGATACAGTCGTGCTCAGAATTAATGGTACCCCTGGTAAATATGATAAAAAATGGCTGGAAAAAATAAATCTGCATCATTTATCCTTTTGATCTTTCATTCAAAATATTGGCAAAAATCTAAACTTTCATTGAAGTAAAAGAATAGAAAGTGGGGGGGAAATCACATTATGAAATAAATGTTTATCTCCAAAACACGTTGGCCACAATTATTGGTACCCTTTTATTAAATACTTTTTGCAATCTCCTTTTGCCAAGATAACAGCTCTGAGTTTTATCCTATGATGCCTGATGAGTTTGGAGAACACCTGACAAGAGATCAGAGACCATTCTTACAGAATCTCTCCAGATCCTTCAGATTCCCAGATCCATGTTGGTGCTTCTTCTCTTCAGTTCACTCCACTCATCAGGTCTGGGGAGGTCATGGCAGAAGCTTCATTTTGTGCTACTTAACACATTTTTGTGTTGATTTTGATGTTTGTTTTGTATCGTTGTCCTGATGGAAGATCCAACCACGGCCCATTATAAGATTTCTAGCAGAGGCTGTCAGGTTTAGATTTTTTATCTGTTGGTATTTGATAGAATCCACGATGCCATGCATGTATCTGAATAAGAAGTCCAGGACCTCCAGCAGAAAAATATGACCACAACATTAAAGATGGTATATTAAATTGTACACATGGGGTACTTTTTATCCTTGTGTGCACCAAACTCATCTTACATGTTTGCTGCCAAAAAGCTATTTTTTAGTTTCATCTGACCACAGAACCCTGTGCTGTTTGAAGGTCCAGTCATGTCTGACAACTGAATTTGCTGGGGTTTGTTTTTGGATGAGCAAGGAGGATTTTTCTTGAAAACCTCCCAAACAACATGTGGTGATGTAGGGGTTGTTCAATTTTTTTTAATAGGCTTTCTGAACACAAGACTCAACTAATCTCTGCAATTCTCCATCTGTGATCTTTGGAGAGTCTTTGGCCACTCAAACTTTCATCCTCACCATGCATTAAGACAATATAGACACAAGTCCACTTCCTGGCAGATTTGTAACATCTTTAGTTGATTGGAAGTGCTTAATTATTGCCCTGATGGTCAAAATGGGGATTTTCAATGCTTTAGCTATTTTCTTACACTTTCTTTCCACTTTCTATTTTGTGATGCTCAACAATCTTTTGATGCACATCAGAACTATATTCTTTGGTTTTACTCATTGTAATGGATGATTAAGGGAATTTGGCCTTTGTGTTTCCCCATATTTAAACTCTTGTAAAACAAGAAGTCATTGCTGGACAATTTCATGTTCCTAGTCACCCTGGTGTGCAAAAAAAAGGTAAATATGAATGGGAATATACTTAAGAGATATTTTACTCGTAAACAATTCTAGGGGTACCAATAATTGTGGCCAACTTGTTTTGGAGAAAAAAAATTATTTCATAATGTGATTTCCCCTCCACTGTCAATTATTTTACTTCAATGAAAGGTTCGATTTTTGCCAATTTTTTGAATGAAATATCAAAAGGATAAACGATGCAGAATTATTTTTTACAGCCATTTTTCATCATATTTACCAGGGGTACCATTAATTCTGAGCACGACTGTATATTCATTCCGTCCGAATTGAAGCTCAACAAATTTTGGGTGAACCAATAGGACAACGACCCAAACGAGAGTAAATCAACAAGGACGGCTTCAACAGAAGAAAATCTGTTTTTACTGACTGACTCAGTCATGACCTTAACCTGACTGAGGTGCTTTGCCATGTCCTCAAAAGAGGGATTCACTTTGGACACTTTTTCCCCTAATTTCTCCTCACCACTTAAAGTGATCTGCTCCAGCTCTACTCTAGGTTTTCCATTTCCCGCTCACTGCTCGCCCATTATATTATATTTGATATAAGCCATAATGGATAAATGATTGTGTATTAGTTTCATCCTCTGCTTCAGTAACAATATTTGAAAACACATGTCTTCGTCCATTCATAATGCACAAGCTCTAATGCACATATTCTGTTCTGGGGATCAGGAGCTGAGAGGGGCACAGGAGAAGCATGGCGCCGTTTGATCAGAGCTAATGCGCTGGAAGCAGCCGAGGATGCTACCAGTACCGTTCTTTTCCCAGGAGAGATGGGAAGCGAAGAGAAGAAAGGGTGAACGAAGATGTTCCCAGCGGACACCTGCAGAGCTTACCTCACCCTCATCCATCAGGAATCTCCCATATGAGTTAGTTCCGGTAGGGAACCATCCTGACAGGTTTGGCCTTAATGACATGTACTATAGAGAATTGAGAGTATTGCAGGAGTGCTAGTTAACATAAGAAGTGTTCCTGCAATGCTTTTGTGTGGTGTGTTTACGTCTCAGATTCACATCAGTTTAGTGACATGGAGTTTGAAAGCCAACCTGAAATTGAAAGCCAGTTATGAGGGTCAGACCCTAGAGTGAAACTTATGAAAAGCTTTTAAAACTTGCAGTTTCATTAGTCTTGTTTGTCTTTGACAAAAGATACCAATCTTTCATTTGAAAGCCCCATTTCTAGCATCTGTAAAACATATGCTTTCAATGAGAAATGCGGAACAGTTAGTACATGCGTTCATGACATCAAGGCTAGATTATTGTAATGCTCTACTGGGTGGTTGCCCTGCACGCTTAATAAACAAAGTCCAGTTGGTCCAAAACGCAGCAGCTCGATTTCTTACCAGAAAGTATGACCGTATTGGCCCTGTTCTGTACACTGCATTAGCTCCTTATTAAACATATAAATTGTAAAATATTGCTGATTACTTACAAAGCACTAAATGGTTTAGCTCCGCAGTACTTGAGCGAGCTCTTAACGCATTATAGTCCTTCAAGCCTACTGTGATCTCAAAATTCTGGCGAGTTGATAATACCTAGAATATCAAAATCGACTGCTGGCGGTAGATCCTTCTCCTATTCAGCACCTAAACTTTGGAACAGTCTTCCTAACATTGTCCGGGAAGCAGACACACTCTGTCAGTTTAAATCTAGACTAAAAACGCATCTTTTTTACCTGGCATTCATATAGAACATTATACATTTATATTATTCAAATCAGTTAAATGATTATTAGGCTGCATAGATTATGGCGTATCCAGATCAGATGGTGGACCTGTGCCTGGACCCATCCATAACGCATCCCTGAAGTGCCAGCTTCATCAGCCCTGTGAAGGCCTCATCGACACGACAGCCATCGACACTGATCCTCAACAAAACTCATCTCCATACAGGCGTGATGACTCCGACTTCCAACCAGATGGAACTGGATAAATATTCTGAATGTTCTGATCAAATCTGACTTCTGACCTGTAATGCTGCCTGAATCATAATCATACACTGTTCGTTCGTTGGCCAGAGGAGAACTGGCCCCCGACTGAGCCTGGTTTATCCCAAGGTTTTTTTTTCTCCATTCTGTCACCTGATTGAGTTTGGGTTCCTTGCCACTGTTGTCTTGGCTTTTGGCTTGCTTAGTTGGGGATATTTAATATTCAACAATATTATTGATTTGCCTTACATAAGGTGGAATATGATGATGCAATTTTCTTCTAGAAACAAACTTTGTTGTATTCTTTTCATGTTATCAATGTGAAGCTGCTTTGATAGAATCTGTATTGTAAAAAACGCTATATAAATAAAGGTGACTTGACTTGACTTTGAAAATGTGCAAGAGAGCATGGGTAGGGCATGTCCCTGTGGGTTATGATCAGATGTACTGGCTGTGCTGCAATAAACGTAATCTTGTTAAAATGGACTTCATATATAGCATTTTTGAAAACGCTTTACAACTCCCTCAAGAATACTGAATAACTTCATGATCAATGCTGCTATACATGTTCGAGATGTTCCTTATTGTTTCTGATTGTTCAGTGGCGGCATTCAGCAGTCATCTAGTCGTCGGCAGGCATCTATTTTCTAAATGCATCTTGTTGGATTTACCATTGTTTCGAATGTATACAAGGCCAGAAGCTTCAGTTTACACCTACATAACTGCAATACTGTGTACATGTACTGAGCTTCATACACTAATTCCATTAGCTTCATCTGCAATCTATCTATCAATATCACCCAGAGATGGACCAGGAGGTAACAGTCTGGATTGCATATATGTATGTGTAATATTTTGGATTGCATATACGTGTATGTTCATGGCAAGCTATTACATGATGAGACACGACCTTGCTTCCTAAGGCAGCTTATACTTACTCTGAGGCATGTTGGCAATTATGTCAACATAATTCATGGCAACTAGGACTTCAGGGAAGAACAATGAAACAGGTTTAATAGATTTATTACCTCACAATCTGGATTCTCCATTGTTTTCCTTGCCCTCCCTCTTGAGACCATGTAAAACAGCCTCTCTTGGAAGTTGCTAGCAATGCCAGATGTTTTATAGAGAGGAAAACCTTGACACTACAGAGTACACAGCAACAACTAGAGATGTGAGGAAGCTGGGAATGGTACTAAAGTACATGGATAAATGTACATGCATAAACTAAATCACATGATCAATCATTTGACCAGAAAAGCATTGCCATTTGAGTACATTCAATCAGTGTTATGTTTTAAAAGAAACATAATGTTGCAATTCTCATGATTTTTTTAATGTAAAGTTATTAAAGTTATTTTTTGTTACTTTTTCTTATCATCAGCTTACTGAGACTTGCTCTCTTCCAAGGGTGCGTTCCCCGCACAATGATGTAACTAGCTACTTAACTACCATAGTATGATGCATCGTTGAAGAAATCAACTAGCTAGTCATGACTGTTTCCAGAAAATTTGTTGTCGCAAATTTATTGTTCAACCACGTTGGTTTATGATGTCACGCAGGTGGTGGAGTAATGACTTTTAATTCATCCATTTAAGATCGAATTAATGCTAGATGTTTTGCTATACATGGCATCTGAGGACTAATGCTCATTTTGCATTATTTCCAGATTCAATCATATCGTTCTTATGTATTTCAGCACCTTTTTTTTTTTTACATTTAGTTCTTTTTCTTTACGTTATATACAGTGCATGGTGCATACTGATTGCACCTTAAATATGCCTCCTTTTTCTCCCACTGAGGGAAGGTTTTTCAGTTGTATTTATCAGTAAATCAATTTAATAAATTAACAAATAACATGTTCCTATTCATCTCAATGGCAGTTGTTGTCATTGTTCATGTAACTCAGTCCTTAACATAATTTTTTTTCAGTGAATCACTTAATCTGTAAATAGTTCCCATAACACTGTATTTGAAATCTATTAATTTCTGGCTCTTGTTTAAGAAAGATCTGCAATTTATAATATATTTATAGGAACAGGCAACTGATTTTGAACTGATAAGTTTATGCATTTGCAAAATAACTTTACACATAGCCTACTTTAGTAAATGCTTTACATGCAATCTTATGTCATGTCTGTTTTAACACTTCAGAGTTCACTAGAGATTATTATTCAGAGCATGGCCAAGCTTGAGGGAATTCAGTATTCTTGTGCAGTAAACATTGTTTTGACATCATGACAGCTGTGAACCAAAGATGCCTGCAGCAACTTTGCACCGTTGCACAAAACTTTATCTCTGCTGTGCCAAACAATATTCAGCACACTATAGCAGATGAAGCCATGCTCAGCAGCACGGTAAACCTGTAACTACTGTTCAATTAAACACAAACCCTTGACATCTGAGGGATTGAAGGCTGACAAATGTCACATGACAGTTTTGTAGATGAATATGTCTGAATTCACTGATGCATGAGAGGGACAGGGACTCTATCACCAGCCTATCATTAGGAAATGGGTTAGTGGACTCAGAAACACACTCGCAACTGTTGAAGACCAAATGCTTTATTTCGGGTTGCACAGCTTTCTGATTCTCATGTGTGAAATGCTTGTAAAGAGTTGTTTTTCTTCTCCCGTACACCTACGTACAAGCTCTCTATTCCAAGTTCTCTATTCCAGCGGACGGATGGCTCACTATTCTGCTCTAAATGTTATTCCCTGCAGCCATGCTGTAAACCTGAGATGATGCGTGTTTAGGGCTTGTTTACCTCTTTTTTTCTTGGCAGAAACAGAATTTCCAGGGCACTCTGCTCTCGCTATCTAAGGAAATAACTGTGATTGTGGCACACTTTAAAGCTGAAATGTGTAATTTTCCAATCTTAAAATACTTTCTTCTGTCACAGTTTAATGCAGTGAAAACTAAATAGAAAGTTTTATGTTTATTTTTTTTCATGACAGAAAATGCTTTTATTTTTTGTTTTATTATGTTCTTTATGTAGCTGGCTTTTTGTACCATATAGGGTAAGGCACCTTATTAATGTTTTGCAGGGAATTTAGAGCCTTCATTGAGGTTTTAATAGACTTAAAAACCTTGCCATTCAAAGAGTTCAATTCCTAAGAGCTAAAAGTATTGTAGACCTTTTGAAAGGTCAAGAGTTGGGACTGGGAGCAAACACACCCAATCCACAAGATCGATTTGATCCTTCAGTCTAAGTGTATACTGCTTCTCTGAGCCTATTTAGCTCACTGGAAGAACATGATATTACAGCATGTTGTTATTATTCTTATTATAATATAGAAAACCTTTCTCACACACAGTATATTGATCACATGCTCAAAGTTGCTCAACTGTGCAATTGTTGTGCTACTGTATCTGTCTGGATGTAAGTGGCCACTATGGAGGGGTTAGTTACAGATGTGCTTGCGTTGTACAGCTCTTGGGTTGTTTAACACTGATAGGGTATTGAGATAAACTCATATTACATTTGCTCAGATATTTTTATATTACCTTTTAAATATTAATTATTTGAAAATCACATTTCAGAGATGTTCAAACAGAAATGTCAACATCAAGATTTGAATCGAAATAATTATAAAATGTATAATTTAAACATTTATGTTATATTGTCATATATATATATATATGTCATATTATTTAATTATTATATATCATATTATTTAAACCTATTATTTTAAGGTGTCCTTGTTACAGTGTAATCATTAATTTAAGTACTGAGTAATATTAATTAACTGCATGCACTTGATGTTTGGTCTATGAGACAGAATGCGGTATTCACAGATGGAATTAGTTAAAAATAAAACACCACAGAGCACCGATAAACTCCAAAACTGGTTTGGCCAGGTTTTTTTTACAGCTCAGCTTCACACATAACCTTAAGCTGCTTGTGGATGGTGTCACAGTTTACATGACTTCCCCAACTCTCTTCTGGCACTTTCTCAGATGGGGGAAATTTGCATTAATTTAGCAAACTCTGTGATTGAACTGAGGTGCAAGAATGTTGTTGCAGGAGGAATATATTTGAATCAATTTCAGAGAAAGGAAGTAAACGAACAGACTGTCAGAACTCATCACTTGTTCATGGTGCAGAAAGGCTGCTAGATCTGTGGTTAGATTACAGTGTTTTATAAATGTGCCCTGGTTTTCATTTATTTTCAGCCACGATGCAACAGTTTAATGCTGCATATCACTGGAATTTCAGTGTTGTTGATGGTTTATCAAACATTAGTGATTATAAATGATAACTTGCGTTAAGGGTCCCATATGGGTGTGTGTTTTAGAGTGAACGTTTGACAATTCACAATTTCACAATTCACAATTGACTGATCTATTTAACTGATGTTGAATTCCTACTAAACAATATGCAGTGTGCAAAATATACAATAAATAGCACTCTTGAATACTTAATTCTGATTAGTCAATCGCTTCATTCACCAGTCAGATATTTCTTTACATTAACCGTCGTCCATAGCAGCGCAGAATATCAGTCCATTGGCATTTTCCCCGCTAACTGAAACAGGTGCGACTTTCACCCCCGTATCACATCACAGATTTAAATATGAAAAATATGACAGGTTATTCTTGCATTACAGAATTCCGTGAAATGAACACGAACCCTTAACTCAAAATCTGTGGCAGTTTCACTGCATCGCCGAAAATTCCGTGATGGGCCCACGGAAATGATGCCTATGTAAGTCAATGACGGGCAGCATCTGTGGCCCACACACGGATTCCCTGTTCGGACCTGCGCTCCCCCAATTGACGGCGTTTTATTATTTGGAAACGTATCGTTTCATTCTGGGTTTACTTTAAAAAGTACTTCACTTTAAATATTTATTTTTAAAGTGATTTTAACTTTATTGTATTGTTCTGTAGTCGTTTGATCACTATGATAACTTCTGGTCAGTGGTCTGTTCCGTGACGGTACCACGTAATATTTAGTCTCACTGCAGTTCGTGATATGGTCACGTAATTTAATATATTGATTCTTGACACGGACACGCTGATTTCGTTATTTTCGTGATATCAGCACGTTTTTTAAACTAATGTATTTCAATAGGAAGCATCTTTCGTGATCACAGCACGATTCTTTCTGCCTGTCGGGCTGCAGCAGAGAAACTGTTTAATCAACATGTAGGCCTATTCACGAGATTTTATCATGGCTTATTTATTAGGGGTTCAAGCACGAAGTGCTGAAACCCTATTGTTTTTGTTAATTTTCCCATGATGCAACATTCTCCACATAAAACTGATCGGGCAGAACGAACCGTAAGTCGTAGAGACTTGAAACTTTGGGGGCTGGTAGTACTCACACCGCCTACAACGTCACCAAGGCACGCCCCGATCGGCCTGACGGGGGCGCTACAGCGGCCAAAAGTACGAAATGGCTCACAAATCCTCAACCGTCAGGCGTAGGCTCAAGTGTCTTACATCGTTGGAATCCTTGGCTCAAGCCGGACAAGATGCATGCCTTGGATTGGCTCGCCTTTCAGGCTCCAATTTCGAGTAAATTGCGTTTTTGTGTAAAACCTACTTTTGCAAACTACTCCTAGGTTTTTGGCCTGACCGGAACCAAACCACTGCAGAAATATTCTGGGGGGTCTGACTGTCAATAATCATCAAAAATGTTCAATATTTCAATTGTCGGTCGCTAAGGGGAATCCAAATGTTTGATGGCTCCAGAGCCACTCTTACTAAAACGGTTAGAACTTGTGAACGGAAAGAGATATTTTCACTAAACTTGGGACACATATTCATGAGTTCAATCTGAGGTCACATGAAAAAAATCGCGACGATTGGCCACTTGGTGGCGCTATAACAGGGAAAAAACTTCATGAAAATAGTTGTAACTGCATCCAACCGTTAGTCTAATGAAACATGGCATGCAGTGTCTTTGTCCGGGGTACCTTGATAGTCTATGAGAACATTGGTGTATCTAAAAAAACCTCAGTATAGGTCATCGGCACAATGCCCTGAAGGAGCCTGAGAATTTTCAAGCAAGCTTTTTTTCACGGGAGTGACCTCCTTATACTCCTGAATCCTTGCCGAGTCCAACGATACCAAACATGCCAGGTTTTGCCTTATGGTTTTTGTAATGGTGTCATTTAGAGCTTAAAAAAATTGCTGTTATCTTCGAAGACCATTAGTCCAATCGAGACAACAACAAAAAAAACACAGGCAATTTGAAAACATAGGTAAATAGCTAAACAATAACGGCCAAATGTCAAAATTATGATAGGAACTGAAAAAAAAAAATCCAATCAGTGTTCAACTTTCCAACTTTCCAACAAAATCCAACTTTCGTGAGTTGGGGAGCGCAATGTTCCATGGCGCATAATAACATTCCATTCGTAGGCTATTGACTGTAACCCCTTTTTTACACTCTGCGGTGCGTTAGAGCTGCGACGCGCGGCTACCGGAGCTGATTGCGCCCAATATAGTCAATGCTTGTGTTTACACCAGCACCATATAAACAAAATAAGAATAAAAGTCAATTTCAAAATAAATTCACCCTGTCTAGACTCCCAATTGTATTGCAAATGTCTTATAGCCTATAATTTGAAGCCTCAAAAGCAAGACCTCAGCTTTTAATTTCACGTGCTTATTTAACACAATTATCTTGCGTGAAAAGACTGCGTTTGTCAACCCACGCAGAGTCGCGGTAAGTGCACAGCACCAGGGAGTAATCTTGACAGAACTTGCGGCAACATAAATTCACAAATATTACACCATTTAAACATTATTAAAAATACATAGGCTGAGTTACTAAAACAATCTTTGTCACAGAATACACGTTTGTTCACAGTTTGAAGGTTCTTGTTTCCATTTCTTTAATTTCAAGATCTGATGTGAATTTTCTATTGTTGATTTTACAGCTACAAACCTGTGAGCACTACATGATATTCAGTCACATTGCATGCTTTTAACATTAAATAGGCTAAAGCACATAAACAATACCTGAGCTTATCATTGCCGTAATTTATTTGTTTGTTCCAGCCGTGATGTCGCAGAAAAAAAGCTGGGGGAGGGGGATTGAGTTTACGCTACATTTACACAGTGTTGTGGTAAAGTTTTCTCATCTGATTAACTTCCATTATAAAATACACATTATCCTGTTAGACATTTAACTTTTAAACCAATGTACAGTACGAGAAGTAAATTTGTACCTTTTCAGTTTATCCAGCAATAATTTATGATCTAGTACATCAAAATCTAACAATTCTGCTCCTAAGTTATTGTCATCAATCTGTGCTGTCTCAATATAAATGCTGAAAATTAGAGACCAAATTATTCTCCTTGAAGAATAATTGACTTTGTTCACAAACTATAATTTTCAATACTTTGCTAACTGGTAGCAAACCTATTGGTAAACTATTATAACCATTAAAACCCAGTGCTGGATTTTTCTGCATTTAATCTTTGCATCTTACCAAGCTAAAGGAAAAATACCTTTTTAAATACTGATATTAAAGATGTGACAAACTGAACAAACAACATCTCTTCTCTTAATTTATCAACTTTATGAAAAATCACTGCACTTTTAAATAGGTGCATATTTGTCCACCAAAAGATACAACAATCTTTCGAATGCTGACAATGCATTATCAGGATGAACTTCCTTATAAACATCAATCCAACATACATTTTTTACGTTTGTACAAAAGTATTCTTGACTGAATCGATTATATGATCTTTCATAAATTACTTTTGGTTTCCTAAGTTTTCTAGGTGTTTACATGCCTGCTAAATAAAACTTAAAGTCTTTAAATTCTTTTGCGCTTAAAAGGCCTTAAATGCTTGAACCCCGATAAATGCTGCTTGCAGCTTTAATTTTAATTTTATTTCGGACTTATTGCTAGGGAACCTAGATTGCTATGCAGTTTATTTTATTAAATGATATTTAATTAGTAGGAAATCGCGCTGAAGAAACACATCGCGATATTTGCTACCAGTTCACGTGTGCCAGATGTTGTTAAGTAGCTAAATACGTAGTCATTAATGATGTTTGATATAATGTATTTTCTGTTTGTCAATATTAATCAGATTAGCTCACGTTCAGTCACTGCATTATATCTGTCATCTCCACGGAGGCTTTGCGTTTCATTGCTTTCTAATTCAAAACATGGTGATTAAACACTGTCTGTCACGTGACGTGCTATAGGCCTAGACCTTCAATCAATGAATCATATTTATCAGGTTTAAAGTAGTACAATTAGTTCCAAAGTTGTATTTGTAGAAGGAGCACAGTAAAAATAACACTTATACCATGCTTTTACCACAGTAATTAGTTCTACTGTGATAGGCGTGTTAAAAGGACTGTAACCACAAAACTTACCATGCTTTTACCACAGTAACGTTAGTTTTACTGTGATATGTGTGGTAAAAGGTGTCAGGATACAGGCCCGGAGACAGAGGTAAGTGAATGAACATAAACTTTATTTCGTCACATACAAGGTGCGTGCTCAAAGGGTTTTGGTGTTTCAAGGTGAATAGAAGACGGATACTCTGGCGTGTAGACTTTAGGTGAGCAGATCCTCTTCAATGTGCGTTACATCAAACAAACTCAGTTCTGTGATACTTGCTTTCTTTCAGGTTATCCATTGGCGAACAAGATTCAGGAAAGATACCTGGGTTCAGGACCGGGCAGAGACCATAACGTGGATCCTAAGGACATCAGAACATGGATAGAAAGGTTAGTATACTATAGGTAAGTATACATTACGTTACGTTACGTTACGTTACGTTACGTTACGTTACGTTACGTTACGTTACGTTACGTTACGTTACTTGCTGCTGGATGACACAGAGAGTTTCTTGGTAACTGGGTTTGGGTCTGTTCCTGTTGGAGGCTTGACAATGACTGAGAGTGAGCTGGGTGTTTTTATGCCGGGATGGATGTGACTACTAATTGTGAACAGGTGCAGGTGATTAGTAATCCGGAGATAGAGATCGTTGCATAGTGACTGCTGGAGAGACCGATCTACTCCTGACAAAAGGACTGTAACCACAAAGTTTACCATACTTTTACCACACTATTGGTAGTTTTAATGTGATACTTATTATTCTAAATGCACAGTAACTACAACACTCACCATGCTTTTGCCACAGTAACCCTAGTTTTGCTGTGATGTGTGTGGTAAATGGACAGTAACCACAGAACTTACAATGCTTAAACCTCAGTAACCTTAGTTTTACTGAGATGGATGTAGTAAAGGACAGTAAATGCAAACTTACCATGCTTTTACCTCAGTATTGGTAGTTTTAAAGTGATATTTGTTGTAAATGCCTATTAATCACAACACTTACCATGCTTTTAATGCTTAATAATGTAACATCCAATATTTGTAAGTTAAATCAGTACTTTTTCCTTTAAATAATCCTATATATTATACATAATTATATTTTATTTTCTCTTTTTTCAGCAGAAAAGACCAAAAGGGCCTTTCGGACTTAGTCGATCCATTATTGTTGGAGAAGTTAACCGAGGAGACGAAAAGCTGCAAAGGCAAATATTCGCAATGGTATGTATGTATTGGTTTTAACCCTAAATCAAACATTTTATCAAGCATTTGTTGTTTCTTAAACCTTTTCTTACAAAACCCATAGCCCAATCAGTACAAACATAGTCTCAAAGTCTTAATAATTCACAAAATTTAACAAGTTGTCAAATTCGTACGATACTCATACATATTTGTATACTCGTACATAATTCTGCAGCTTTTACTCCTTTTGCTGTCATTGGCTACTGCCTCAATTCCTCTACATATATATCGCAATATTTGTAAATCAGTTGCACCCCTTCTTGGAAAGTAGTTGGATGTCCCACACACTGTCAGAAAGTTTATATTAATTGCATTATATTCATTAAAATGATTACTAATTGGGCCCTGTCTGTTCATGTTCCAATGATATATGATACATAATGTCTCTCCACACCTCATAACTTACCTCTGCTTGCAAGAGTGGAAAAACTGATCTGACTTGTCACATGACATCAGATACTCGATTATTTTGTCATAATCAGATTAGTTTCACTGCTGATAATTGTCCTGTTTGCATGTTAATCATGCTAATTTTAAACGAGTTCATATGATTATTGCTTGCTATTAAAGACATACTTTTATTCATAGAAATGCCCATATACCAGTGAACTTATTACATAAAAATGCTTTTAACATTTAATTATGCAACACTCTTTACAGAAACATATCCCACAGTTATGGATAAACTCAAAACATCATCATCAAGTTCTGTGCTGGGCACATTGGGCAACAACTGTCCTCCAACGTTTTCAATTCGATTCAAGTCCTCCACATCTTCCCATGGGACACTGACATTATTCAGGTCTTCGTGAAGCACCTGTCTCCGTGTCTTCCTTGGTCTTCCCTGTCTCCTGCATCCTCCTGGTGGTGTCCATTTCATCACTGTCTTTGGGTGTTGTTGTTGTTTGGGCATGCGTAGGATGTGTCCAGCGAGGTGCACCCTTTGCTCTGTCACAGTTTCTGAAAGTCTTCATGTGATGTCCCACTCCTCCTCAGGATCTCTTTGATATATGCAGAACCATTATTGAAAATAGTGATTTATCTTTTTCCATATTGTTAAAGCAATTTGTTTTCTCTTTTCAGCTTCATAAACTGTACTTGATGCTTGCCTAATGCCTTTATCAAAGAAGCGTCAGTGCTCATCAGGAGTTTTGCTAAAGGACATATTCATTGCCATCCATTAGTTCTAGTCATGCAGTAACTTCATGATGCAATAGATAAATGTATATTTCTGCAAGTGTATATAGCAGGTGTTTGTCCTGACAATTGAAGATAGTGGGAGTGTTCAGGAAAACCTTTAGAAAACAATCAATATTTTTGGAATTCTTTTTAGTGGATACATGTTGATTAAACAGTTTCTCTGCTGCAGCCCGACAGGCAGAAAGAATCGTGCTGTGATCACGAAAGATGCTTCCTATTGAAATACATTAGTTTAAAAAACGTGCTGATATCACGAAAATAACGAAATCAGCGTGTCCGTGTCAAGAATCAATATATTAAATTACGTGACCATATCACGAACTGCAGTGAGACTAAATATTACGTGGTACCGTCACGGAACAGACCACTGACCAGAAGTTATCATAGTGATCAAACGACTACAGAACAATACAATAAAGTTAAAATCACTTTAAAAATAAATATTTAAAGTGAAGTACTTTTTAAAGTAAACCCAGAATGAAACGATACGTTTCCAAATAATAAAACGCCGTCAATTGGGGGAGCGCAGGTCCGAACAGGGAATCCGTGTGTGGGCCACAGATGCTGCCCGTCATTGACTTACATAGGCATCATTTCCGTGAGCCCATCACGGAATTTTCGGCGATGCCGTGAAACTGCCACAGATTTTGAGTTAAGGGTTCGTGTTCATTTCACGGAGATCAGGTTGACATTATTATGACATTTACAAAGGGAGTTATTAAACAGAAAAATATGAAAAATTACAAATTACTGTTTAACAATACATAAAGCCATTGCCATTTTAAGGGTTTCCACATGATGTTGCGGAGGTCTCAGAAAATCTGAAAATTACAAGTTTGAAAAAGACATCAATGTTTTTTTTTACAGGGTACATGGTGTGAAGTTACCTTTCGGTATTACCTAATATTACTGTATTGTTTTGCTTTCTTATTGATTACAGATTACCATTTTTTTATTTGTAGGGAATTTAGGGATAAAATACAAGTAGGCTACCATAATAAAATAATTTAAACTCAAATCAAAATTTCATGTCAAGGTATTCATTTTTATGTCCATGTACACAATACAGTCAACAGGTAAGACAGAATATGTTGCCATGGGATATTTCCTTGTATTTTGTATAATATACCCAAATTATTTAAAATGTCTTGTCTTTTGATACACTGCATTCAACCAGAGCAATGTCGACAAAAGGCATTCCAGCACTATAACAAAATGCTCCTCTTCATCCATCCCTCTGAGCTGAAATGTCTATCTCTTAATCTGAAGGAACTGAATTAATAACATGCCTGCTGGCGGTTAGAGAACACACCTTCCAGCAACAAATTACACACAGCACCCACAATTAACAAGCTGACACTCTACTCAAGCACTTCATTGGGCTTTTAACGTTTCCTATTGCTGCTAAAATGCTAATCGCTTGCAGAGATGCCATTGTCAAACATGTTAAATATGAGAATGAGACTGCTTATGTAGGTAACTGAAACTCAGGGACGTGCACAGGAATTTTGAGGGGCAGTTGCTCCGACCTGAAAAAAGCCCCCCCCCCCCCAAAAAAAACTCAAGGGCTATATGAAGGACTGAGAATAACAGGGTCTTTATTAAAATATATATACACAATATATGTCTTGCTACACTGCAGCATAATAAAATGGTTCTCACACTCCAGTAATATTTCTGTGAATTTAATTAATCTTGCACTTGTTCATAGTTTTTGTATTATGTCTGAATATATTCAGTTGAATTTTGCCCATACAAATGGCCTTTTCTGACCATGTTTATGTCCAAACTCAATGCCTCATATTATGGTCTTATTGTTATTTATAAAGATTGCAAAACGTCAGAGATGACAGGTTTATGATATACAACTTTGTAAACAGTATACAAAATGTATTAATATGTTAAATGTCACCAAAATACACATGAGAAAAAGAGTTCCTCATATTATTGTTTATTGTTTTTTTTAATTATGTATTTATTTTTATTTGAAAATAAATAATCTGGATTGAATTGACAGATGGGCGAAAACTCGCTTCTAAAAAAAACCGCTTAGATTTCGTGAAAAAATACAATCCTTTTTTAACCTTTTGGCTTCCCGTACATTCAGTTGTGCTTCTTGCTCGTATTCAATTCTGATGGTACGTATAGGTAACTGGGCAACTACGCATGATTTGTAGTATGATTGCGTAAAGGGAACAGGAATTCCGGTAGGGAACAGAATCGACTGACGTGCAGCGCTGAAGCCACGTAAACAGAGTTTGACTTTCCCCTACTGACTTTCACTTTCGGTGCCCGAATGGAAGTGAATGAGGCCTTGTGATTATTATTATTATTTTTTTTTTTTTTTATCTAGGCCTACGTGAAATTCTGCATCCATTGTACGATTTTATTTTATTTTTTTCTCGGAAGGGCAACGTGAGTCGAGAAGGGCATATGGGCAGTTGCCCGCGCAACCTGAGCAACCCCCTGTGCACGTCCCTGCTGAAACTAATGCTACTTTCACATTTCTTTTGTACCACATTGTGTTTTTTGTTTTGTTTGTCTCATTTGTGGCCCTGGATCACAAAAACAGTCTTAAGTCACACGGGTATATTTGTGGCAATAGCCAGCAATATGGGTATGGGTCAAAATTATCGATTTTTCTTTTATGCCAAAAATCATTAGGATATCAAGTAAAGATCATGATCCATAAAGATATTTAGTAAATTTCCTACCTTAAATATATGAAAATTTTATTTTTGTAAGTGGATGCAGCACAATCGGCAACATAAATGGAAACCTTTAAAGGCGATTTTCTCAATATTTAGATTTTTCTTAACCCTCAGATTCCCGATTTCAAATAGTTGTATCTTGGCCAAATATTGTCCTATCCTAACAAACCATGCATCAATGGGAAGCTAATTTATTCAGCTTTCAGGTGATGTATAAATCTCATTTTTTTTAAAAAAAATGGACACATAAGACTGCTTTTGTGGTCCATGGTCACATTTATTGACTAGTAAAAATAAACCCAGAAGTTCATTAATATTGCCGTCAAATTATTGCAGTGCTTGACTGGTTGCTTGGCAGATTGTTGTAGTTCTTCTGATATACAGATAAGCAATATTCAGTAAACGATGCACAGTTATGTAAAAGAAAAATATTTTAAAATTTAATTTAATGTAGTTTCTAAAATAAAAGTTTATCATTCATGTTGCTTATCAGTTATGGATATACTGTAGATCAATACTATTTTATAACAAAAAATCACATTAGCAAAACTTTTATTTTTATTTTAACTAATTTGTGTGACCAACTTGAAATTATTGCCAAATCTGCATGGGGAAAACTTTCAGCCTCATGTGAAGTCTCCGATAACAAAAACAACAACAGCCTTTATTTATAAAGCACATTTAAACACAATATAGATTGATCCAAAGTGCTGTACATAGTGCAAAGCAGGTCTACACTAAAAAAAAAAAAAAAAAAAAAAACAGTTGCAGGTTTCCAAAAGCTAAAGAATAAAAATGCGATAACATGGATTCCTATTGCAATGACCGGAACAAATCTCTCTCCATTTGTCCTAAACAAAACATGGTTTCAACCACAATTCCTCCTGGTTTTTCCTGGATGAGACATAATTTTGCATGAGCCAAATGATTTAATGAAATTCCCAGTCCTTTAAAATATGTTTAATAGTCATCTTACAGTTCCAGAACAATCTGTAGGGAGTTGAAGTATTACAGCAGTGCACCACAACAAGCAAACTCCCATCCCGACTGTGCTGCACTCTTCCAGGATGAGGACACAGGGGAAGGAGTTAACATACAATCAATAAGGATTTTAGAGAAACCAGGACCTTTTAGAAAACACACACACACACACACACACACACACACACACACACACACACACACACACACACACACACACACACACACACACACACACACACACACACACACACACACACACACACACACACACACACACACACACAAACAAACACACACACACACACACAGTATTGAATTACCATTGTCTAAGTTTGTGTTTTATTTCAAAGTGATCCCATTATTTTGCAGCCTCTGAACAATTACATATCCATTCACTGCATTCACGGACTCAAATGAAGTGGAACCGCAGATGAGAGTATTCTCCTGTCCTGTCTCTCTAGGGAGCAGAGGAGAGAGCCTTTTCCGTGAAACCTTTTCAAAGCCTCATCTGCGTCTTCCATTAACCATGCAGACCGAAAAGAAAGCAAGACGGCGGCAGAAACACACATTTTCGCGTGCGAGGGGAATCACCGGAGGCTCTGATCAGATGTAATGTAACAATTTAGCACACAGTCAGGCCGCCGTGACTGTTGCTTTCCCTTTATTGGAGAGATGATTATGATAGCTCAAAGACTTGATTTGTTCATTTTCCTGGCATATGTTTTAAGATTACAAACAATGATTCAGATTGCAGAAAGGTGAGTTGTGAAGAAGGCATATTAATGTGAGATGCACAAGCTTCTGTTTTGAGATCAACTTTTAGAGGGCACTACCCTGCTTCCACGCTGCATGAACTGATTTTGGTGATGGTTATTTGATGTTAAATTAAGTTTTCCAAGCACTCACCTATAGCTCATGCATGCTAACCTGACAATGATTCATGTATGAGAGTCATTGCTCTTAAATTATTAACTCAAAAGCTTCAATTCAAAACAAACCGGGGCAAATGAGATGCAAACAAAGAGCTTTTCTTTGGCGATAGACATTTGTAGAGAGAGAAAGAGAAATTGAATAAACCGCAAGCAAACATCAGACCGAAGGCCTTGTACTGTTCAGATTTACAACAAGTAACACATACTCAGACAAAAAATAAAAATATCTTGTAGTCTTATTGTCTTTTAAATAAACACATTTCTGGTTAAAAAAATAACAATAAACAGCATATTAAATAAAGAAAATGAAATAACATTTGCATAAATAATAGACCTATTTAGTTTGTAACCATGTACACTAACTTTTTTTAAAACGTTTACTATATTAGTGAATAATAATAAAAACAATACATTTTGACAAGGTTATTTTTTTTAAACTTTGTAATTTGAATCTTAAATAAATATAAATATTTTATAGATGATATAATTTAATTTTATAATTTTATATTTTAAGAATGAAAGCTGGGACAATGGCAGGGCCGGATTTAACTCCAATTGTGACAGGCAAAATAAATGTTGTTACACTTTATTTAAAGGTGACGTAGTTACATTGTACTTACTCAAATACGTACTGAGTAATATTAATTAACTACATGTACTTACTATGGAGTCAGGGTTTGGTTTTGGGTTAGTTATTAGTAAGTAGTAATTTGTAACTACGTCACCTTAAAATAAAGTGTTACTGACATTTTTGGACCCCCTCAAAACCCCTCACCCTCCGACCATTCAGTAGCTTAAATATTGAACTGTATATCGTCGCTTTTCAGGAAATGGAAAAAAACCCTGTATTTTTTTAAATTAAATTAAACGTGTTATAAAATATAGTGGCAGTTGATGAAAGCCTTTTGAAAACTTTCCAAGACAGTTTTTAACCTTCATATAAAAATGTGAGGAATAAAGTCTATTCAATTTGAATAAAAAACAACCCATATGATGTAAAAGTGGCCATATTCACAGTACACCCACATGTGTACCTGTGACATGTAGGTTGTACAGCTCATAGATTCGTATGTCTGCTGCCAGGACACATACTGCTCTCCCCATCTGTATGACTGACCGTTACACATTCCACTCACCCACATATTCACCTCTGAGTGCTTGGGTGGGCCGCTCCATCACAGCACCTCTCACACTCAACCGGATCACCCATGTACCACATCATGTTCTTGCTGTAGGTCAGACTCTGTAAAACTGGTCAACACTACTGCAGTTACTTGGATCAGTCACATCTTAAATTAAAATGTATTAAAGGTGAAGGGTGTAATTTTGGGGATGTTATGTATAGACAACTTTCAAAAGTGTGTAACACTTTGTAACACTAGTAACATTGAGCACTGGTGTGAGTTTGGAGTATAGTGATATGTGAAACCCATATTTTCAAAACAGACTAGTCTCTGGGTTTGATTTTGAAAATATGAGATATGTTTTGCTCATCCCAACACCAAATTCAAGCCAGTGTTGCTAGGATGTTCAAACAAACAATTCAATGCCACAGATTGAGAATATTTACTATGAAAATGTTGTACTAATAATCAGTCTTGTATAATTTGACTGCTTTTAGATTTGTCTGACCCCAATCAAACGTTTTTTTTTTTTGTCTTCAAAAGCTATAAAATGTAGACAGGCACAACAGACTGGAATTGAATGCAGAGGTCTTGAGACACTTTTTTACTTGATGGTGTCTGGAAACTAGGGCTGGATATATAGATTTTCAACATCAAAATTCAGAAATAACAAGCTCTTGATTTAATTTAATCCTGATTCATTTGGAAATATTTTAGCTATTGCCTATTTTGCTTACATATAAAAGAATATTTCTCTCAACCGATTCTGTAAATTTGACAGGGAACCATCTTACTTTATATTAAAAAAATAATAATAATGGTAGATTAAAAAAAACAAGTATAACATTTAAAATGCTTAAAATGACACTGCTAAAATTAAAGCAAAAAAAAAAGTTCTAGATAAATCAGTTAACCTCATTGTAGAACGAGTCGAGTACACACCATTGACTCATTTGGAGTAGGACAATCTGTTCAACCAATGAAAGAAAAGGAGAGAAAACTGTTTGAAAACAGTCATTATTTTTTCAAATTTTCTTGGTGCCACCGGAGGCACAGACTTTACACACTTCATCTTTAAGTAAGCTCTGTGGTCCACGTAAGAAGTTATACTTTATTTGTGCATGTACAAAACCCAGTGTTTGACATATTATTGATGAGCTTCTGCCGCTACTGGTGTTCATACCTCTCACTCATTTATTCTCTCACCCACTCGCTCTCTCTGTCTCACCTCTGGAGCCCTGCTCTGTCTGCAGATACTTTCCTGGTTGCCCCCTCCAGCACACAGTAGGGAAACAGAAAGATCTGAGAAGCAGACAGACAGAAGTTTTTACCTCTTGCTGCACGGTGAAGTCCTATCAGGTAGCATTTCGCACCATGCCACGCTTTGATGCATAAATGATGAGATACTCCACTAAATATTGAGTAATATAGTTGGTGAGGTTTTCAGGTTGACTTTAAAAAATTTGTCAATCCTGTAATAACTTGGATGGGTGATGTAATGTGATGTCACTCTTATTTCTTTTTGTCTGCATCCCAACAAACATTTACATCAAATATATTATTAATTTATGCATATCAGATTTGAGCCATCCTGTAGTAATATATTCATTCATAAAGAAATATCAGTTGCAAAATCCAGTATAATTTCTGATAAAAACTCTTTTAATAGCTTGAATTGCATTATTTCCTCACTGAATTTGTTTCTTAAAATGACCCAAATCAGACAAATCTTCTGTGATATTTAATACACATAAAGTAAACTCACAATAACCTGCTTTAATATTAACACAACCTTTCAGTTGGAATTTGTATTAGCGCAGACTTTGCTTGTCCCAGAATTATGAAAAGCTAAAGTACACTATGTGTGTGTGTATTGAAAGTTTAATTAAAGTTTTGACTGACTCAATGTTTTAAGGGAGGCCAATGGGGATTCCTCTGCTATTTTTTTTAATATTGCTTACTGCCTAATTCAATTTCTGTGGTCTGCTAGCAGCAGACTGAAGCCAGCGATTCAGTCACACTTTAAACATGACTGAAATAACACTAGCAACTCAGTATATAATTAGATGGTTGAACGATATGCACAGTGTATGTTTGTGTTGTTTTGACCTAGACAGACTGCATTGGCTCCTATAAGAGAAAAAATAGGCACCAAATAATTTTTTTAAGTGTCACAACAGAATAAACGTGTTTTAATTTTGTCATGTGTTGTCACGGTTGCCCTCCTTGTACAGCATCAGCATTTTCATCCATTTTGGGAACTAAAATTCACTAAAAGTAGGAACTGAATTGCTTTTCCAACTTGAGAACTACATACAGTACAGTCCCAAAGAATTGTTCTTTACACAGAATCTGAGCCAGTGTCACAGACCATAATAATGTCAGCATCACTTGGCCAATGAGTATAGTTTGGCCTCCTAATGCATCCTATAAACGTTGTTGTATGTCTTGCACACACCCAATCTTTTATTCTTCATTAGTAATATCTGAGAGGTAAATTTGGTGAAAGGCAGCTCTTCATATGCAATTATACGGGCAGTGTTGAATTACATTTTTAGTTCCTTCCATTCTTTCTCAGACAACAGGTCAAGTAAAAATATAAGAAGGATGTGATATAGTGCACATATTCAGCAAAATCCCCATTTCTATAGTTATTTTTCTAGCTGACAAACGAGTTTATGAATGGCTTTTTGACGTTATGTGACATGATTGCTCTTTCCTAGGTCGAAATGCTGATTGAGCGATCTGTCAGGCCACGTTTAAAGGAATAGTTCACCCAAAAATGAAAATTACCCCATGATTTACTCACCCTCAGCCATCGGTGCACATGACATTATTCTTTCAGACAAATACAATCGGAGTTGTATGTAAAAATGTCCTGGCTAATCCAAGCTTTGTAATGAGAGTGAATGGCTGGTGAAAAAAGTGCATCCATCCATTATAAAAATACTCCACACGGCTCTGGGGGGTTAATAAAGCCCTTCTGAAGAGAACCCATGGGTATTTGTAAGAAAAATACACATAGCCTATTTATAACTTTATGATCTAAAATATCTCACTTCCGCCAGGAAGACAGGTAAAAGTCTGCAGTGCAGACACAGGTCTGCAAGAGACTCTCTCAGATGTTGAACACCCAAACATGACGGCAGATGTCATGACCATCGTCCAAGAGAGATTATTAGGGCACAGCTTACAAGTCAGTGGAAAACCAATGGCAATCGAGCTGAGAGACATAATTACTCGCTAGTAACACCCTCGGATAGCACGTAAGGTTTAACGGTTAGCTGGATGATGATAATGAATGAACGAAAATAGGAAAATTAAAAAAAAAATTACCATTCCCTTGGGTAAACCGACAGGTAATGGCTACAAATATCTCACGAAAAAGAGAAAGTATATCTAAAATGGCCGACGGATTGAACCGAGAGGCACAGTGTATAACATAAATAACATAAGAACACTCAGAACAGCTGAATAGATGATTACGTTAACGGGGGACCGTTAACTTATAAGCGCGGAAAAAAACAGCCACCAGATTGCACAGGGCTCAGCATACAATACAATACAATACAAACTTTATTTCTAAAGCACATTTTAAAACAACCAGGTTGACCAAAGTGCTGTACATTGACATGACACAGTAAATAGACAAGATGCAACACCGTAAATAGACAAGATACAACACCAGACAATTACAACAATTCTCATGACGGATTAAAAAACAAGGAATAAAAATGTGTTTTAAGTCACGATTTAAAAACCAGAAGGCTGGGGGCCAGTCTGACATGAAGAGGCAATTCATTCCACAGTCTTGGGGCTGCGACTGAGAAAGCTCGATCCCCTCTGCTCTTGAGCCGTGTTTTAGGGACAACAAGAAGAGACTGGTTTGCAGACCTTAAAGACCTTGAAGGAGCATGTGGCTTCAACAGAACAATGATATAGACAGGAGCTAGTCCATGAAGGGCTTTACAAACAATAGAGTCTTAAAATCAATCCTAAAATTAACAGGGAGCCAGTGAAGAGGCAAGGACAGGGGTAATATGATTTCGCTTACGAGTTCCAGTAAGGAGACGAGCGGCAGCATTTGAACCAGTTGTAGACGAGAAAGGGAGGCCTGGCTAACACCTACATACAGAGCATTACAATAATCAAGGCGTTTTGTGATAAATGCATGTATAACCCTCTCAAAGTCCGTGAAGGATAAAAAGGGCTTAAGCTTAAGAAGCCTAAGTTGAAAGAAACTGGCTTTCACAACAGAATTGATCTGCTTCTCCATTTTAAAATCCCAA
Source organism: Meda fulgida (assembly GCA_030578275.1). Taxonomy (NCBI): domain Eukaryota; kingdom Metazoa; phylum Chordata; class Actinopteri; order Cypriniformes; family Leuciscidae; genus Meda; species Meda fulgida. Next base: position 16,665,995 of record CM060635.1, on the reverse strand, counting down.
TCCATTTTAACTCCCAGGTTTGTTACAACAGACTTAACATAATGTTGCAAAATGGCGAGGTCTATTTGTGAGACATCAGAGGTGACACTGGGTCTAAAAATCATGACCTCAGTTTTACTCTCATTAAAGTTTAAAAAAATGTAAGGCCATCCTGGCTTTAATATCATATCAATATCATAAAACGTCAACCAATCTAGTTAAAGAACTACCATCATTTTTTTTGATGGGCAGGTAGATTTGCGAATCATCTCCATAGAGATGGAAGCTGATGTTGTGTTTTTTAAAGATTGATCCAAGGGGGAGCAAATAGAGTGAAAAAAGAATTGGCCCGTGAATCGAACCCTGGGGAACTCCACATGTGAGGGACACAGAAGGTGAATTAAAGCCACCAAAACTGACTCTAAAATCTCTGTCTGACAAGTGTGACCTAAACCATTCTCAGGCAGTGCCCTTAATCCCCATGCTCGGGGCGAGAAATAAGGATGCTGTGGTCAACTGTGTCAAATGCTGCTGTGAGATCTAAAAGCATATGAATTGCATAATCTCCAGAGTCAGTTGAGATTAAAAGATAATTAAAAACTCTCAAAAGTGCAGATTCAGTGCTATGAAATGTCTTAAAACCTCAAGAACACCATGTGTATCTAAAAAGGACTGCAACTGTAAAAGAACTGCCTTCTCTAAAATCTTCGAGACAAATAGGAGTTTAGAGATAGGGCAATAGTTTGAAAGTATTGATGTGTCCAAATTAGTTTTTTTGATGAGTGACTGCACCACTGCTTGTTTAAAATAGGCTGGTACAAAACCAGAAGTAAGGCTGCTATTTATAATTTCTTGGATGTTAGGTCCAATAGTGTCCCACACCTCACCAGCATACATCACTGTAGCAATGTTCAGGGAAGAAGGAGGCGGGAACCGGCGAAGAATCAAAATATAATTTATTTAAAATAAAACAAACAAACGAAATACCACCAGCAGCCCCTCGCGGACGACTGCTGGCTACCGAAAATAAACATAAGGAACTGCCAGCAGCCCCTCGCGGATGACTGCTGGCTAAAATAAAATACAAAAACAAAACACAACTAAAATACAGGCCTGTTCCTCTCTCGATCATCAACGTCGTCGCTCCTCCTTTATGCTTCCGCTCCTCCGTGAGAGATGCGAGACCGGTGTGCTTCACAGGTGCTGCTCATTAGCAATCGCACCACCGGCCTCGCGCCGTTCTCTCACGCCCCTCGGCCGTCCTGTTCGCCACATACCCCCATCGCCCCTCACAGGCCGGGGGGTACTCACGAGCCTGTGCCTACTCCCCCCCCGGCGGCGGCGATCCCTGGGGGGTATGGACAGACAAACCGAGGGAAACGGAGACGGAAGCATGAGGAGCGACAGATCGAGAGAGGGGAGAGAGGAAAAAAAAAAAATTGGTCCGGTTCCCACAACGCGCTGCCATCTGGTCCCCCACCAGCTAGGCGATCTCCTCCGCGGTGCCTGGCGGCGACGCTGGGTAGCCCTCGGTGGACGGCTCGACGCTCCTCCGCCGCCCGGTGGACGGCGACGGCTCCTCGGGTGCTCCTGCTCCCTGCTCCTCCCCTTCACTGGTGGACGGCAGCAGGCTCCGGCCCACGGCGAGCGGCGGCGACTCCTCCTCTCCCTCCCGGATGGCAGCCGCCCCTCCAATACCCAGGCGGCCGGCAGCGAGCTCGACCGTCCCACCGGCAACTCACTCCAGCGCACCGCCTCGAGCGTCCGTGGCCGCGAGTCCCCCGCTCCCTGCTCCTCCCCTCGCTCGGCGGATGGCAGCAGGCTCCGGCCCACGGCGAGCGGCGGCGACTCGCGCACCATGCTCGATGGCACCGCGGATTCCCCACACCGGCGAGGACTCTCTGACAGCGCGTTCCTCCCTCTTCCAGGGTTTCGGCACCAGTGTAGCAATGTTCAGGGAAGAAGGAGTCGGGAACCGGCGAACAATCAAAATAGAATTTATTTAAAATAAAACAAACAACGAAAATACCGCCAGCAGCCCCTCGCGGACGACTGCTGGCTACCGAAAATAAATATAACTAAAATAAAATACAAAAAACAAAACACAACTAAAATACAGGCCTGTTCCTCTCTCGATCATCAACGTCGTCGCTCCTCCTTTATGCTTCCGCTCCTCCGTGAGAGATGCGAGACCGGTGTGCTTCACAGGTGCTGCTCATTAGCAATCGCACCACCGGCCTCACGCCGTTCTCTCACGCCCCTCGGCCGTCCTGTTCGCCACAATCACTATGTGACTTTGTTGGTATATTCTCTCAACCTATCTGGCTGGCGATGTAATAATCCAATAGTGTTTACACGGCCTCTTGTGGTCAGTAGGAATGAAACAGAACCACTTATTTATGGGCCACACATGTCTGAAAGAGTCTGTTCTCTCTTAATGAATCAGTGAGATTACAAACTTGTAATGAACCAGGTTAGCATGTCAGAAAGACACAGTTTTTGGTTAAGAAATATTGTGAATCGTTAAACCTGCTCATGTCAGAAAATATATGGTCCATGGTTCAGTGAGTCGACTTGGACAGATTCAGCCTCATTCATGAACAAATTTATTAACCATTTGAAACGATTCAATGAGAAGATCTGACTCCGATGAACAATTCGTTCGCCAATTGGACATGGTTAAAAATCACACAGATTTACTTGCCAGGATTGCAATGTGGGTGAAAGTTTGTAATAAGTACTCATGACAGAGGAAGAGATTGTCCCAAACTTCATCCCTACACCTCCATTACCCTCCTTCCCTTGCTTTCTTTCTCCTTCTCTATCAATTTCATAGTCCCTCTTCTCCTCTTTTCAATAATTTTCTCTCTGACTGGAGTTTGAGCAGGTGTGCCGCTTTCCTCCGATGCCAGCCCACCTCTCACATCGCTACGCCCTCTGCTAGTCGCCTGATCTTGGCGTCACTTTCCCTGCCATTTCTCCAAATATTCTCCCATCCTCCACTAGTTGAACAGGTCACCTGCTATATTCACAGCCTTAGGGCTGGCAGCCTTTTTGTGAGTTTGTTTGCAAGCTTTCAGAGCGGAGAAAGCAATGGAGGTTGACAGGAAAATAGGGGAAACACTCTATTGATTTGACCTATCCCTTACACACTGTGAATGGCATTTGCTGCTGATGGCGCCCTGTGTGCAGTCTGGGCCTTTTCAGAGAGTCTCTGACTACGGTCATCGACACCGCATTTTGAAAGGATGACTCATTATGGGTACACAAAAGAAGCAACAGAGCTGAGACCAATTTGAACACTTAAACACAGCTGTGATGAAAACTTCTCAGTGAATTACCTGTAAGGGGTATAAACCGAAAATGTCGAAATGCCAATTAAAAGGTCCAACGGCAGCTGTGAGGATTACACAATGCTGCGTATTTGTCAGCTTCTGTAAATGAGACTCCTTTGATTAAGATATGAGAGGTATCTGGAACAAGCTTCAAATTGAAGGTCTTTGTTGATCATGTCAGTGACTAATGGTATGCGTTTCAGCTTCCTGTGTAAGTTTTAACCTTGAAATGTAAAATTTTGCATGTAATTTATGTTTATTTTTTAATTAACTAAATGTATTATTTTATTATTATTTTTTGCAGTAATAGTATGTTTTTACTTCATATATATTTACTTCATATATATTTTCACTGACACTCTAAAATGACGCATGTATGCATGTCTGTTTCTATTCTAACATTGATTTACTGTACTGTACCTGTGACAAGTTGACCACATGCTGGGTTGGCAAGTCTGTATTTTGCGGTTTTGCACAAATTAGTTTTGAATGTAAGATTTTTGGCCAATGTTCTGCAAGTCAAAACAGGTAAGACAGATACTATTTTTTATGGAAGGAGACAGGTCAGCTGTGGTTATGATTACAATATAGTGAATTTACAGGTGAAATGGTTTGTCAGCAGAAATGGTAACTGTGGGAAACAGTTTTAGGTAAAATTGCTTTTATACAACAAGTAATATTGACTAACTTATATTTTAGACACAATACTGCAAAAAAAAAAATCCAAACAACTGATTTATAAAGTTACTTTCCTGAATGAATCAGCATTTTTTAATGAGTAGGTTAGGTGAATTATTCAGATGACTCATAAAGACAATCACTTGTTTCATTCCTGAATCAATAAGCATTTTTATCCAAATCAGTTGAGTAAATATATAAAATTACTTGCTCATAAAGACAGTCACTTGCGCCATTCTTGAGTGAATCAGGGTTTTTGATATAATATAATGTAATGTAATATAATTTAATAAAAACTATTTTGTAATGTGGCATATGCACATTATGTCCCATACATAAATAAGCTTATAGGGGATTTATCATTTTGATAACAGACTGCTTTGACTAGTACTCTTGTGACATTCAGCAGATCTACAGCAATGACTGCATTGACAGTGGAGCTATTGAAACATTATTGAGAATACAGGTCCTTCTCAAAAAATTAGCACATTGTGATAAAGTTCATTATTTTCCATAATGTAATGATAAAAATTAAACTTTCATATATTTTAGATTCATTGCACACCAACTGAAATATTTCAGGTCTTTTATTTTTTTAATACTGATGATTTTGTCATACAGCTCATGAAAACCCAAAATTCCTGTCTCAAAAAATTAGCATATTTCATCTGACCAATAAAAGAAGTGTTTTTAATACACACACAAAAAAAGTCAACCTTCAAATAATTATGTTCAGTTATGCACTCAATACTTGGTCGGGAATACTTTTGCAGAAATGACTGCTTCAATGCGGCGTGGCATGGAGGCAATCAGCCTGTGGCACTGCTGAGGTGTTCTGGAGGCCCAGGATGCTTCGAGAGCGGCCTTAAGCTCATCCAGAGTGTTGGGTCTTGCGTCTCTCAACTTTCTCTTCAATATATCCCACAGATTCTCTATGGGGTTTAGGTCAGGGGAGTTGGTAGGGCAATTGAGCACAGTAATACCATGGTCAGTAAACCATTTACCAGTGGTTTTGGCACTGTGAGCAGGTGCCAGGTCGTGCTGAAAAATGAAATCTTCATCTCCATAAAGCTTTTCAGCAGGCGGAAGCATGAAGTGCTCCAAAATCTCCTGATAGCTAGCTGCATTGACCCTGCCCTTGATAAAACACAGTGGACCAACACCAGCAGCTGACATGGCACCCCAGACCATCACTGACTGTGGGTACTTGACACTGGACTTCAGGCATTTTGGCATTTCCTTCTCCCCAGTCTTCCTCCAGACTCTGGCACCTTGATTTCCGAATGACATGCAACCACTGAGCAACAGTCCAGTGCTGCTTCTCTGTAGCCCAGGTCAGGCGCTTCTGCCACGGTTTCTGGTTCAAAAGTGGCGTGACCTGGGGAATGCGGCACCTGTAGCCCATTTCCTGCACATGCCTGTGCACGGTGGCTCTGGGTGTTTCTACTCCAGACTCAGTCCACTGCTTCCGCAGGTCAGCCAAGGTCTGGAATCGGTCCTTCTCCACAATCTTCCTCAGGGTCCGGTCACCTCTTCTTGTTGTGCAGCGTTTTTTGCCACACTTTTTCCTTCCCACAGACTTCCCACTGAGGTGCCTTGATACAGCACTGTGGGAACAGCCTTGTTCAGAAATTTCTTTCTGTGTCTTAGCCTCTTGCTTGAGGGTGTCAATGATGGCCTTCTGGACAGCAGTCAGGTCGTCAGTCTAACCCATGATTGCGGTTTTGAGTAATGAAAAAGGCTGGGAGTTTTTAAAAGCCTCAGGAATCTTTTACAGGTGTTTAGAGTTAATTAGTTGATTCAGATGATTAGGTTAATAGCTCGTTTAGAGAACCTTTTCATGATATGCTAATTTTTTTAGATAGGAATTTTGGGTTTTCATGAGCTGTATGCCAAAATCATCAGTATTAAAACAATAAAACACCTGAAATATTTCAGTTGGTGTGCAATGAATGTAAAACATGTGAAAGTTTAATTTTTATCATTACATTATGGAAAATAATGAACTTTATCACAATATGCTATTTTTTTGAGAAGGACCTGTATTACAAGGCAGAGCTTTCAGCTCACAAGTAACCTTATGTAATTCATATTTGTGATGCCTTCCCACTTAAGATGGAGCCTGAGTGGTGAAGTGGCTTATTGAACGCCATAGATTCAAAGGAGATTATACCCAGAGTAACTATTTGAGCAATATTACTTGAAAATGAGTTTGGCAAATGGATGAAATACAGGGCAATACTTTGGGCATTGGTTGTTGAGTATCTAATGTCTTACCTTGTTTACCACCTCCAGAATCCAACACATGCAATTTTGAAAAAGTGTTTTTTAACAAAATTATTGTTTACATCATTGAGTGGTTTAGCACATACTAATGATTCCTCGCATGTATGCAAATCTCATTTACATGCCACTTAAATGCCACATAGTTCAAACTAGTTTGGAAATCCACTGCTACTTGAACTCAAGGGCTCTTAAAAGCTTCCTGTGCTAGTGAATTGGCTAGTGTGGAGAGTGGGAGTGAGACAGAGGGAATATTCTAGATGAGATGCTGCAGTGATGTGTACATTGATTATTTGCTTTTTATATTATATTTTATCACACCATCATGGACATCTGGACATGTCGTCGCAATGACTTTCACTCCCTCAGTTTCTTTTCCTTTCTTAATTTATGTGTCTTACTCCCTTCCTGCTCTTACACCATGTTGTGGGTACTCAAACAGTCTTTGCAATACTTCTCATGTCACTCAATTAGGGAAAAGCTTTATATTTTCCTGTCAACTACAGTTTTACTATTTCAGGTCTCCAGCACATCTATTGTAGGGGAATTAATATTGGTGTTACTATAAAAAATAAAGTGTTGGCTCAACAAAACAAATTAACGCAACAGGTTTTTTTTTTGCTAAGTTATGACAACTTTGAATGAAATTATGTCCAATCAACAAACTACATTGAAGAACTAATTTGTAGCATATAAACATTTTTTTTAAACTGATTACTCTAAAAATTAAGTCGATCCAAATGCTATCATAGCACATGCTAAATGTGACTTATTTAGCATGTAAATGTAATGAGCATGTAAGATATTACATGTAAGATACTTGTCACTGGCATTAGCATTCCCTAGGTGAAGACTTTTTGCTTTAATAGATCTGAGTGAGACTAATCCTCATTTTCTGTTCAGCTATTTGTATTTGTTTAGGATTGTATCCTCTACAATGAAAATATTTCTTTATAACAGAAATATTCTTATTAAAATGATCTAATCTACTACAAATTCTTTTTAACCGACACATTTGGCTGTAAGGAAGACTGTTCTTTAAGGGTAACGGAAGATTCAGCTCTCAGAAGTGTATTGTGAGCGGTAGGTTTTTTAACAAGGTCTGTATATTGATAATTTTCATCCCGAATTATCCACAAGTCTAGGAAACTAATTTTGTTTGGATCAAAGTCCACGATAAAAGTTAAAAGTCAGAGAAATTATTTAAATATTGGTTAAAAGGGTTAAGTTGAAACACGTCACCCTTGAAAAGACAAAAGCAATCATCCAGATATCTCTTCCAAATCAGTATATTGGGGGAACATGATTTGAATACACATATTATCTTCAAAAAAGAAAAGGTGGCTAAGTCTTAGGGTGCCTAAGACTTTTGCACAATAATGTGAATGTCAAAGTGTTTAGCAGCATAGAGAAGAATAATCAGATTTTTCCACCTTTTTTGTGAAAGTCAGAATGTATGTTTTCCCCCCTATTGCTACAGGATCACATGGCGTTTCTGTCATCAGTCAATATGTTTTCATGTACAGTTATAATCAAGCTACTGGGTGTTATTTTGTGTGTGTGGAGCTTGAGTATAGTTGATCTTTACCTGACTGTCCAGTTAAACATGGCACAATGCTTAATAATCGATTATTAGAATAATTAAATACATGCTTTACCTCTTTCCAAGCAAGGGCACAATCCTGATGACATTTATTGTGCGATTAACATTTATACATTCTGCTGGACAAAGCAAACATGAACTCATGGCGATTTGTAACTATTTAACGTTTTAGCGAATTAGTGGCTAATTTATTTGAAATCTGACAGTCTTTTACATTTTATACGATCTGCTTAATGTTTAGGGGTGAACCTGTCAAGGTTCATGAATCCACTGTCTCTCTCGTCTCGTGTATTTGAATGTGTGTGTGTGTGTGTGTGTGGGCATGGTTTCCAATCTCCGGCTGATTGTCAGCGCCAGCTGTAACCACTTACCAATTCCTTTATATGTCAGTGACTGGCGTCTCATGTAGTCAGATTGTTGTGGCTTCCCCGATGTCGTGTCCTGTTCGTCTCTCGCCCTCCTTGTGTGGATATTCTTCTGTGCTCCTCCATCTCCATCTGAACTATTCTTCCCTGGATTACTCAGCACGCTGATCATCACTTACCATCAGCAGGTTGTCCGTTGAAGTCCCTGCGCCAGATTCCAGAGTATTGTTTGTCTGACCTCTCTTTACTGTGTTCATTAAAGCTGTTGTTACTTGCATCTTGCATCCGCCTCGGTCTTGTCACAGAATCTTCATACTTACCTTTTTTTTTTTTTTCTATGATCACATTGTATGTATTCCTACGAAATTGTCACCTCACAAAATAGTTTCTTGAGTTCACACTTACATATAATTGAGGAAATAAGATTTAATGTGTATTTGGCGTGCTGTCCGGAGAGAGGGCTCCGAGCTCGGAATTCAGCCCGAACCCAGAGTACTCCACCTGTATGTAAGTGATTTTGAACTAGGAGTGTGGAGAGGGGATGCTGCAAACTGTCAATGGATCGAGGTAAGACTGATGAGTCTATATGTACCCTCTTATCATTGATTGCTGATTGCTGTCCACTCGTGTTAATTATTGAACGTGCTCCTCACAAACTTAGTTAATAAAACTTCATTTAATTTTCACATTAGATCAGGTTGACAAAGCCAAGCTATACAATCGCAGTATCTAGACCTGTGTTGTAGCAAATTAGCTCAAAAGGGAAATTAATCATTATTTAGAAATATGTGGATCAATTAATCAAATTAACTTGTTGTAGCTGTAATTAATATTACAATCAATTAATCTGTTCATCTTGTGAGCACTCAGTATTGATGGTGTATCAACTCTCAGAAAGGATGTTTTTCATGGACACAGAAAAATAACTCTTTCTTAGCATGTAGCTTTCATAGCATTCACAATCATTAAATTGACGTTGATTTATAAGCAAACCAGAATCAAATCTCAATGTACACAAAAGCTTTATATAACTAAATCACAAACACATAACTAATCTAAACATACACAGGCCTACACACAAATCACACATACTTGGGTAATGGAAAAGTGAATGAAACCGGAACAGAAAGAGGGAATGAAGCTATGGAAAGAGTCATTTAACAATCTGAAAGAACCATCAGTTTCTTACTTCAAAGTGCCTTTTTTAAACAAAGGGGTTTACAACTTATACTAAACTGCTGTTTATTTAGTTAATTGTAATATACTTACATTGCCTTAGCTGCGGAACGGCGTCGAATATGCAGTCTCAGGAGAAAGTCTTGATGGTTTGGTCTGATGGATTCTATTTCTTCCTCGTTGGAATGAAAACAAATGATGATGAACTTGCGCTGTTAGTTTGACTCTGTTATGGTTAAGGAAGTTGCACACGGCTTGATGTCGGCTCGCGACCTCGCAGTCAGAGTCAGACCGAGTTTTTCTGGACCCACACGAACAGCAACCAGGAGATGAAGGAAGAGAGAGTGAGGTCATTCCGACAGTGCCCTTTAACTCCCGAGGGAGGTCACTCCTCTCAAGTTTGACTTGACCAATGAGAACGGTGCAATTTTCCAGCGGGAAAAGTTCCTTTGTTTGGAAGCTAACTCGTTTGCATGATTGGAGTAAGCTGCATTTTCATTTATAGAACAGTTTGTCTATAAATTAATGAAGAAAAGTGTTTTTGGTTTTATGGAAAACCTTAATGGGCTTTTATGTGCCTTTCCTATGGGGAAATTGAGTGAGAGTTACTCTTCACATTCCTTTTGGTGGTAAATGGCTTTCATGTCTGAGTGTTACTTTGGGCGAAGGGGGTTTGCTGGATTATTCATTAACTATAATAAATAATTTTGTGTCAGATTGGTCCAGACGCTACACTGTGTTCACATATGGATGGCAGACAAAAAAGTCCATTGTTAATAGTGTAGCAATATATCATTGACATATCACAGAGAAGACGCTGTTGTGTGCTTTCTGTTGGTGAATTCCACAAACTTGACCAACTTGTGAAATCTGCATGTTCAAATCTTTCACCCTCAACTTCACAAAAACTAGACATTTACATTTTCAAAAAAGATGACTAATTGCATTAGTTAGTTAAAACCAATCTTCTTTTGGAAGACAATACACAGATTAACTAACCAGATTTAGTTGGAATGTCAGTTACTCAATATTAACTTATGTCTGGAGTACTGAATATACGACCGTACACACAATGCTGCAGAATATTAGTACAACAGCTCTAGTACTACCTTCATACGTGCTAAGTGTAGTGACATTTTTTTTTTTTAAATATAATCATAGGGGAAAAGCTGATTATGTGGTATTCCTTTTAACTGGAATATCTGAGGTAATTACCTTTTAAGTATATGACAGGATGCATTTTTTTTCTTTGTATAAAATGTATTTCATCTGTCTTCATCATCCATATGTGGTTTAAATAATAGACCAGGGCACCTACATACACAAAAGCCCTTGACACACTGCCCTTGACACACCTTTGAGAGTGTTTGACATTAAGAGGGTGTTTATGAATGCAGACGATGTGGTCAGCCATGGCCACTTCCTGTGCAAGGAGTTTGAGCTGATTACTTTTTGATTTACTCAGTACTTCTATAAGCACTACATCAACAACCTTTGTAATCGCATGTATAATCTTGCATGCAATCACAGCTGGTTTTCAACACCAAGTCCTCAGAATCTTCAAGAATTGGTCAGATTCCATTGCATATGGAACTAATATAATCTTTGTGTTTGTTCTAAATTCCGTTTACTGACTTTAAGAGGGGAAAAAACTAACATATTTTTTAACTAATTAAATAACATTACATTATACATTGTGTAAATAAATAAATAAATAAATAAATATATTATTATTATTTTTTAAGGAAATACCCCCCAGGTGAATATGTAAAATGTCCCTGTTACACTATATTTTCCTGGTTAAATAAACATAACACAAAAAAGAGAACAAATAAACATAACACAAAAAAGAGAACAAATACAATTCTATTTTATATTTTTTGCACTACTATTTAAAGTTATATTTATTAAAACCAAGTATAAATTTAATCAAGTTACTATTTTTATGCATTTTTACATTTATTCCAAAATGATAATTGAAGGCAGTAACAATTTAAACAATAGCCTATATATTATTTGTGAACTAATATTCAGCTTTTCTTTTTAATAGTCAACTTATTTTCAGCAGTAACCTAATCAGGCTTCTACAGCAGGGGTCGGCAACAGGCGACAAAACTGGCCCGCCAGCAATAATATCTGGTTATAGTGCCATTTTCTCTCACCAGCTTGCAACAAGTAAAAAAAGGCAGTTTAGTTTGTGAGGATGCCAAGGAATAATTCTGTGTAAAAGTAGGCTACGTCAAATTATTATTACAATAAGTTAGGCTCCATTGTGTAACAAGCAAATAAAAATGATACACATTTATTATACACAATATGGAAAGAGGAAATAAAACATAGTTTGTTAAGAGTATGACTCATACATGCCATTAATGGGCTTATTCAAGTCCTCTTTTATTTTTTTAGTTAATTTTATCGATTCCGCATCTCCCATATGTGTGTTTTAGCAAGGCGATCTGTGTTGCAAGTTGGTGAATAAAGATACTTGCCAGGTTACGTGTCACTACTGCTTTATTAATCTATCCAGTGTAAAACCTGGACACCACCACACAAATGTGGCTTTTTGTTAATGAATGTCCTATTACAGGATTTAACACAGAGTAACAGCTCACTACCAGTTACAAACGACACTGTAACAGTCCGTCACAGGCAATTCTCGTTACCTTTTTTTAATCAACTAACTTATTAAATTATCATTTGACTATGTTCCGGGAATTTTTTGTTTGGCCCGATCCCAAACTGACTTGCCGACCCCTGTACATACTGCTGGTCACAGACACCGATACGAAGATGTACCTTTAATTTCCCCTAAGCTGATTGCTCACTAAAACCCCCACAGACATCGTTTTCAGGCCATTTCAATTTCAATTTTGACGTGACATAAAGCGGTGATATCTAAATGGCTTTTTCTTTTGAATTAGTCTTCCCATTGTCTTCATTCAGGCCAATGAGAACTCGCACGAAAACAAGAGGAGCAATTTATCGCACAAACCAATCAAATCTATTCATAACCAATCATATCCATATGACTTTTACGCTTTTTAATGTCACATTTTGTAATATTTGCATTGTTTTATTTTTTGTAATAACGATTCTTTTCTCATCCAGGTTTTTTTTTTTGTTTGTTGAGGAGACACTGCCTCCTTTGCCTCCTTAGAGGAAACATATATATATATATATATAATCACATACTTCCCAGTTGATTGATTACATTAAGAATTGCCAACATTTTTTGTATTACAAGTTTTCAGAAATAAGTTTAAATATCAAAATGATTCATTTAAATATGCATCCATTTGCAAAACTTTCCAGAACAGATATCTGAACATTGAATAAAGCCAGGTTCAATATTCTTCTTTCATTTAGTTTACATTAGAGTCAAAGGTTTATACAGAGAGGGTTTTGGATATCTCTTAAAACAGAAAATGCTGTTGACAGAAAAAACTCATGTTTTTAGAAAGAAAGTTTTGTATAAAGGCAAATGATAAATTAACAAAACCTTCTGAATATAGATCAAGTTTGGTGTAAATGGAGATTTGTAAATCACACACACACACACACGCACGCACACACGCACACACACACGCACACACACACACACACACACACACACACACACACACACACACACACACACACACACACACACACACACACACACACACACACACACACACACACACACACACACACACACACACACACACACACACACACACACACACACACACACACACACACACACACACACACACACACACACCTCGTGTCCTTCACCGGCTCCTGGATGAAGTCCAGCAATGCTCTCTTCTCACCCGAGTGAGAATGATGGGTATATTATGCATCCGGAGCAGCAGCAGGGCAGAGTTGCAGGTGTTGTGCGGAGAAGGCCTCCCCCGGGCGGGGCCCAAAGAGGGAGCGAGAGACCCCGGTTGGAATTATTTTCCCGACTCTCAGTGCAATCAATCAGACGCTCTGGCCATGATGCATTATTAACTTCCAAGGTCCTAATAAAGCACAGTGACCTTCGATTCATCATACCTTCTGCTTGTTTCTGAGTCTATATACTGCAGCCAACAGAGTCAGCAAACTCTTAGACCTTTTGTATATGCCAAAAGACTCATCACTTCTTAGGATCACTTGTACACTGTACAAAGTTAGCTCTTCTGTTGCCCCCCAAAAAGTGGAGCAATAGGTTGTTTCTACCTAATTTGCATATATTTGTAAAACTGTTAACATTTTTACAACAGCCTATTGAGTGGCTTAATGTCCCCAAGCACTCATGTCATACATGACTAATTGCTGCTAGCTTGAAGGAGATGGGTTTCTCCTTTCTGTTGAAAACTTTTCAGCGTCTTGTTGTATTAACACATACTGGGCCATGCAATACTCCGATACCAAATGAAAACCTTCCTCCCTCACCTTGCGTCTCTTTCTGTCTTCAGTAGAAAATCTCTAGCCATTTTCGTTTTATCCTGTCACTTACATATTCAGTTTGACTTAATAACGGTGACGATCATGGTCTCAGATCAGTTTCCTTCTGTCCACATTTTCATATTAATGAGGACACAATATGCAAAAATGTATTCCAGATTAGCATTTTTATTGTGAGTTATTTCTAAAAAAATATAGGCCACTGTTTCTTCCCAATTGTGTGCCGCAGCTGAGCCGTGTGATTCACAGCTGAGGAACTGGAATCTCTGGACTCACATTTCTCCCACACTGAGATCTTTTGAGTGAGACATCAAACCTTCAGCCATAATTTATTGATGGGAGGGAGGGGGAGGGGGAGGGTGGGGAGAGAGAGAGAGAGAGAGAGAGAGAGAGAGAGAAAGTTTGCATGGTTGGCCGTACAGGATTCACAGAAAAGACAAAAATAATTCTTGATGAACTTTGAAGTGCCTTTTCCGGAAGTCCTCGCAAATGCATATTGTTGAAGAAATCGACTTTCGTGGGGGGGGGATAGGAATGTCGACTGCTTTGCTTATCTTCTAAATATTCATGAGCGGAGAGGACATTGCTCTCTCTGTTTTCGTGAGGGGAATGGGAACAGTAACGCAACTGGTTCTTAGCAGTGGTGATTAGAAGGGGAAAAAACAATGTGGTGTAATGTCATAATAGAGTCCATTTATAAGCTTTCCTCATGGGGACCAAAAAATGTGTGTGTATGTGTCTCTCTCTCTATTTGTGTGGTCTTGATAAACCCAAGGGTAGCAATACCAGAAATCTTTGACCGTGTGGGGACATTTGGTCCCCATAATGTAGGGTTTATCAGGACCACACACTCATATAGCCTACTATTTCCTTATCATCCCTTTTTTCTTGATTTTCCTGAGTGACTGTTTATTTAGCTGATATAGGCCTACCATTTGATAGAAATCAACAACAGCGTCTGGCCAACACTTATTTTTAATCATTCAGTATTTAAGCTGCTTTGATGGGCAATAAAGAGTCTTAAACCATGACCAGATGCCTGAGATCAAGGTTCAAGTTGGAAAGTTCTGCCCATAGACATTATCAGACCTGATTTTCTCTGTGTTTGGTTTAACATAGTCATATATCAAGCCATTCTCCATCTTCTGCTTCTCCAATGAAAATGGCACGGAAACCTTCACCACTAAAAATAATTCAATATATCACCAGGACACGGGCCCCAGCTGATTTGAATCATGGGTAGCTGGGGTGGTTTCACATTTTAAGAATCAATCACCCTGTCCTCATAAAGCAGCAATACAACCCACACTGCCTCATTTAAGAGACAATTACAATTCATTTCTCTGATTGACCACTATGATCATTCAGAAGCTTCCTGTTGTTAATCTATTTACTTCCCGATGGGTTCCAGCACTTTCTGTGGAGAGGCCAAATGCATTTTTGCTCTTTCCACATGAAAACATGGAATGGCTTTGAGCTTTTCCCCCAAAATGCTTCATTACACTCAGATGTGTTCATTATTTTGCTGCTCCCCCCAATATGTCTGCGGTTCTGTGACTAAATGTAGTTTTGTAGTGTCATTTCAAGGAGGAAAGTTAATTGCTTTTGTTTTCACAGGGGAGATCAATCAACTGATTACTTGATGTTACAAACTTACAGCCCTTGTTAACTTTTAGCTTTAGTGATATTTTTTATTATTATTATTTGCATAGACTGACATGTTATCTAATTTAAGAAGAGATATTACAGGTCTGACAGCAGGAGGACAGAAAATCTTTGGTGTTGTCAGCTATTTTCATAATTTCATAGCAGTTACAGTAATAGAAGGGGCGTTCAGGGTGCGGTAATCGGTTTTTATGCTTTTCATAACGCATTACACGAAAGCTGTAAATCTGAGCTGACACAATTAAAAAGTGATTTCTGCTGGGGGCAATAGCAGAGTTGGTATAATGCATATCTATGATCGGGGTTAATAAGGAAAGATGGGCATTGAAAAGACTTCAACAGAGGTATTATCTGGACTCACATATGGGACTGAGATCGCAGAGCAATGATGCATTCAGCATCATGAAATTAGCCACTTATAATTCTTAACTATTGCTGGAATGAGTATGAAGTGATCTTATATTCTGTGCATATTTTAGTGACAGTATTAGGGTAAATGGACTTGTGGACTGGAATGTCCCTGTTGTGATTATATGAGATCATCAAGCTTAAAATAGTTGAATTTGGTGTCAGTAAGACTTTAGTGGACTAGCTTGAAAGTTGGCCAAATATTTGGAGTTTCTTTCTTTAGTGAGATTAAATTAGTTATTCAAATCAATCACACATGGACTATTATCTATTTGGTAAAATTGCTTTACCAAGGGGACATCTAGTAATTTTTTTTTACAGCAGCACAATTATGAAACATAAAAAAACATACTATCATGTCAAATATCATATTATTATGATTAATAAACTGTATAATTTGCTTGCTCCAGCCTGATATTGATGAAAAATGCTGTTGTCCTGAGAACACAGTTCAACATTTCAGTTAAAATATTATACAGTATCTCACAAAAGTGAGTTCACCCCTCACATTTCAGCAAACATTTTAGTATATCTTCTCAAGGGACAATACAATAGAAATGAAACTTGGATATATTTTAGAGTAGTCATTGTGCTGCTTGTGTATCAATATGTATTTACTGCCCACTGAAAATAACTCAACACACAGCCATTATTGTCAAAATAGCTGGCAACAAAAGTGAGTACACCCTAAGTGATAATAGCTGTACATCGTTTAACCATGCAAAGCCACGTCCTATTCATCATGTTCATGTTTTTGTCTGCTTGACAGGACCACACAAATTGTTGTATCTTGTATTAGAGCAGTTCAAATTTGTGTTTTGAGTACAATTCTCTCATACTGACCACTGGATGTTCACCATGGCCCCTCATGGCAAAGAACTCTCTAAGGATTTGAAAATGTAATGAAATTTAGTCCAGGTCTCTCACAGTGTATTTCTGAAAACATATGTATCTAGGAAAACCTTCAACATCCCTCAGATTTCAGTGTGTGTGCACAGGTTTACATTGGTTTACGCATGCTTATCATTCAGGCAGATGCAATCTAACATCCTCTCTGCCAAGAAATATCCAAATAGTCCTGCAAAATCATATAAATTATAGTTTTAGTACAATCTAATTTAGAGTCCCTCTGAAGAGCCCAGACAACAGGTAAGTACTACACAACACAGCAGTGTCTTCTGGGAAACAGAATGATAAATATTTTCTGACAGACACGACGCAGACGTCCACACACATTCACTGAACAATGAACAAAATTACCCTGGCCATATTCCATCTATTTGTGTTTACATGTTATCATAGTAATTTTGGTTGTGTGTGTTTGTCCGTGCTTGCTAATTCCCAACAGTCTGGTATGTACTAAGTCTGTGAGCAAGTGTGTGTCTGTGTTCATTGGTATTTATGAAACCATTCGCTTTCCCTCATTGATTGATAAGCTGAGCACTTGCCTCTGAAACAAATACTGTTCAACCTCCCAACCCCCCAACACTTATTGCATTTAACATTAAATAAGCATTCAAAAAACGTCTGCTGAGAAATCCTCTCCCATAAAACACCATCTGTGCTACTTTCTTCATCTTTTTATATGCTCAATACATGACAGGGAGTGATACAATAAGGAAAAACAGAGAGCGTAGCACAAATCAGGTCAACCGTGATCTGTGACCAATTAGCGTACGTGCTAACATTGCAGCTCCGATGATATTAAAGACATTTTTTTTATGAGCAGCACAAACATGACATCCAATGTGCTCAAATTTTTGCTGTAAATCTTAAAGGATGAACGTATATATAGGCAGAGTTAAAAGTATAAAATAAGGCTATGGGAATTTGAGCAATAGAACAGCTGAGGTTTGCAGGAACATCTTTAACCTGTCTTTGTTCTCTAGATTTGAAAGTAGCACACTATATGTAACATTCATAAACCATTTTTTAATATATTCAAATGAGGAGCAAAGGTAGGGTTCATGGCAGGACTATGAGAGAGCAATCAGCATATTTACTAAAATGAAGCATCAGCAGAGAGACCTTTGCCAAAACGAGGAACATTACACATTCAAGCCCTTACAAGGATTACAATAAGAAGTAATTAGCCAGGCGGCATGATATTTTATATCCCCACTGATAAAGTTGTTAGATAAAAAAAGAAAAATGGTGCCAGAACTGTTCAGAATGACGTTCTCTTCCATCCTCTTCCAGATCTCACACATGTATTCATTTTCTGATGTTGTGACTTTGAGTTTCCTGCACTTATTCTAGTACGGCGCCACAAAACTACTGTAGTCTAAAGCCCTGAAAGAGCGCAAGCAGTGTATGATTCCTGATGAATGACTGTTATGAATCAATTCGTTTAGTGAAGCAAAACCATACAGCACAAGCTGTTCCCCATACAACGACGAAATTGATACATCATTGAAGAAATCAACTAGCTAGTCAAGACTGTTTCCAGAAACCGTATTGTCGCAAATTGGTCGTTCAACCGCATTGGTTTATGACGTCACACACATGGTGGAGTAATAACTTATTTTAATGAAACTGTTTGAGATCTAATTAATGCTAGATGTTTTGATATAAATTACAGACATGGCATCTGAGGACTATTTCAAATTTTTCTCAGTTATTTTGCTTTATTTCCAGATTCAATCATAGGCTCGTTCTTGCACATTCACACATGCGCAGTCTCCAATAACAGTGCTTTAAAGGTGCCCTATGTAAAAATTGAGGTAAAATTATCTAAAAAATGAGCTACACACATCAAAGGAATGAGAAGAAATAAGTGCAATGATGTCATTAAAAAATTGACAAGTTATAGTGCTGCCGAGATATAAACCTAAATTAGCATGCTAAATTACTAGCGCCGGCCCGACTGGTGTCGTAATACCAGTTTCGGCCATGGGAGGCGGTATGCGGGGAACATAACCACCATTCAAACTGTAATACACGAATAACTCGCACGGCTTGTGGGCGTACTTGAACCTGATGTCAATCATGTGAAAAGTACAGCCCATTACTTTCAGTTCAGGGAAGAGACGAGAGCGGAAAATTGGCTGAAGCCCTTGGCAAGAGAGCCTTAGCCACACCACAACCATCTGCTGCAGGGAAAAAACCTCGCACAGATGCTAAAAAAAAATCGGACAAAAAAAGGAGCAGAACCAAAGTCAATATAGTTACTGCTTTCCATCGCTGGAGACTTTTAATGGACAAGAAAGAAATGAAGTTCGACTCTGAACTTGCAACATTTCTTTTGGATCGGTAAGTAAGATGCTGTTAGTATTTCACTAGAAGTTTGTTTTATATGTTTGTGTAATTTTTTCGGGAAGTTATAGCAATGCATCGAAGGATGTTTGATTAAAGTGCTAATGTGATGGCTAACTTAACCGTAACGTTAACTGTTATCTATTAGCGTTCGATAGTTAGCTCTAACGTTATCCACAGATCCGATCCGGTTTTCACCTGTTATCTACCAGCCGTCTCTACCAAACTGATGATAAAATGTAACATTAGCTAAGAAGCTTGAAATGTCTTCGGTGATAATGAACCCCAAATGGACGCACGAAACGTAATGAGACCAAATGTTTTCAGGGGACTAATAATAATACTATAAGAAGAGGTGTTGATAATGAAATCAAACTTGATATATGCTGCTAAATTAGCATTTTTTTACTATTAGCTAACGTTAGTAGAGATGATCGGTTCACGTGCGCTAGGGATCTCTCATTTAACTTCTACAAGCCCCAAAAAACATATTGTTTGAATTGCGTAATAAAATTGACAGAATCTGAGAGCTTAGTTTTTTATATATCATAACTAACCTGCTCTGTCTAATCTGTCGGTCTACGTGTCCTCTTTTCTGTGCGTCAGAAAATGTATGTGTGGCGTAGGAGCGTGTGAAAAGTGTCAATTGCGAGTTAGTAGCTCTGAATGGCGCAAGCTTGGTCTAAATCAGCGAATGCTGTCTGTCAAATAAATGTAATTCAAACTAACAATAAATATGTAATATAAACAAAACTAATATGAACATATTCACTGGTAAAGGTGAAGGGGAGTAGCTTGAAGATGTCATTTAAAAATCACTTGACATCAGCTAACGTTCCTCTGGAGTCAAATCGTCCTCTAATAGGAGTTGGCTCGGCTTCTGCTACGGCGTGAAGGTGGGGCGGAGTCATAGACTGTAAGGGCGGAGCATAGAGACTATGCCGTTTCTCGTTTGTTACGTTAGTGTAGACCAACTCACTTTCTGTAGGTATACTGCCCCCATCTGGTATGGAATGTGGAGTATGAATTTATTTTTTGGCAGACATTCCACATGGCACCTTTAAATCTCTTGACAAACTAAAAGACGTAAATGACATTTGTATATATTCTAAATAAAATATATAGATTGCATTGAATGTCAGCTTGCTTATTTTGCTCAAGATAAGGATTTATTAAGTCCACACGTCATGCAATCAAGAGACAAAGCTTCTAACACACAACTCTGCGATGCTGTTTGCGAATGTTTGCTGGAACGATGGTTTCGGGAAACACAGACTCGTTGAACTATGCTCATAACGATGGAACTTGCGACCATAGTTGGCTAACGATGCTTTCGGGAAAAGCACCCCTGAGTAGTTGGAACTAATTACTCTGAGTCGATTCTTTAGAGAATCAAACACACACACAGCTGGTTATTCACGAGAGAATGTTTTTAAAATAATGTTGTTGTTTTTTTTGCCTCTTATGCTCACCAAAGCTGCATTTTTTTAAATAAATTTTTTAATAAAACAGTAATATGGTGAAGTATTATCAAATCTAAAATAACTGTTTTCTATTTTATTATATTTTAAAATATGATGGCAAAGCTATTTTCAGCATCCATAACTCCAGTCTTCAGTAGGCTATCACATGATCCTCCAGAAATCATTCTAATACGCTGATTTGGTGATTTTTTAATTTTTTTTTAACAATGTTGAAAACAGTTGTGCGGCTTAATATTTTTATGGAAACCATGATATTTTTTTTAGGATTATTTGATGAATAAACATTATAAATTCATCATTTCAACAACATTTATTTACTGTCATCACTGTGATCACTTTCTCGCTAAATAAAAGTATTAATTAAAAATACTTTAAAATGGTGGTGTGTTAAATTGTTAAATGTATATGTTAAAGATGGAGGCCCTGGAGCTCAATAGACCTCCATTTGAAATATCTCTACATCGGCCTCTGCATGGCCTCCTTGCATTTCAGGGTCACGGTACATTTAAATAATGTTTCATTCCATTATATAAATGTCAACCACAACATCAAAAAGCGATTTGAGCACTTCCTCCAAAAATGCCCAAGGCAATAATAAAACTGATTTTGATGTGCATTTTTAGTTAAACTTAAAATAACAACCGTTTATTCCATGGCAAAATTACTCATTATGCTGGACATTTTGCTATCTATTTTTGAAGGAAGGAGCGGTGCAGGAAGATGCTAGAAGATGTTTCTCTTGTGACAGGTAAGGCTATGAATCATGCAGCATATATCCTGAAAGAATGGAATCATGCATTTATAGAAGCAATTCTCACTGGCACCAGCCCCAGACAGAATCTTATTTGCCATTATGTGGCAGGATTGGTGTTGTTTATGATTGCCTTGTTAAAAAGTGATGGTTATGACCAAGGCCTAAAGCTAACCTTTTTTTTTGCCACACCTGCCAATGGCGAGTGACTTCAGAAAATGTACCATCCATAAATATTTTTTACAGGCCACAAATCTATTTTTGCAAAAATGGGCAGTAATGACACCACAATTTTAGAGTGAAAATTCACAATTCTCTATTTCAATACCTCTAGAACTAACTTAAATTTAAAACATTAAAGACAAGTAAAGCCAGTAGTAAAAAAAAAAACAAAAAAACATACAATCAAATTACAAGCAAAAGCTGAAATAAATCAAATATAACAACGAGACAAATGAAATAAACAGTGCTTTTCAGGTCTGGCAGTAGTTTTCAGGCACAGAAATGTAATAAAGTAGGCAAGTGTCAAATAACACTGCATAGTCTGCACTTTATAAATGAAACATCTTTATGAATGAATTCTTTATTACACATATATACTTGCAATGCCTAACTCGTATTTGGCACTTAACAAGATTTAATTTTAGGCCCTGTTTATGACTGTATTTCAGCATGGCTCATATAGTGCAGGGTCTTTCATGGCTTGTCTTTAATAACAGGGGTCTGTAATGCAGGGACAGCAGGTACAGGCCATAAAGGCGAAATGGAAAACATTCAGTACATGTTGCCAAATGCACTTTATGTAAGACTTGTTCTTTTTGATGCTTTTAAGCTGTGCTGTGCCACTCTTCATTGCAGTAATTATGCATTGTCATCATACAATAGCTGTCAGAAGAACCATTATTGGGATAATGGGGAAATTCTGAACAGCGTTCTATGATAACATTTGATATATAGCCTAAACTTTTGACCTACAGATTTCAAATTTAACACAACAATGTAGCCTTAAGATTTGGAGTTTAGCTTGCTATTGAAGATAGAAAATAATATCTTTCAAAAGGAGTGCATTTATGTTTAACAATAAGTCAAAAACTAGCAGGCCTAAAATTTTAAAGGCCATGCGCATCTCAGATATAACACCGAGCTTCACTTACTGTAGCAGGCTGACACAGCATTGATTTCTTCATCATTTTTGAAGGCCAAGTGATCTCACATTCTGCTATCACATCTGTAAAGCAGAGATATATGTTGAAGCAACAACACAGACTGTATGTTTCCCCTGTGACACAAAGACACTGTAAACCTGCTGATCTTCCAGCATATTTAACTTATCTAAGAAGTGTTGGGAAAGCTCTAAAACTGTAGCCTCCCAAACTACAAGCTCATAATATATATTAGGGGTGCAGGGATCATAAAACTTCAAAATCACATTACGGTTTTTGAGTCACAGATTGGATCATTTTTCAGAGCAGAAAAAAGGGGGCGGGGGTGTACGGAGCCCCTAAAGGGACCTTTGCAAAAAAAAAAAAAAATACAGACTTTCACGAGAAACTTTTCTTGTGTGCATGCATGATATATATTTTTTTGCGTGCTCAAGCGGTACAATTTCCGATTTATGTATAGACCTTATGCACCAGATAAACAAGCGCGCCGCCATCTTTAGAATATTGTCTTTGAACTTCCGGTTTTGCGGTCGCTCTGTATATTTATGGCATCGCTGTCGAGGAGAAATTAGCTGGTGAAGTGGATTTACTTATTGTAGAGTTAACGAAAGTTATCATGAGCAATGTAATGCTTATCATAAAGCATTGTAAAGCAGATGTCTTAACAAATGTCGACCGGGAAATTTTGTAAAAGAGCTGTTCACGCAAGATCGCTGTGAAAATACAGACCGGATGTCAAAAGACAACTAGCGTAGCGCTGAAAAGGGGCGGGGCTAATATAGGCCTACTATACTTTTCATTTGAGCATCACTGCCATTTTACTATTAAGAAAACGAGAGTAGGCCTATGGGAAGTACGGGGCACAACCTAACGTGGGGTTAAATGTAACGCGGACCTTTTACATAGTTATGCTGCGTTCCAGGCAGGTTTTTGAGCATGCAAATCACGACTTACGACTTTGTAGCGTTCTAGGCCAGTCACGCCAAACTACCTGAGCGCAAGGAATTGTGGTAGCTAGATGTAAACAAACCAGCATGGCGGACCTTACGGGGCTTATGCGCATTTGTAATAATTTAATAATTTCTCCTTGTTTATTTGAGGGAAACGGAGGAGGAAAAACGGCGCATAAGGCAAGATAAGCTGTTACACCTTTTATTTTACTTTATTTGTATATTTGGAAATGTATTTGGTATTAATTTATCCTTGCACTCAATGGACTGAAAACTAGTTAACTCTAGAATAGCTGCTGATAATGCACATTTGTGGATAAGTACCGCCTACATAAACCTTTGGCAGAAACACTGCATCCATAGGGGCTGCCATTGTTGTTTTTTTATGGTCTCGCGGTCTATGTGACGTCAGAGCTCGTAACTGGGAGTACATCGATCTGGCTAGTACGAGTTCACGGGTGGGAAGTCACGGGTTTGACTGCAGTTCAAGTGCACTTTCACGGGTATAAGGTTGGAAAAACACGGGTTACAGGTTGCCTGGAACGCGGCATTAGTCAGGATCAAGCAGGGGTGCGTTTCCCGAAAGCATCGTTAGCCAACTAAGTTCGGTCGTTATCGGCATAGTTCAACGAGTCGGTGTTTCCCGAAACCATCGTTCCAACGAACATTCGCAAACATCATCCCAAAGTTGGGTGTTTAGAACGACAGCTCTCGAGCTGTATTAAGAAACATAGTTTTCAGTTTGCATGACATATGGACTTAATAAATCCTGATCTTGAGCAAAATATGCAAGGATTACATTCAGCAAAATCTATATATTTTATTCAGAATACATACAAATGTCATTTACGGCTTAGTTTGTCTAGAGATATAAAGCACCGAGACTGCGCGTGTGCGAACGTGCTCGACTAGTAAGAACGAGCCTATGATTGAATTTGGAAATAAAGCAAAATAACTGAGAAAAATGAGAAATAGTCAACAGATGCCATGTCTGTAATTTATATCAAAATATCTAGCATGAATTCGATCTCAAACAGTTTCATTAAAATAAGTTATACTCAACCACGTGACGTCATAAACCAACGCGGTTCAACGACCAATTTGCGACATGGTTTCGGGAAAAGGTCGTGACTAGCTAGTTGATTTCTTCAAAGATGCATCGTTTGGTAGTTAAGCAGTGAGTTACGTCGTTGTATGGGGAACGTACCCCCGGTGTTTCTGCCTATTTTCTCTCGCTGGCAGAATACGGTCTCGCGCAAATTTGTGGAAAGTTTTGATAAGATTTTCTGAAGATACTGGACAAAGAGTGTTTTGACACCATGTACATTTTTTCATCATACGTTTTTTTCGGTTTCTAAGGTGGGTGTGTACTTCACCAAATCTTACTTTATATTACCCTAATCACCATCTTGTGGGCCAAAACATTGCACCATTGAAACATGTCAGCAACTGTTAGAGGCTTAAAATATTTTTTACACAGCGGGGTTAGTTGGAGCACTGTTTAGCCTACAACTAAGCCGCCAGTGATAATCAAATGAAAACAGGGAGCCACAATTTTCAGGTTTGAGTATTTATTTATATATTTATTTTGCCACATTTAACTTTTTGGACTTTCACAAACAATGTTGGAATTAAAATTTTAAAATGTTTGTTTACTATGCATTCATCACTTGTTTATTTATTAAAATATAGCCTGTTTTTCATGCAGTAAACCCTTTAAAATGTGATTTTAAGCTCGTTTTTATTATTGTTACTGTTATTGTTATTAATAATAATTTTGCATGCAGCTGCCACACACAAATATAATTCAATTACAATATTTGATTTTTTTATTTATTTATTGCAAAACTGTGCAGCCCTTTACTATATCTATATCCATGATATTGATCCTTAATAAAGGATGATTGTAAGAGGTATGGATATCTATCTATACAGATGCACAAACAATATCAAACTATAGATAACATAGCCCTAGTACTGAATACTTTGTTACACACAAGTGTTACAACTAACCCCTCTGTCTGTTGCAATTAACCCGCATATGGGGTAAGTCACTTTCAGTGCAACTGTACGAAAATGGTTGGTCCTAGAAACAAACTTTAAGTGTTTGTAGCAGAGATGTGTATGTTGCATGTGTAAGAAGAAATATGAATCTAACTTAATTATTTTTTAAATAATTGAGCCAAAACCAAAAATGTATTAGCTTGTGGCCCGCTCTCCCCCTATGCACATGAATTAATAAAGCTGTATTTGCTAAAAATTTGCCTTTCGTAGGGGCAGTATAGCCTATCTCTAATATCACGGTATTATGTCCGCTTTAATGCATCCTCTGTGGCGGCCGTGAAACATCACCAGGCTGTAGAATGGGCTGATGGCAGGGCCGTCGCCAGAACATATAGAAGGGGGGGGCATTTCATTTTCATGGGTGGGCACACTTTTTTATGATTTACAAAACAGACAGTTACCAAAACAAAAACATCCCGTATTTAGCCTAATATAACTGAAATAGACCACATTCTATATTAAAACAACACCAAAACACAAAAGATGAAGTTTCTGATCATAGGCGGAGGGTGAACCAACACCATCAGGATATTATGCGCTTCCCCTTTAAAGCGCTTACAAGGCTATATGCAGGATTTGGCATGGCAGAAAACTCGCAAAGAGCACTCATTTTATTATCATTAAAAAACGGTTATAGGCCTACAACTTCATCGCGATCTCACAAAGTTCCATTAGGCTATCAGTAAAGCTGAGGCACAATAATGTCTTATTTACAAAGCCTAACTGCTTATTATAACGAGAATATTTGTGTGCGCGTAGAACTAATCCACTCAGCGCTAAAAACACTGGAGTTTCGCCAATATTCTTCTATTACGGAGAAAACTGATCCTTGACCAGCATTTATGGACAGCTTTTCCCTCTAAAAGCAATCAGAAGCATATGGAAGCTTGTTTTCGCCACGGAATAAAAATAAAATAAAAGATAATTGCGACTTTTTATCTCAAATTCTGACATAGATTTCTCACAATAACGAGTTTATCTCACAATTTTGACTTTATAGCCTTTTTTTTACGTGGAAACAGTAGGCTATTTTTAGCAGGCAAATTTGAAACTTCGACAAGCCCGTGGCCAGGGGAAGATAGGCTAAGCCTTGCGCTGAGCCTTACACACGCTCGACTAATTTCTGATTAATATTTCTGAAGACAATGTGTTATTTAAAGTTACAGAGATTAGTGCTCCTGTGAGGTAAATGCTGCTGAAGACGTTTCGTTATGGAATACGCGAAAACGTTATTTTACTCTCAATAGTAAGTTTACTGAATGGCCATATGATTAGGGGGGCACGTTGTGTCATCTGGGTTGGCACTACCCCCTAATGCCCCCCCTTGGCGACGGGCCTGGCTGATGGCGCAATACGTCTATGTACATTAGGCTGATCAAAAGTGCTAAAATTTTGGATTTGGCAAGAGCAATTCGTCTTGTACGAGGATGAATACAACTTTATTCGTTTGTCGCTTTTTTGAAGCGTGAGGCTCCCCTTTATATCCAAAGTCCTTTATGTTTATGGCTCTGCTCGCAATAAGCCCTGTTAGAATTGAATGAAGAAAATTAGCATTTATCTCCCACCTGTAAGGATGCGTTAAATCCAACAAAGTGGTTTAATAAAGGGGTTTTTGTTTTTGTGAAATACGATTTTTTTTACATTTTCATTTTTCCAATAATTTTTATATGGGACGAAATAGCCTACTATACGAAATCCCATTTTTAAAACTGTCTGAAAGTTTTTTTCATTAACCATTTAACACACTGAGCCCATTTCACGGCGTGGTTTCTCGGCCGCCACAGAGTTAAATTCATTAAAGTGGGCAGAAGGCCTTTAAATATGATTCCTTCCCCTAACGAAAGACACATTTTGAGAACTTTTTACTGTATCAGCTTTTTTTTGGACCCTTGAACTTGGCAAATAGGACAATGCACACAGCCATATTGCGCCATCAGCTCATTTCACCGAGAGTTTTTTTTTTTTTTTTTTTCACAGAGGGTGTGTTAAGGCTGTGATATTAGAGATAGCCTACTGCCCTATAGCGAAAGGCAAATTTTGAGCAAATAAAGCTTTATTTTTTCATGTGCATCCATAGGCTACTTTTTCTTCATAGTAAAATGGAATTACAAATGATATAGGTTATAGTAGCTATACATAAACAGAAAATTGCAATGTGTGAGCACGCAAAATAATGTGCGCACGTGAAAGGTGAAAGTCTCTCTCTCTCTCTCTCTCTCTCTCTCTCTCTCTCTCTCTCTCTCTCTCTCTCTCTCTCTCTCTCTCTCTCTCTCTCTCTCTCTATATATATATATATATATATATATATATATATATATATATATCTACTTGTATTTTTTTTGCAAAGGTCCCTTAATGGGCTCCGTAGGGGTGACACAAATGTAACTTTTTTTTTAACACTTAAAGAATACTTTAAGTACTTATTTGAAACAACAGCAGCAACGACTAGCCTAAGTAATGAAGTTCATTATTAAAGACAAGTGATCAGTCAGAAATACAATAACAAATTCTAAGCATATATAAACACAATAGAATAAAGTTAAATAATAATAATAATAATAAAGTAAGGTCTAAGGGGCCGTTTACACAGAATGCGTTTTTCCAATGTAAACACGCTAGACAGACATTTAACCATTGCGTTTGTCTCGTGCATGATGCGGCATAAAAATGCAACGCTCAAGTTAAGTTAAACTTTTAAAAAATGCGTCTCTAAACCTTGCTCTTTTTTTGTTCCATGAAATGTCATAATTAAAATAACACTGTGTTCACTTTATAAATTAAATATAGATGTATCTTTGTTAAAGCTGTTTTGTTGTTTAATTAACATTACTGACATAGACTGCAGCAGGTATTTATAGGCTGCTGTCACTTTTTGACCTAATGCACGAATCCAGTATAATCCAATATGATGATAGACTGAAGATTATGATACATGAAAATGTTCACTTAAAACATAACCGACTGTGTTTATGTAAATACTTGCTGAGACAGGGCTCGTTAATCAGAGAATCACGTTTTTAATATTTGTATCAAAATGAGTTGATTTGCTAAATTAAGCGGGTGCTAGAATTATATTGCTGTGATGGCTTGATTATTTTATGTTTGTTTGCTTGGATGTAAAGCTGCATACATAATCATGTGACAGCATTTTGTCAAAATGTGCATACTCATTTTTTTTGTCACTTAAATGTTTTAGTAGATAATCTGGGTAAAGCAGCTGTGGTGTATCAAAAAGAAATAAAGCACTGTTTGAGAGAAAAAAAACAGTCACTCCACCTCCTCATAGGCCTGAGAGGAGAGAAGGACATTAAATCAAACTCACTTCCTTCTCTCTTCTCCTCATTTAAAGACAGGGACTAATTTGAGTCTCTGTGGGACCTTCCCTGTTCTTTTCCATTTCTTACATAAAAACAGGGCATATAGGATTGAAAGTTTTGTTTAGTTCAAAGTCAAGCCATAAATTGCGGTCTGGCAACCGCTTGTTAACAAAAAAAGGGCATTTGCTACAATACAGTGGTATATAAATAAAATTGCGCTTCAAAGGAATTTATTGAATTTGAATAAGTGTTGTTCATATGTGTGCACATGACGATGAGCTTCATAGCAGTCCACTGACATACAGTATCAAGATAAACAGAATGCATGTGCAAAGATCGTGTATCAAGACAGCCATGTTTAGAAACTCAGAAACATGCTTCATTGCATTTATTTCATCCAGATGTGTAAATAAATGCTTTCTTTACTTCATAAACATGGTGCTTTTAATGTCATTAATCTTGTGTCTGATGCCAGGTTAAACAGTGAGAAGGTTACAAGCAGCTCGGGGTGTTGATTGTGTTCTTATAACATGCGTGTGCGGCCACGGTTTTGAGCTTTGGAACCATACACTAGGCTTAAACAAGCAGGCCAATATTATTTATTAGTGTCTAAATCAGAGCAGGTGCCCCTCAGGCCCTGACTCTCTCATACCTAAAAAAACTTCAGGGCCTGAGAGGCCTAAAGGTTTAGCTGCAAATCAGCACAGCACATTAAATTTTTACTAACACTGTTTTACTGTGGGAATGATGAAGATGTCATAAAAATAAGACTCCATCACTCAGGATTTGAATGACAGTTTTCTGGGATTTTTTCCAATGATCAAACAAGGTCTGGTTGTCACCTGTCTCGATCTGCAGATATGATAATTTATTTATTATCCGAGGGGAAAGAAATGGTTTCTTAGTCTCAGCATTTTTAACAGCCCTCCATGTTCTTGTTGTCAGGTTTGCTTTCCTGCAAAACTTTATCAATCATATAAAAAACAGTATCTATAATTTAAAAAAAAAAAAAAAAAAAAAAAAAAAAAAAAAAAAATATATATATATATATATATATATATATATATATATATATATATATATATATATATGTATGTTTATAAATAAACTTTATAAATTATGTTTATAAATTATTTTGGAAAACTTTTACTGTTATTGTCATGGGTTGTGTGTATAGTTAAATTCAAGGATGATGCATGATGGCACACATGAATGTAACATTAACACAAGACCTTGAACTAAAGAAACAGAGTGCTAATATACACAAGAGAATGATCAATAATGATCAACAGAACAGGGAACAGGTGAGAACTTATTAAAAAACCATAGCAACTAATGAATGACTCGAACACAGGCAAATATATACAATGAAAACTAAGTTTAGAAACTAAAAAAGAATCCCACCCGTCCTCGTGCTGCAAATCATAGAGGATGATGAGCAGGTAGTGGAAGACATAGAGAATGATAACCAGGGAGGAGATAAAGGTGGAATGAGCTAAGGTGGAGACAGGTGGAACCAGAGCAGTGACGGGAGAAGCAGGAGGATGACGAAGGGGCGGTCCACAATCTAGCCGATAGAGGGAGGTGCCTTGGTGGTGAGGCCAGTGGGACCAGACCCAGTGTGACACTGAAGGCCTGGAGGGCTGCTGTCAAACGTGACCGAGGTGGAGGCGTGGGTTTGGCAGATCGGGGTGGAAACGTTGTGAGTGAGGACAATGGAGGAACCGGAGAAAAAGAAAGGCCTGGCTGAACCAGATGGGTGGAGGGTCGAGGTGCACCTGCTGACTCAGAAGTCCAAGGCAGAGCCAGAGAGACAATGGACAAAGGTGGAGCCAGACGGATAAGGGAGCCCAGATTAGGGATGGCAGTCCATGGTGGAGCAGAGGGAGTGTTGAGCCAAGGTGGAGCTGATGGGTCAGAGGGCTGAGGTGGGGTCTGGGGCTTGAAGGCTTGAAATGGAGCAAAGGGATCCACAGGCCAAGGCGGAGCTGACGACCGGGAAGCCGCAGGCAGATCCATGCAGTAGAGCGGAACCATTGGAGGGAGACAGCGGAGATGAGACTGAGGCTTTGGCAAAATAGGAGGAAGAGGGAGGCTGGGTGGGACCATCCGTGATGAAGGAGACTTAGGACTGGATGACGTAGACAACGTGTATCTGAGCTTGTTATTAATCAATTCTCATTAATTAAGAATGTTATTATTCAAAATCTTTTGGTTTCCATTGACTTCCATTGTCATTTTTGTACATACAATGGAAGTCAATGGAAACCTAAAATGTTTGTTTCCAAAAAAATCTTCAAAAGAAAGACCCCCCCCCCCCATTTTTGTGTGATATATCCCTTTAAATTGATATTAAAGGTTTTAACTTTTAATAGAGTATAGGAACTTTTGTTAATTAATTAAATAGTTTCTTATTTGCAAACATTCACATCTAATAATCTTTCTTTAATTCATAAAAATGTGTATTAGACCTCTTTCTCATTAAATGTCTATTCTGAGCAGCAAGACTGAGGCGAAATATGCAAAAAATAAACATGATCCATTGATAAGTAGTTTTACTTTTTGATGCTTAAGTACATAAAAAAAGTACTTTTACATTTCAAAATTTAAAAACAGTACTAATACTTTTAGTGGAGTAATATTTAATTAGGGCATCTGTACTCATCCACCACAAAATGTGTGGAGACATTTTCAGTGTAAAATGACTCCAGGAAAACCATATAGGCCCCACATATATGCCTCAGAGCTACACGGATTTTAGATAAGACTCCATTAACAGACCATTATCGGACTGAGAGTCTCTACAACAGTGAGTGTCTTTCAGAAATGACTTAGCACTGATAGTGAAAGGATATTTTTTTTCTGTAATGTAAGCGACTGAGCTTTTTTTTTTTTTTTTAGTGGAGTACAAGTAGTTTTTGACCTCTGGTAAAAGGTCACCTCTGTAGTGCTTCTTAAAAAGCTTTCATGAAGTCAAGTATGAGATTTTCATTTATTCCTGTTCCACCTGCTGCCATCATCCTGACTGCACTTTATATCAGGATGATGTGTCTCCATACAAAGGAATGAAAAATTCATCAAGTACCCATCTGCAAACTCTGCTGAAATCTTTCATTTCTGGGGTTCATTTAGCCAGATTAAGAGCTCATAAAATGTGCTCGTTGTTCTAGTTTCTGACAAGCTCAGATCTTTCAAATGGCAGTAAAAGCTAATAGGAATTTAAATGATTCTCTGACGAGTGAGGAGGGTGAAGGATTGATTAAGTTAAGATACAAGATAATGGCTACCGTTTCCTAAATGAAAGGAAGCTTCTTGCTGTGTAATGGTTCTTTAAGGAGTGAAAGGCAGAAGGAAGTGTCTATATCTAAATTCACCATAAAGACAAAATCACAATATCAAGCCTCTCCTTCGCTAAAAGGATCCCACTTGATGATGAGAATGACAATTTGACTAATTAGGTGAAATATTAGTCCGTCCTGAAGGTATACCTGAAGGTCATATCCCTCTGCATTACTGTTAATATAAGCCACATCTCTCTAACTCAGAGCTTCTCAGACCTTGTATGTATCGGCTCAGCATGATGTAGATGGGATTTCTATCAACTTTATCTTAGGCCCTGTTTACACCAGGTATTTTGATGTGTTTTGGTCGATCAGATCACAAGCAGATGACGCTAAATACAAGTGAAACAGGGTATAAAACATTTTGGGCTTGTTCACATTCAACCAGTGGTAGTCGAAAATACATTTGACCAGATTACTTTCGTAGTATGAGCGCTTATGTGTTCAAACAGCCTCAAAAGACTGCATACTCGCTGCTTACTGACTTAATGCGTAAACATTATGGGAAGCGCACTAGTAAACGAATTCTCTCCATATGTTTTCTCTGGTCATGTTCATGTGTGTGTTGCATTAGCTTTTTTCATCTTATAGACCCTCCCAATGTGGTTGAAAGTGGACAAAAGAGACGGAAATTTTTAATACCAAATTTAACAACCAAAACGCATCTTAATACCAGGTGTAAATAGGGCTTTATTTATGGTATACTGGACGTACATTATCCCTTACTTATAAAGAACAAATTAATGTATTATTCTGCATGACCATTCTACACTATCCTTACTAACTATTAATTAGCAGTACTTATGAGTTTATTGAGGCAAAAGTAGTAGTTAATAGTTAATTCATTGTGAGAATTGGACCCTTATTAAGTGTGCCCCAATTTTTACAAAGAAAGAATTGGCTCATGCCACAAACAATCTGGAGAAACTTAATATAACAGTCTGGATGACACTTAATACGTTACTTATTAATTTATTTAAGAGAAATTAAATGTAGCTGGGTCAATAATTATGAAATTTACTAAAAAGAACTCTACTAAATGAAATCGCATCCTAATAATGTGTTTACTTTTAAATGAGAATATTTACTTAAATGTATAATTATTATTATTATTTCTTATTTTATCAGGAAACTCATTTGAGAAAAAAACTTATATCTCATGCTGCAACATGATTTTGCTGTAGGTTGGATATGTGGGCACTGCAAGAATTTTGCGCTTAATATGTCTTATAGACCAATGAAGGTTGATACTCCCTTCACAAACTCCATCCATATGGCCACATGGACATTGATTTAATGTCCCCAATACATGTTTGTTTTAAACAAGCAGTGAAAACCCCTCCATGTGTCCACCAGGTGCTGAATCTATTGCAGGATTTTATCTCCTCCTGCCCCCTCGCAAGCCATCATTTCCTCCCATTTGACACAGACCCTCTGGTCAGGATACATATTAACATGTAAAGATGGGATATGGGTTGGTGTGGGGGATCTGATTATGTCGGCTGTGGCCTGGGGAGGAATGTTGGCAGGGAATAGAGCTGAGATCATGGCAGCCGGGAGCCTGCTGGGCAGATGGGATAGAGAGGGGAAAAAAGCCATCAACTCTTGCTGCTCTCTCAGCTCCTCTGTCTACAACAAACCCTCTATTCTCACCTCCTCACAGTAAATATATGTTCAGCCCCCTCTGAAGAGGGGTAAAGAAGCTCGGAGTCCATGACTGAGGGTATTGGAAGTCAAAGAGGACGTGGTTTTCTTCCTGGAGAGTTCAGAAGGGAGGTGATGACAGGCTTTGTAAAGAAACCATAAATGAAATGAAGAGCAAGTTTATGTTTAAGCTCATGAATTGCATTGTGTTGAGATATACTGAGCATACTGGAAAAGCTGTTCACACGGCTATATATTTTCTCCCTGAACAGAACAGAAATTTGCTGCCTGCATCAACCATGAGTGTACAATTCACACAAATAAATCACAGGTAATGGCATTCACGTCTCGTCCTTTTGCGTTCACTGCTGGTCGAGATTTTGTGAAGGAGTTTGTGCTTTAAAAAGCTTTTAATCACGTGTTAAAATGAGCCTCAAAATGGCATCCATACAGCCAGTGGCTTTATTTTCCCTGTGAGAGCTGAAATAATAGCCATGCAGTTAATGTGAGCTTTACAGCAGCCCAGAGGAATGTGAGACAGAAGGTTAGAAGATGCTCCTTCAGAAAAAGGTCACCTTAAATCCACAGTTCAGAATATTTATACTCCCCATGACAACCATTCTGATTTTACACAACCTTATCACCAGGTGTAATTATACGTACTACTTCAGAATAGTTTTGTGAAAGCAGCTCTTTTGGCTTTCTGGATCAAGTTTATGGAACGTTCTTGTGTTTGGTGTCCACAAACAGCAAGGTTTTTATGTGTGGGCAAAAAAGTAGTTACAGTAATAGGTGTTACGCAAGGGTCTAAAAATGTCTTTAAAATATACTCAAATGTAATGAGCCATTCATATTCTTTTCAGTTGTATTATTTTCTCTGCTCCATTTCAAATACACTATCAAAAAGAGCACTGAAGCATGTGGGTTGACATATTTGCACAAACAAAATTACATAGAACATACAATCTCTCTCTCCAAAACACATCATTGCACAATAAGGGAACAATTGTAATATTTCTTATGCTTTAGCTGCCATCTTTTGAACATTTATATGTAAGTGTAACGTAATATCACAATAGACTTTTAATAAGTAAGACTAGATAAGTCTATAAAATAAATAAGAGTTTTACATTTGCACATGTAACAGTGGTTCATTTTAATATAGTAGTTATATTAATCTACTGAATCTCAAATAAGAGTACACTTCAGAGTAATAATATTACTGAATAAGTTTATATGGTATTGATTATTTTATCTGTTATGTAAGATTACACATTTCAATTTCCAAGTATTTTTTTTAATGGAAAAATAGATTTAACTTTGAACACTTATCATTCATTTGAAATGATCATACTCCTTTTCTCCAGCAGATATACAACTTTAGTGAGCATCTGCTGAATATGTTTCATCAGATTAACTACCTTGTTGCAATTGTCTCCTAGTATTAGCAGTAAGAATGTCCTCATCTTCCTTTTCACTTTTTGCAGTTTGACCAGTGGTCACCTCTAGATAATTCAAAGATTGTGTCCTGCCTGGCTGTTAGGGGTGCGACGAGAGGTGAAAATCAGGCTGAGACAGTGTGGGAGAAG
Source organism: Meda fulgida (assembly GCA_030578275.1). NCBI lineage: Eukaryota > Metazoa > Chordata > Actinopteri > Cypriniformes > Leuciscidae > Meda > Meda fulgida. Next base: position 16,630,511 of record CM060635.1, on the reverse strand, counting down.
ATATAGGGTCAGCCTTCCCTCAGGATGGACTCTGAATTATTGAGTGACACTGACAGCATCAAGTGCCTTCTGCATTTGACAGGGCCCAGGGCCTGACCTCAGATTCACCCAAATCAGGCTTCACTTCAATGGAGTCACTTTCTGTGCTAGCTTTGATATCATTATACCCAGAGCCCCCCACCTTTTGGCTGTGACTGCTCCTTTGAAAAAAAAAAAAAAAAACAAGTTAAAAAGGTGCGACGGTGGAAAATAGGGCAGCAGACAGAAATGGCGTGCCAAGCGAACATCTTTCTTCTGCTTTGAGAATGACAGGAAAGTATTAAAGCTTTCTTTTTTGGAATTAGCGATTTGAAATTTCTACAAATTAAATTCAAGGGCAAAGGCAAATAGCTGAGAGGATTAGAGCATGTTTAATTTGTAAAGAAAACAGGGGAAGATTCAGCTTGGTCCTCTTCATTCTCAGCCACTTAAATGGCTTTGTAATTGAAAACAACTTCACAGAAGCTCCTTTGAGAACTCATTCAGAATGTGGATTATAGGCCACAAAGAAAGGGTCTCCAAGCAAACAAGCCTGTATGTGATTAATGGCTTATTCTGCTGTGATAACTTTAGCATGCTAAAATATTTACAAGCCGTCATAGTCAGAATGAAGGGGGATGGGTGGGGCACGATTTAAGAGCACGTCAGAGCTTTCAATGTCACCCAGTGTTTTTTCTTTCTATCTCCTTTTTCACTTTTATTCCATCAGCAATGAAAAGATGTCTCTGATAATAATAATAATGTGTTATCGGAAAGAACAAAGTGACTGAGATCTAATCAGCGAGCATATAATCCTTTTTTATCCCTCATCTGTAACAAAAAGTAGTTGGATTTTGTTGGGGACCGGATGATTTAGGCTCTTTGCCGATGTTTTTCCCCATCCTTCGTCTCTGTCTCCTCCATCTCACCTCCCCATGGGAAAGTAACTCTCGGTGTGAACACACATAGAGAAATGCCTGATTAATGGGTCTCTTGCTTTAAATTACGAATTGTTTGAGGAACCCTCCCACTTGGACTCCCCCGTCAGCTTTATATTGGCATAATTTCCATCATATCCGTGCATCTAACCGTGTATCCATAGACAGAGGTAATCTCATTGCAACAATGCTGTGAGAATTTCCACATTCCTCTGATATAATTTACGACCTCAAAAGCAATCAGGATAGAGTCATCCTTATTCAGGGCAGATGCCTGTCCTGCCACTCCTTAATCTGAATCCCCCGGCTACACACACTCTGCTTTATAGTCATTTGATTTCCAAGACTCACAATCAATTACAGAATATCAGGTAATCAATTAAATCTTGGCAATATCACATGCAGAAACTGTGCAATGCTTTAATCAATTAAAACTTTGTGTATTGGCAAAAAGAGTTTGCTAATGTGTCCCGTATCCATTGCTGTCGGGTTAGTTCTTTCTCTCCCTTGGGAGCGCTAACTTGAAATAGTTTTGTTTCTCCGGCCTCACTTTTCTTTTGTTCACACTCAGAGCTTGATAATGAAATGCGAGTCTTTTAATCTCATCCGTTCTTTAATGTTTAATTCCACTCAGAAAGCATACGGTTGTAGGACTCTAAAACAAACTCTGCTCTGAGAGTTGAGGCACTGAGAGCGGGAGTTGCAATTTATTGCTCATGATCTCTCATTTCACTTCACATAATTGCCTGCATCCTTGAGGTATACGTCAGAAGCTGGTGTTTTGAAAATAACTGTCTCAATAAAACAAGATGTATGTGACAACAGTGTGAGAGTTTAGTCTTGCTCGGGGGAGTTGTATAGTGTGTAATGCGTTCTTCACTATGAAGCCATTCAATCAATGTTGTTGTTGGTTTACCTGCTCTAAAAAGCTCACCTAAGAACTAGTCTTCACCTTGGACTAGGTTTATCTTGGTCAACCTCCACATATTTTGCAGGAACTGACCCAACAGACAGTGATTATCTTGTCTCAGCAGACTTAAAGCACACACTGTCCCAGTGGAAAATGTATTGTTTCATTGCTCAGAAGACTTCATGGAATTTCTCATTTAGGCCTCATGTAAGTATCTTTGTTTCAGATGTTAATCCTAAAATTATGAAATAAAATGAAATAAAAACAGACAATTATTGACATGCAGTAAGGATAAACTATCGTGATAGATTTTTTCAAGATACTATGATGAATAGAAAGTTCAAAAGAGCATTTATTTTAAATATAAATCTTTTGTAACATTATACATTTATTTACTGTCACTTGTGATCAATTTAATGCATTATTGTATCCTTGTGGACAATTAAATTCAGATTCCATCTAATGAATTATATGTAATTGAATTTAATTCTGAATTTTCCACAACTCTGACTGCAGTAGCACCTCACATATTAGAAGTAGTAGCGAAGTAAAAGTGTTTGAGCTGTTAATGACGCTGTGCATTATCTTATTCCACTGCCTCAGGGCTTCATTCAGCATGAGGCTAGAGCTGGATTTGATAGGGTTTGTTTGACTTGGGTCTATAGAGATGTGCACTGTGGATAAGACAGCTCTCTATGAAAACGAGTGATACAGTGATACAAGGTGTGTCGTATTACATAAATTGAAAGTTGTGGCAAGAAAAACTCTGTGGATGATTGATGACATACTGAGCATACTGAATACTACAGTATTTCTCAGTGAGTAAATCATTAGACTGTCTATTATCATTAATGTCATTCCTGATTGACATCAATTGTCAACACGTCAACAAAACTGTAAAAGGGAATGTTCCTCACTCTGCCTGCAGGAGGTTCCCCAAGGTGTCACATTCCCTCATGTTTCTACAAACTACACCCAGTGTCACTGACAACTGTCCATTCTGTTTAGTTTGGTAAATAAAAGATAGCCTCATCTAATCCACCAAGTCATCCCCACTGGTATACAGTCTCTGGGAATACTGACAACCGCCTCTACAATCCCTTGACATCTTATTTTAGGCAGCTCTCCCAGAGCCTGGAGGAGTTGGGGCCAGCATAACAGATGCCCCGGGGCAGTGAGGCAGAGGCTGGGCCATGTGTCTGCTGAGCTGGCTTCTGCGGGTGTCTTTAGCTGCGTTATCTGTTCTCATAAACCCTGAGAGCAGTCGCTCAGGAGGAGTGGGCAGAGGATTAAAATAATTGGGTGTGCAGGCAGTAGCATAGTTACAGTCTTCCATGCGAGTGATGGGAACATGCTGGGTCTAATTAGAAGATTCAGAGTTTGACAGACACACAAGACAGACTGCTTGAGCCTAGTTAATTGTCATTAATTTGATGTTTGTCTGGCTACTTAAGTCCCAAAGTTCCAGTCTGGTGTTTTACTTCTGCACAAATGAACAAAATAAACAAACATACTGACATGTGCCCAGAACTAGACAAAGTTTCCAAAGTTGGAGGAGAAAAAAATTGAGTGAACAAACCTTTGTTCTGGTCTTCACATAAAGCAATCAAATGACTTCAGAGGAATAATAAAAGGCACAAGTCATATGGACTTTTTTAAAATGTTTCTTTATATATACCTTTGGCCAGTGGGTGTGTCGCCCTTGTCAATAACGAAGCGTGACACAGGTGAGGGTGGGACTTTATCGTCTGTGTATGAAGCTAGGGAACACAAAACTTTTGCTGTTGTTGCTATTGCCTTGTTGAAAGTGTGTCGTCCCTTACAGTAAAATTAAATGATGCCAAAGCATTGCACAGCTTCTGCCTGTGAATTCACCTAGATTTAAATTTCAGAAGAAATGTGATAACCATTCACAGGTGAGAATGTGTTGGTTTGTGTTTTTATATGTATTAACTCAACATTACAACTTTTTATACTATGGTAACATTTTAATGTCGTGTTAGCTGACACCTCTGTCTTGTTGTATTGTCTTAGATTAGCAGAATCATAGATATTCAGACATGTGTCTAACTTCAGTCTAACTTCGCACAATCCACTTGCTCTCGATTGTTTACGGAACAGTGTTTTGACGGTTAAAAGCAGGCTATAGCGACCCATAGAAACAGCCGCCAATGAGGCATCTATATAGTATCTATGGGTTGGGCTGCATGTGCAACTGATATATATATATATATATATATATATATATATATATATATATATATATATATATATATATATATATATATATATATATAATTTATTCAAACCAAAAATCTGGGGTACACATGACTGTGGCGAACAGGACGGCCGAGGGGCGTGAGAGAACGGCGCGAGGCCGGTGGTGCGATTGCTAATGAGCAGCACCTGTGAAGCACACCGGTCTCGCATCTCTCACGGAGGAGCGGAAGCATAAAGGAGGAGCGACGACGTTGATGATCGAGAGAGGAACAGGCCTGTATTTTAGTTATATTTATTTTCGGTAGCCAGCAGTCGTCCGCGAGGGGCTGCTGGCGGTATTTTTGTTTGTTTGTTTTATTTTAAATAAATTATATTTTGATTGTTCGCCGGTTCCCGCCTCCTTCTTCCCTGAACATTGCTACACTGGTGCCGAAACCCGGGAAGAGGGAGGAACGCGCTGTCAGAGAGTCCTCGCCGGTGTGGGGAATCCGCGGTGCCATCGAGCATGGTGCGCGAGTCGCCGCCGCTCGCCGTGGGCCGGAGCCTGCTGCCATCCGCCGAGCGAGCGGAGGAGCAGGGAGCGGGGGACTCGCGGCCACGGACGCTCGAGGCGGGGCGCTGGAGTGAGTTGCCGGTGGGACGGTCGAGCTCGCTGCCGGCCGCCTGGGTATTGGAGGGGCGGCTGCCATCCGGGAGGGAGAGGAGGAGTCGCCGCCGCTCGCCGTGGGCCGGAGCCTGCTGCCGTCCACCAGTGAAGGGGAGGAGCAGGGAGCGGGGGACTCCTACCGTCTGCCCAAGGCACCCGAGGAGCCGTCGCCGTCCACCGGGCGGCGGAGGAGCGTCGAGCCGTCCACCGAGGGCTACCCAGCGTCGCCGCCAGGCACCGCGGAGGAGATCGCCTAGCTGGTGGGGGACCAGATGGCAGCGCGTTGTGGGAACCGGACCAATTTTTTTTTCCTCTCTCCCCTCTCTCGATCTGTCGCTCCTCATGCTTCCGTCTCCGTTTCCCTCGGTTTGTCTGTCCATACCCCCCAGGGATCGCCGCCGCCGGGGGGGGAGTAGGCACAGGCTCGTGAGTACCCCCCGGCCTGTGAGGGGCGATGGGGGTATGTGGCGAACAGGACGGCCGAGGGGCGTGAGAGAACGGCGCGAGGCCGGTGGTGCGATTGCTAATGAGCAGCACCTGTGAAGCACACCGGTCTCGCATCTCTCACGGAGGAGCGGAAGCATAAAGGAGGAGCGACGACGTTGATGATCGAGAGAGGAACAGGCCTGTATTTTAGTTGTGTTTTGTTTTTGTATTTTATTTTAGTTATATTTATTTTCGGTAGCCAGCAGTCGTCCGCGAGGGGCTGCTGGCGGTATTTTCGTTTGTTTGTTTTATTTTAAATAAATTATATATTGATTGTTCGCCGGTTCCCGCCTCCTTCTTCCCTGAACATTGCTACAGACATGACTAGATAAACTGCAATCAGGGGACATTGCACCATGCTAACTTAAACTTCTCCCATGTTTACTGTCTGCAAAACAATTCGTTTTGCAACACTTGTCTTTTTAAATGCAGTACAGATGGCTGTGATGAGCTTCTTGTGCTGGCCCATCTTGAGATGAGAGCTGCGGTTGGGTAAAACTGTTTACCGTTGCAGCAGGAGATCTGTCAAAACTGGCTCATTGTTCAGCCTCATGACATGGGAAAGGAAGAATCTCACCACAGTCCCATCATAAAACCACATGTGCCTTCCTTTTCCCATCATACTGAGACCCATTCAGCTGTAGAATCTGATGCTGCCCCTCCTTCTGGACAGCTCAGCTTCTGTCCAAGCATGGCAGGAGCAAAAATAGGGAATGTGTGTGAGGGAGAGAGAGAGAGACACAATTAAGAGCAAAACTAATTAATTTACCATATTTAACCATCAGATGTCAGTATGGTGCGGAGCTCGCTAAGTGAAGCTTGTGTGGCATTGGTTTAAAGTAATCATATGATGAGAGACAAAAAGAACAACCTAAAGGGATGATCTTCATTGAATGAGAGCTGACTAAAGAGAACATGAGAACATGGTTTTACAATGCACAACTAATGAAGCCACTTGGATGGTGAAATGTTTTGAGCTAAAGAGAGACACATCCAGCTGAACAGAATACAATGACTACCAGAATGTTATTTTACATTTGTAAGCACAAACTATAAACAGGAAGGTAGACCTGTCACTGGGGTGGGGAATCATATGAGTTAGTCACCAATTCTCTAAAACACAAATGTTACAAATTGCCATGAAATTGTGTTGTTGACCTCAGATATGCAATTAAGAATGTTAACTCATCATTAACAAATGTACAATGGGAAACTCGAAACCTGACCATTCATTACTAGCCTTGGATAAAGATTAAACAGTGTGAAACATGGTACAAGATATCCCAGGATTACATTAACCCAGGGTTTACAATTACGCTGGGTTAACATTTGCAAAAGTACAAAAAGCTCATGTCAGTCTCAACACTATCAGACCCTGAGCGAATGTGTAAACATGAATCTGTAGCCTGTGCTTTATCCAATTGAATTTCTTGTGAATCATTCAACATGACACTCTATTGTTCCTCATATTCCAGTGGCAGGGCGTCTATAGTTTGAGTTCGACTTAATGGATTACTCCACTGACTGGCTGATCATATCTGCTGATGACCATATGCATCAAAACTATCTAGAGCCCCCCTAACTTTCCCATCATGCCCTTGATAAGTGTGGTCTGTTTTATCCTCCCTAGCAGCCTCACAGAAGGCTGAAGCTTATCTCCTGCTACCCGAGCACCGAACATTAATCACTCTCGCAGCAAAGACAGAAATTAGTCACTACGCTATCTACCCAGCAATCTCACAATGATTAACGTCAACCTCCCACCCCTCCGACGTCTGCTTGACATTACCCAGCACTGTATGATCTGGCTTTAAAATAGAGAGCAGCCGACAATGACCATGAGGACAGAGGAATAATCCACACCAGGGAGGAACATTAGGTGTTAAGCTATTTATTTAAGCAATATATATAAGATTTATCTTTATTTGCTCCAAAGGCGAAGTGTGTAATTTTTGTGCCACCAGTGTCACCAGACAGAATTGCAAGAATAATGATAAAAGGTTTGCTGAAATAAAATGTAACCAGAAAAATATCCCCCATCTGTCATTGGTCAGCCAAACAAATAGTCCCGCCCCAAACTCATGTCATTGATTGGTCCAATGTCTTATTCTCAAATATACAGGAAAGTGTTTACACACTTTCCTGTATGGGGGGGGGGGGGGGGGGGGGGGATTTTGATTTTGATTCATGATTTTGAATTTGTATGTTGACTTTTAATAAAGCATGATTTTTTTTCTTATGTTTTGGAAATGGGCTTCCATAGATTTAAGACTATTCTATTTAAAAAGTTCACTATGAAAAAAAAGTACTCCAGTTCAAATGTCTTAATTGTGTGTTTAAATATGAAACATGGAAACATGAAACATGGTCAATTCTAACCTAAATTACGGTAAATGTTATCACTAGTGTGAAAGGCAAATGCAAATTACATTATTTAATTAAACATTTTCTGTAAATGTTACATTGCCATTTTACATATGTTCAACAACAAAGCTTTGCAATATTTATTTAAATATAGAGTATATCTCAAATTAAATAGACAGTATAACATTGTTACAGATTTGTATCATGTTTTTTTTTTTTATTACTGTCATGATGTAATTTCCCCACAACTCCAGAATTAGTCACAGCCTATTTAAGATTTAGGTGAATGGCTATAAAAACTTCCCATGAACAAAAATGTCAGATCTGAAATCAGACACTTCCTGGGGGTCCAGCGTCAGCTGACCAGCTGGCATTGAGATGAATGGGCATGCTAACAGATAGGTCCCAGGTATTATAGACCCCCTTAGGCCATAGTGGTAATGTTCTCATTTCAGTATTATCATGTCATCATAAAAATCCCAATTTAGTTCAGCTCATCCAGTTGGAGACAGCTCCTGCGAACATTGACAAGAGCAGCTGCACAGGGAGTATATGAGCTCCTGTTTAACACAATCCTCCTCATCCTCACCCACTACTGAACTTGTTCACCTCCTCTGAACACACTCTCTCTCTTCCCTTCTCTCCTCATCTGGCTCCAGCTCCTCCATGATAGATGTGTGAGTGGGTGTCCTTGTGACCCCTCCGCCGCTACAAACAGTGGTGTGGGTAAACTCCTCTGCCAAGCAGAATATTGATTTCATGTTTAAGCATTCTCTGTCTTATACTCCCCACATATTTTAAAACATATTTATTACGTTTCGTACAGCCATTGTTGCCAAGGAGACAACAAACAGCACCCAGTGTTGCAGAATCAAAACCAAATGACTGAAAGCAGGTTAATTGTAAATGTAAAATATAATAAAATAAAGCTAATTCAAAATAATGCTAAATAGATATATATAAAAATGACAAAAATAAAACCTGAACTAAAATTAAAATGAAAACTGAAAATGTAAAATATAATAAAATAAAGCTAATTCAAAAAAATAATACTAAAATAAATCTGGTAAAACAATTTTCAGCTGTATATAATGTAGAGCTTGATTTTATTGAGAATATGATTAGATCATGAAAACTAGGCTACGATTATAGTGGTTAATATTAGTTTTAATACCTGTGTGGCCTCGCTCTTGCCATCAGAAAAAAAAAATTGTTTCAGAGGTAGATAACTTACATTTTTATGAAGCCTTGTACAAAATATTGTTGTGGCCCTGTTGTGGCACAGAATATGAAAAAATATAGAAGAGAAAATAAGTATTTATTGAAAAGCTAACTGTTGCCACACATGACTTAAGCCATTACAGTACTGTTACAGTAAAACAGGTCTTTAATTTGCAATCATGAAATCACAGCTTGATTTCACCTGCATTAAGACCTGGATGCTGTGTGTTTAGCTTTGCTATGTAAAGTGGGATGTAAGTGTATGAGTGTACATCATTCACATAAACCTTTTACTTATATCTGTTTACTCTAATGAGACCCTCTGGAGAAATAATGCGCAGAGATCCACTAAAGTAATGCATGCTTCTTGAATGTGGAAAACCACTCCAACTATTATGAAGTATTTATGTGGAAATCAGCAAAGCTTGTCAGCGGCCCCCAGTTGAAAAGCAATAACTCTGGCACATGTACGCAAACACACTCTCTTTCATATGTTTACTAAAGAAAGATTAAAAATGTCCCTTCTGTACTTGTTGTTGTAAGTCCAAACATTTGTAGAAGAGTGTGTACTTTGCCATTCAGCCTTATGCATGGATAGGACCAAAGAGGCCTTTAACCTTCTGAGACTCAGCAAAAAGAAAACAAAAAGTGGGTTTTTTTTAAAGTGTTTGCCTCTTTACATATTATGTGTGTGTGATTTTTTTATTGATCATAAAAACAAAAGTTGTGTTTTGAATGTTACAAAAGATTCTTTATTTCAAATCAATAATGCTCTTTTGAACTTTCTATTCATCAAATAATCATGAAAAAGTTATCAGTCTCCACAAAAATATTAAACAGCACAACTGTTTTCAACAGTGATAATAATAAGAAATGTTTCTTGAGCACCAAATAAGCATATTAGATTGATTTCTGAATGATCAAGCGACACTTAAGATTGGAGTAATTGGAGTAAATTGGAGTAAGATTGGAGTAAAAGACTGGCTGTTGAATATTCAGCTTTGTTATTCAGCTATAACACAAACCAAACTCTTCCAGGCCTTAGCTACAACTACAGTGTTTGAGGGCGGGTCAAAGTAGACGTTGTTGGCGGGCAGCCAATGGACTCTGTAGGCTGGCATTATGCAAATGTGTTACGTAGGTATGTAACAGAAAGTGAGAATGGAATTGCTGATTCAATTCTTTATTTTAGGAGACAATAACTTTGTCATCCACTTTGATCTTTAATACTTTGCAGACCTTTTAAATGTACTTGTACAAACGACTTTGAGTATACAAAAAGAAAAAAAGACATGCCATGGGTCTGCGGAATTTGCATAGCGTATCTCCGCTTTACCTAGTGGGCAACATGCAGATATGTTTCTTTGCTGAGCAGCCGGGACTGGGGGCGATCCCGCGGTACAGCGGAAGTGGCAGGAAGACGGAACGTCTCTGTTCCCTACTCAGGGAACAAGGGTTACATCCGTATGGCGGATGACGATGAATGGGGATACCAGTCTAATCACGCCACCTTCACAGCTGTCTTCCAGTGCCCTGCGTAAATCTGAGATCCCTGTCTTGAGACTAGCACAGACGAAGGACTCCTATTTAGCACAGGAATACCAAGGTACACTGGGGAGCATATCTCATATCTCAGAGAAATATGCAATTAATGCAAGCCCAGAGGGGGTGGGACATAGAGAATACACATATGACCCAGAGGGATGCATATGGAGAACACTGGGATGTCCAGCCGCAGATGGAATATTTCAACCCCAGGGGTGGCTTCCCAAGGGAAAGACACATGCTCAGAGAGGCTTACAATGGAAATACACATGTGGGGGTCGCTCAGGGGAGGGACCATGCACACGGGAGCTACCTAGCCAACGTGCAGGCAATAGACACTGACGTCGACGTCAACAGTGCTGGAGGATCTCAGGGCTTGCGGAGAAGCTCACCTGAGGAAATATCGCACGTATCCAGTCCGTGGAGTGGAATGGCGAGCAAGCGAAGACACCTGAGCGGGTCCAGTACTAGCTGGTTGAAGCGAGTACATGAGAGGGCACAGGCTCCACTCGGAGATTGTAGAATCTGGCGAATGTGTTAGGTGTCGCCCAGCCTGCAGCTCTGCAGATGTCTGTTAGCGAGGTGCCATGCGCTAGAGCCCAAGAGGATGCCACACTCCGGGTGGAGTGGGCAGTCACACCAAGGGGGCACGGTCGACCTTGCTGCTGGTATGCCAAAGCAATGGCGTCCACTATCCAGTGAGACAACCTTTGCTTGGAGAGAGCCTTTCCCTTCAGCTTCCCACCATAACAGACAAAGAGCTGGTCTGAGGTCCTGAATCACTGCGTTCTGTCTACATAGGCGCGGAGAGTGTGTACTGGACAGAGCAGTGCCAAGGCTGGGTCTACCTCCTCCAGGGGCAGCGCTTGCAGGTTCACCACCTGGTCCCGGAAGGGAGTGGTGGGAGCCTTGGGCACATATCCAAACCGGGGTCTCAGGAACACGTGAGAGTAACCCGGCCCGAATTCCAGGCGCGATTCGTCAACGGAGAATCCGTGCAGGTCCCCTACCCTCTTGATGGAGGCCAATGCAACCAGGAGCGCTGTCTTCATTGACAGGAACTTAAGCTCCACTGATTGCAAGGGTTCAAAGGGAGCACTCTGCAGGGCAGTTAGAACCACTGAGAGGTCCCAAGAGGGAACGAGAGGAGGGCGAGGAGGATTCAGTCTCCTCACTCCTCTCAGGAACCTGACGATCAGGTCGTGCTTCCCCACAGACTTACCTTCGACTGGGTCATGGTGTGCGGCAATGGCGGCAACATAGACTTTGAGGGTGGAGGGAGACAGCCTTCGCTCCAACCCTTCTTGAAGGAAGGAAAGCACGACACTGATAGAACATCTCCAGGGGTCTTCTCAGTGAGAAGAGTACCAGCTGACGAAGAGGTTCCACTTCAACGCGTAGACGTATCTCGTGGACGACGCTCTAGCGGAAGTGATGGTAGCCACCACCGCTGGTGGTAGGGTACTCAAACCTGCCTCGTCCCGTCCAGGAGCCACACGTGGAGGTTCCAAGATCGGGACGAGGGTGCCCGTCCCTGAGAAAGGCGGTCCTTCCTCAGAGGGATTGGCCAGGGAGGTCCTGTCGCGAGGAGTACAGGTTCGGAGAACCAGGTCCGGGTGGGCCAGTGCGGCGCGACCAGAATGACCTGCTCCTTGTCCTCCCTGACCTTGCGCAAGGTCTGCGCAAGAAGGCTCACTGGGGGAAACGCATATTTGCGCCAGCTGTGCGCCAGTGCATCCGTGCCGAGCGTGCCCTCGGTCAGGGAATAATACAGGTCGCAATGGGTCGAGTCGTGGGAGTTAAACAGATCTATCTGTGCGTCCCTGAACTGGTCTCAAATCAGCTGAACCGACTGGGGATGGAGTCGCCATTCTCCAGGGAGGGGCTGAAGCCGTGAGAGCTCGTCGGCTGCACAGTTCAGGGCTCCAGAAATGTAAATGGCTCGAAGCGACCTCAGATGCTTCTGACTTCATTCCAGGGGCACTCCGGCCCGTAGAAAACTGAGGTTCAACCACGGGGTGAAGGTCTGACGGCAGGTCGGAGTAACTGGTACTCGGAGGGTGCCATGTTGCCATGCCCACCTCGGGAGTCGGTCGCGAAGCCGAAGCTGAAGCGGTCTCATATGAGCAATCCGAGCGGGGACTTTGCGGCTACAGACGCCATATGCCCCAGAAGCCTCTGAAAAAACTTCAGTGGAACCGCACTCTTGCGTTTGATTGCAGGCAAGTCAGCAGTGGCTGAGTGGAGAAGGCGATCAAGTCAATACAGAGAAAAGAGATCCTCTGCACAGGGCAAAGTTACTCTCTTCCCAGTTGACCCGAAGGCCCAGACGAGCTAGGTGCCGGAGCATTGGGTCCCTGTGTTCGCAAACCTGGTCTTGAGAGTGAGCTAAGATAGCCAGTCGCCGAGAAAGTTCAGGATGCGAACCCCGTGTTCCCACGGAGGAACAAGGGCTGCCTCGACAACCTTTGAGAAGGCGCGAAGAGACAGGGCTAGCCCGAATGGGAGAACAGCGTACTCATATGCGCGCCCCCTGACAGCAAACCGAATGTAAGTCGAAGGAGAACGGAGACATAAAAGTAGACGTTCTTCAGGTCGATTGCTTTAAACCAATCCTGTGGCCGCACACATTCGAAAATGCGTTTGGCCAGGAGCATCTTGAACGGCAGCCTGTGAAGGGGGCGGTTCAGATGCGCCGGTCCAGGATTGGCTGTAACCCACCGGATTTCTCCGGGACAATGAGATGGGGCTGTAAACCCAGACCTCCTTTCAGCTGGAGGGACTGTCTCGATCGTATCCTTCGCCAGTAGAGTAGCAATCTCCGCTCTCATGATAGGGGCGTAGCCACCGAAGCGGGGAGGAGACCGTGCGAACTGAATCGCATAGCCCAGCCAATGGTTCGCACGACCCAGTGGAACAGATTGGGAAGCTCTACCCAGGCTCCCAAGAACTGTGCCAGCGGAGTCAAGCGAACCACAGACGTCCCCTCGGTGGTGCAGTGAAGCGGAGTGACCGGCCCGGACATGGACGGCATAGCGGCCCGGTGTGGGGGCACGGTCATAACCACACCCTGACAGAGGAGGCCAGGGAAGGACCACCGGTCCACGGGGGCCTGCTCTGCCAGGGGTCTGGCGACAGAGGGGGATGAGAGCGGTACGGTCCAGGGACGGCACACACTGTCATCCGGCTCTGAGACGAGGGGTGCACGGCTCGGGGGCGGCGCACAGTGTCGTCCGTTAACTCTGTGTGCTCAGAGACGGGAAAGTCAGTTCTTTCTGAGGATAAGGATTCTTCCCCAGCCCTACACCGGGGAAAGGAGTGGCCCTGCTACCAGCTCCTGGAAAGAACTGAGTCCCATCTCTGGGCAGCCCGTCTCAAGAGTGCCGCTTAACCCAGCGTATGGCGGGGCGCGGGGCTGGAGAGGACTGCGGCGTCCCCCTGCGGCTTCCAGAGCCAGCCCGGTTGGACGGGCGGGGTTGGAGCCACGGGAGGGCGCCTTCAGCGGAGGGCAGACTGAGGGATCTGAGCGGACGGCGGGGCCGTCGGGGCAGAATAAACCTCAGTCCGCTCATGGGCGGTTGAGAACTGTTTGGGCAAAGCGCTCAACCGCACCGCCGAAGAGGCCGACCTGGGATATGGGGGTGTCGAGCAGACAGGTCCACCCGACATCCTGCACATCAGACAGGTTCAGCCCTAGAATGGTGGGCATCACCTGACCCAGGGAGCGTACGGCCACTTTCGTCGCTCGGAGAGCAAGGTCAGTGCATGACTTTGAGCATCTGGGTCTGGTAGATCAGCAGAATGGCCATGGCATGTAGTGAGGCGGCTGCCTGTCCTATGGTGCTATAGGATTTTGCCACAAGTGTAGAAGAAAAACTACAGGCTTCGGACGGGTGCTTAGGATCGCGCCGAGAAGAAGCACTCTGAGGACACAGTAGCATCGCAACAGAGCGTTCAACCGGGGGGACCCCAGTGTACCCATGGGCAGCGGCCCCATCGAGGGAAGGAAGCGCGGAGGAGATCAACGAGGGATCGCTGGAAGGCATGGGGGTCTTCGAGGATTTCGAGATCTCCTGATGCACATCCGGGAAGAAAGGTATTGGAGTGGATACTGACAGGAGTCAGCGGCCACACTCAAAAACCAATCGTCCAGCAGCGAGCGCTCAGGACAGGGTTAAAGTTCCACTCTAGTCCGATGCTCGCAGCGGCTCGGGAAAGCATGACCGTCATCTCAGGATCTGACTCGACAAATGCTATATGCACAGCCGAAAGTGGCAGCACTGTCGAATCTTCACTTCCTGGAGATTCTAGCCCGCCCTGTGATGCTGCGATGGACAACAGATCCGATTCTGGAGCGTCAAGGGAAATCCACGGGGCATCCGAAAATAGACCCGGGGAATCCCCTGAACACTCGCGGGTTGCGTCACTGAAGAGGGGGGCGTGGTCCACGGACAAACAGTCGGTGGTTTGTTCCACACTCTCACCCTCATGTCACCCTGGCCACCAGCCGAAGTAGCACCTCACGTGGAGAGTGTTAGATCGGGGTGTGGATGAGGGGACTCTCTCTCTAACGAGATCATTGAGTCTCGACCGTAATGACGCGATAGTCACGTTCCCGCGGGGAGAACGTGAGTCATCCACAAACGCTGCTCTAGCGTCAAAGCCCAAACATGCAGAGCATAGAATGTGCCCATCAAAATCGGAAATGAGTCGACCGCAACCAGAAATGCACGGGCGAGCCGTCTTTAAAAAGACGTGCCGCGTGCGAGCTCTTTTGTGAGAGGAGAAAAAACTCCGCTACGTTGAAGCGAGCAGGGAGAAACACACTCACTGGCAGATCACTGCACAGATCAGCAGGCAACGTGAACTCGCTGCAGATCGCCGACACACCAACACCGGAGAGAGTGGCTCGTCTCGTAGAGCGAAGTCAGAAATGGCTGTGGAGTGAAGAGATACTCTTGGCCCCGAAGCGAAAACCTATCTGCATGTTGCCGGCGTCCTCCTTTTATACCCACTAGGTAAGGCGGAGATACGCTATGCAAATTCCGCAGACCCATGGCATTTCTTTGCCATTGGCTCGTTTTATATACTCAAAGTCGATAGGCTTTCTAAGCGAAACCCCATTCGTCGTCATCCGACGGAAATCGGAGTGACAACGAAAGGGAATAGTTATTACTGTTTTTAGTGTATTTTAGGTATAAATTTGAATAAATCCTACATTGGTGGGAGTTTTTTTTTTCAAAAACATAAAAAAAACCCTCTTAAACCAAACTTTTGAACAGTGGTTAATATTACATAAATGTCCTCTTGAATATATGCACAATGTATACTATATTCAAATTAAATTTGAATAAAATACAAAATTGTTGCTTGAAATTTTACTATAAACGTGTTTTTTGCCCAATAATTCTGTAGTTATGCCATACCAGCAGTGGCAATAGGAACATGCTAACCATCCTAACCTTGACTAGTTAACCCCTTTGGATAGGACAAAGCCCTACTGCATGCTGTTGTGGTCTGTGTGTCTCTGTGTGCTTGTGTGGGTATTTAAGCCTAGATTATGATGATGGAAAACAAGGCCTGTAGAGATGTTACAGTTCATCCCAGCACACACAATCCCATCCATTTGCTCTCTCAGATACATTAAAACACACACAGAAACAGACATCAGCCTACACACACAAATACACTCACAGTCCCTGCACACATTTATCATGACCTAGTGTCTCTAGGTCCCCATGGTTACACAGTTTGAGGTCTCTTCACCACCCATAAACACCAGGCCCTGGCCAGCAGGGGCGCTGTCACATACAGCTACACAATTATTCATCAAATCCTTCCTGAGCAAGTCTGCTTGATGATATCTCGTCTGGAAACATGACCCTGGCATCTCTGAGCAGGAACAGATGTGTAGAGTACCCAGAGACAGCTGTAGGGGGTGTTGTCACAGACATCACACTAACCATTAATCATGCTCTTCAAATGAGCTTCATCCTCCTCATCCTTGAACCTGACCCAGCCACCACCTGAAAGAGACTGACAGTGACCTCCATTACAAAAATACAACTGATGTTATTATGAAGTGCTACTGTGTGGGCAATGGAAGTCTCACTGCATGAAAGTCATTGGATGTGAGTTAATGCATGGTGTACTGGCTCTGAAAACAACCATTTACATGCAGAACTGTTCTGCATAAAGGTAAGTTAACTTTATTGTTGGTCTAGTTATTGCTGTTATTTAAATTAATAAACCAATATGGGTACCTTAAATGTTACAAAATCTACAAAAAATGTTGTCATAATTTTCCTGGAAATGTAAATATGTTCTTAGAAGCATAAAGGATACAGTACGATCAGAGCAGTGTTATTTTAGTATTATATTATAACAGTATTCATTAATATTTTGAATTAGCATTTATTTGTATTTTATTTGGCTATATGTTTGTATAAACGGTTTGGTCCTTTATGTGCTTTCATTATTATTATTTTTTTTTTGTTGTACTTTATTTTCAACTTATTTTCAGTTAGTTGTCAAAACAACATTTCTAATGTACATATAAGTTTTTCATCTAATTTTTATATTTTATTTGAGTTCAGATTTATGATTGAGATGTTTTTTTTTTTGTTTCAAATAGCAACACTTGATCAGAGGTCCTGATCACTGTTGGGGTTTATTTTGTGAGAATGACTGTATTTCATCTCACTTAATTCATGGCTACTCACCAAATAAATACATATTAAATATATACAAATTGATTGTAAATTATCTAAAAGCTTTTGCTAAGAAAATAGCAATTTCAACAAACAACAATTGCAACAAAACAAAACATTAGCCTAACAACAAGACGAATCGGTTATTAATACTGAAGTACTCTGATGTAATTTGATTACAATCAGTCACTGAGACACAGAATGAGCCAGTTGTGTTTGCATGCAAGAACGAGAGATCGAGTCCACTGTGTAAGCACTGGTTTCAGTTAGATTATGTACATTTTTGCCATGAACAATGGCGGATGTTAGGAAATAGCAGACCTCTAAGTATTGTGATTGACCAATCAGAATCAAGTATTCCAGAGAACCGTGTGATAAAATGATTCCTTTCCTTCAGAGACCCCGCTTCACTGCTGTCTCATGGGCATTCCTGCCTATCAATCTCCTGTCATCCTCCAATGAGAATTGACAAAATTTGAACAGGTACCTGTCCAGGGTGGAAGCTGGCTGCATGTGTTCATTCTCACAAGGGAACTGAGTGATGTCCTAAAGAAAGAGTTTTCTCCTTTTGATTTAGATTTATTGATTCCTCAGATATGGGCCATTAATCAACGGTTGAAATAACCTTTTCTCCCCTCTGTACTGCTGCCGTCAGCTGTAAATTTACATGGCCAAACATGTTAGGAGCTGTGCAGCATTCCGTCCCATCATCCCACCGCAGGAAGAAAGAATCTGATTTATTTTCAGTGCTTTGTTAAGGAACTGGCCTCTTGTCTCAAGTCTCTAGGCTAAAGTCATGTGTTGCCCTATGAGAAAACACAACAAATGGCTTCTAAAATTGGAAAATTATTACTTGCCCTCACTTCCTGCAACCCTCTCTGAGCTAGCAAGTAGGGTTGAAACAAAATTGAAATGTTGAATATATTGAGATGGTGTGCTAGCCGTTACATTGGTGTGCTGAGTGGGGGTGGAAAATATTCTGATTAAGTCGTAGAGACAGTGGGAACATGGACTTTACATTTGCAAGCTGGAGGTGGATCTTCTGTCAGCTTGCTCTCTGTTTGGGTATTGTTTCGTTTCACGTGATAATCTCCAGAGCATGTGTGCGTTTGTCCATGTTGAATATTTACGATCCAAGATCGTGGTGGCTCCGATGTTCTATCGAGCAGATTCAGTCACTCTTAACACACCTCACACCACAGGACAATCTGATAAAATAATCTGGAGAACCATCAAGATAATCTGGACTTTACCAAGGATTATCGGAAGGGGAGAAATCTGTCTAAAATCGCCCTGAATATCTTGTAGTGTGTGGCGAAGTTACTGTCTTTTGGAGTCATTGAATCAGTCCCCCAACCAATTTGTTCATAAATCCACATATGATCACTGGGTGTAGGTAATGAGTGT
This sequence comes from Meda fulgida, assembly GCA_030578275.1. Classification (NCBI taxonomy): domain Eukaryota; kingdom Metazoa; phylum Chordata; class Actinopteri; order Cypriniformes; family Leuciscidae; genus Meda; species Meda fulgida. Next base: position 16,612,046 of record CM060635.1, on the reverse strand, counting down.
GGCATTTGAATGGCAGTGTTTCCCAAATGAAACAAAAGAGCTGTTAGTTTTGAATAATGTGTCTAATGTGGGGAACTGTGTTTAGCATTTTGCAAAAAGTTTGTTTTAAAATTGCAATCTGAGTGTAAAGCATATAATGTGCTTGCAGTTTTACAGACTTGGTCTGAATATTAGGTATATGAGTAAATTTGAGCATGCCTGAGTGTGTAAGCAATTTAAAAAACTGTAATAGGAAGATCCATCTTCAACATTTAGTGACAGCCTTAGTCAGATATGTTGCACAATTTCTACAACAATGTATAAAAATAGAAGAAAAGAGTGCAGATGAAATGCAATAATGCATACTTCTGGCATTTTTTGCATGATGATCATGGTAAAATCCCTGCAAAAAAAAAAAAGAAAAAAAAAAGAATATATGGCAAACTCCCTTCCCAGGGCTGAGTAATATGTGAAAAGAGCAGAATATCTTGCTTAGAATGAATAATGGGACCATATGTTCTGTGACCCCCACAGACCTGCAATGTCATCCTGTTTTCTTTTTTTCTTTCTTTTCTTCTTTTCAGACTGATTTATTTCAAATGTTGTTTTAATAAGTGAGTTCTGCTTCTTTAATTCATTACTCTACCCTGTAAACCCTGGTCTGAGAAACAGTACGGATCTCATGGGAAAATAGTTTCATCAATTCTTTAAACATGGTACAAAATAAAAGATTAATGTGGGCAACTTGCAACCTTATTTATCAAATTTTCCTCCTCCAGATAGGGCCTGCATGCACCTCATCATGAAACACTTCAATGACTTCCAAGCAATGGCAAATTTATTTTGGGTCTCTGTATTCACCCAAAGCATTGCTCAAGGGCTACTGTACTCGAAAGCTTGGTGCTTTTTGTGAGGTTTTCAAAAGAATACACCAAACTCTGCACCTGACACCCACAAGAAAAAACAGCTGAAATGCATGATAAATCCTGACCATATAGATTCACTTTTGTGATTGCTTCTTCCACTGAAACCAAAGAAGCCAGGGTAGGACTGAAGACTAATGTGAATATCACTCAATTAACTTCTCTACAGGCCTTAGTGATGGTATAGAATTGAGATTTTGAGAGTACACCTGTTGCTGATTGATTCAGGTTTAGTGTTTTCCTCAGCTGGTCTTCTCTGAGGGTTTTCTTTTATTTCAAAGCTTCCCCCGAGACCTTCAAATCATTCTTCCCTCTTTATAACACTTTTTGACATTCTCTCTAACTCTCCTTCGTCTTCCCTGGAGCTTCCTTGCATGTGTTCATCTTGTTTTCCACACAGAGCCTCCTTTTATCCACTGGTCTGGTGCCCACCTGTTGCTTCTGTTCTCCATATCCTCTCTCTCTCTTTCCCTTCTACATCAGTACATTGATGGCTTGCATCACTGGCAGCGATTTTATCACTGGCGGTCAATAGGTCTCTAGAAGGCTGGATGCCCTAACGATATCGGTGGGCCTTGAAACTGGCCATAACTTTTGAAGACAACCTATTCTGATTGGAGGTAAAACTAAGATATCGTTCTAATGACAACCAACTTTTTTTTATGCTAAAAATGAACATTCTGCAGGGTTACAAAAAATAAACATTCTGCTTTTGTATATAAAATGCAGTAGGGCATAATATATCGTGAGCAAAATAAATGAATATCAAACTCACTGTAGGTGGGAAGAAACAAATAATTGAAATATATCAGTAAAATCGCTCACAGTAAAGTTCATTTTCACATTTTACACACTCGCAGTTCATATCTTCACTGACTCCCATTAGTAGTTGTTGCATTGCATCACTGTTTGTTTGCATAAAGTTGAACTTTTTCTCAGCTTTATTGTATCACAGCACACGTTCATGTTGCCCCCCATGAAAGTTGCTGTCATTCATGTTAATGCAGATTGCTGTAACATCAAGGGATTAATGAAAGATTTATGCCCCCCTTTATGCCCCCCTCTCATTGCAATGCATTCACGATAACTTAGAAAAGCTTGAAACACCTTAGTTGAGTATGATATTGATCCAGTTCATCGTCAGAAGCTATGTGACAAATCACACTAGTGTAGGTGGAGAAGTTCCTGTGGGTGACTACAGTAACACATAATGCAACACTTGCACTTTTAACAAAGCCTTTAACAGATCCTGTTCCACAAAATGTCACACATAAAAAAAATTAAATCATAGCCTGCATTATTCACTCTTTTATAGATATGATATTACTAAATTATAGACAAAGTAAAAAAAAAAATACAAAAAAGACTGGGACATGTATACAAACGTAACATAATAAAAACGTCATAAAATATCAGTTGGGCAAAAAAAAGAAGGAAAAAGTCTGTATTGTTTCAGCATGATTAAGCTAGCAGAAATGTAAGCATAGCTTTATCTGGACTAAACAGGATTGGAAAGAAGTCCATATCTTGTTAGATAAAGGGTGAGTTAAACAGTCCCTTTCTCTGTTTACTCAAAGAACAGAATGGCTGGCTGTCTTAAAGACCTCGTTCTCCAAAGAATCAGCCTCTGTGTATCAGGATCTAAGCTCTGTGTCCTAAACCGATAGGGAGGAAATGTAGATAACAGATATTTAAACAACCTGAACAGACAGAGAGCTTGTGAAGTTTTAATGCCTTCTCAGGGAAAGGCTATTAAAACAATAGACAAAACATTTATTTTTAGTTGAAATGATTGATATATTTTTATAAATGTAAGTACAGAATAATCTTCTATAATAATGACAAATAAAATGTGTGTTTGTGAAAGTTTAATTCATAATATATGTACACATGCACACGTTTTTGTTTTATAATGATAGATTATATAACATAACAGGACAATCTCTGTTTGGTCACAATCAGACGCAGACACAATCTCTGTCTGACAAACTCAGCAAAATCCTGAATTAATTCACACATCTACATGCATTCTAACAGTCAGCCATGAGACTGTCCTTTTCTGAAGGATTTTGATCAAATACACTGCACGTAAGCTGTGTTTTCTTCAAGGATGTACAGTTTGCCTGATAACCTGCATCTGTGGAAACAGGTTGGAGAAATATAACCTCTCAATCACAGGAGGAACACATGTTGTCAGTGCAGGTCTAACAGAGTTAGTGGTCACGCAACTGGTCAAGTGAGGCTTGAGGGTTCTCAGAGGTTCTTCAACAGAGGCGAGTGTTATGTCTTGAATACCATCAATACATCTTTCATATCTTGACCTTTGAATCTGTGCCAAATCAACCTCAGTAATAACGGAAAAAGCAAGGAGTAGGAGTTATTCCAAGTGGAGGCAACCTAAACAACTTCCATCCACAGATAAAAGTTCATAGGCTGCAAAAAGTGATCAGTTGACTAAAACGTGAGGCAACCCGTGGCCTTAAAATTATTAAGTAAAATAAATAAGTTATAGAAACTTTTCCAAGAAGACAATTCCAAGTTACTTTGGCAAGAGAAAGTAATTGAAACAAAATAAATGTGTTGTGATAACTTTTTGTTTTAAGTTGTACTAATTTAATTGAATCAAATGGCAATCCTTAAAAATGTTAATCTACTTAACTTAAAACTAACCGGTTTTTCTGAGTTATGTCTACTTACTTAAATTGAGGAAACCTGTTGCCTTGAAAAAAAAAAAAAGTAACCACAATTTATTTTATATGAGTACTTATAAATCGCTTGTGACTGTTTTGATGTAAATCTCATTTTATAAATTTCTTTGAAAGTCTTCACAAAAATACTTTTTTAGGCCACTAGACTACTAATACTAATGTAGGCTACTAATGCAATTATTTAAAAAACCCTAAATTGTTCAAAACAATTTATTCCACTTCCATAAACTGCAAAAAAAAACCTCTTCTTTGAGAATATATAACATTTTAAATTGTAAATCTGTAATTACTTTAAATTTCAATGTATTCAGAAAAGCAAAACATTTATTAAAAACGACTAAGTGGAGAAAGCACTTTTTCACATTAAAATTCAGAAGGTTCTAGCCGATGCTGTAATATACTGGTCACCAAATATATATATATATATATATATATATATATATATATATATATATATATATATATATATATATATATATATATATATATATATATATTTTTATTTTTTTTATAATGTAGTAATGATAATTTAGTTTGTGTGCTTAGACCCCTTGGGTTTCTCTCTTTCCGTCTGTTTCTCACTCGCTCTTTGTGTGTGATGTGTTAGTGGGGTGAGTTATTTGTTCGGCAGAAGGAGGCGTTGATGGGATGGATCCAATGTCTACCTACATACAGTAATGAGATAACTTAATCGTCCTGACTACTACATGAGCTCACTGTCATGTAAAGAGCAATATCGACTAATTTTCACACATCCGCAGTGCCAGGTGCCTCATCTGATTAAGAGCAACAACAATTTCACACTTCATCCCGAAGTGTGACTGCTCAAAAACTTTGTTCTGGTATTTGTGAGCAAGTTCTTGGAGAGGATTCTTTTTCATCTTATTTATGTTCTTTTTTTGGTCACCACATTTTCTTCACATGTTTTTCTGGATGACATGAGTGAGAATGTGGTTATCTAATGCTAATGCAAGACAAAAATAAATATCTTTCACACAGTCTAAATAGTTTCATTAGTGGGAAGTCTATCCACTATCAATGCACAAAATGAGCAAAACCTTGCATTGGTGATCAGAAGACTAAATCGCAAAACTTTCAAAAACACTATTAAGATCAGTTGATTACAACCGGATTACGAAAAAAAAGAGAAAAAAAAGTATACATATGCTTTTATATATTCAGCAACTTCTGATAAAGACAGAGTATAAAGCTCTTGCTTTCAATTATTATGCAGATCTGCTCCTTTCACTGTTATTTTCATGATTTGTCAACAACATTTGTCTTTAGATTATGAAAACACAAACAGCACTGTTATTTTTCCACCATTGAATTACATTATAATACACTTAATGAACTAATACCTTTTATCGAATTCCTCAAAGGCAATGGCTGCATATTTATTGGCAGCTTCATATCTACGTGTATTGATCATTGAGACACTCAAATGCGCTGTCAGTTCAGCACTGCGTTGCTTGACAAGTGAATCTCTCTCGTTGCGGGGTGATATCAGTGTAATTGACTGCCCTGTACTCACCCTACAGTAGTGAATAATGCATGCGGAGCTGACAAACCTAGAGGTGTCAGAAAAACGAGTCCCTCTTCTTCAGCACACTTCCCCTTCCCCGCCCCCCATTACTGCAATTCAACTCCCTGCAGATGATGATGGCTGTTGGAAAGAGCAGTAATGCAGGACTGCAGCAACTTCCCCTTCTTGCTGGCCTGCCTGCATGTGTGTCCCTTTGTCCTTGCAGGCGGTGGTGGCCCATAGCATCCATCTCTGTCAGCCAGGCACATCTCTGGGCCTCCCCATCCCCGTCACCGCTAAATGAAGCTCTGACAGTATATTGACTAGCCTCGCACCAACCTCCATGAGAGAGCCGAGTGAGAGGGAGAGATACTAAATGAAACAGAAAAAACAAATTGAAATGGGAGAGGGAAAAAAAAAGCAAAAATGAAAGAGATGATGAAGGTATCATATCACTTGCACTCCCAGGGGCTGCAGGGCAGCCGGGTCAGGGTGAATCACTGCGTAATTTGGCTGTTGTAAATTAAGCAATAATTGATGAAAGGATGCTTTTAACAGTGTTTTTACACAGTTTTTACCGTGTACAAGCGGTACGGGCTAAAACCACAGTCAGACACAGTCTTGGCTTATTACTTTTATAAAACTTTGGTAACAGCAATAATACTTCCATCATATAACATCATACTGTACTGTATTGTAGTATAACGTTTGTATTTCACTATACTAACTTTATAGTGTTTTATACTACTTTTTAGGTCAGTGTAGTCATTTTCCGATTTCAAATGTGACTCCCAATCAGAATTTACATTCTGAACTGTTTTGTAACTTTGTACGGTGTTATCACGGCTTCAAACGGCAAGCAAGTGAGTGAGTGAATATATAGCTTGTTGACAGCCTTTGGGACCGCTTATATATTGTACCTTTACACAAACATACACGTACGTACCCAGGGGGCTTGTAAAAAGCAACTTTAATGGTTATGCAGTTTATTTTCATTGAGATACCACTATTTCAAGTCCCCGTTCAGCCTCTTGAGGAAGCTGCTCTGCACATCAACAGTATTTCATTTTAGAAATAAATCCCCTTCATATGAATATGACGGTGGATATAAACTGTCTTTTATTAAATTGTCCAGGACAATGTGAAGTTACAATAATCCCGTGGCTCTGTAAAAGCTCTCTGAGCTGTCTGAACAGAGCAATTATCAGGAGAACTGCAGTCTAAGTGAAAAAATCCAACATTGATGGAAGGTAACAAAGGTAAGACAGTAACGTCACTGCAAATTTTGCAAGAATTAATCAATTTAAGAAATGATCTATCTATCTATCTATCTATCTATCTATCTATCTATCTATCTATCTATCTATCTATCTATCTATCTATCTATCTATCTATCTATCTATCTATCTATCTATCTATCTATCTCTAGACACGGATAAACAGACACGGATAGATGGATATATATATATATATATATAGATAGATAGATAGATAGATAGATAGATAGATAGATAGATAGATAGATAGATAGATAGATAGATAGATAGATAGATAGATAGATAGATAGAAATGTATTATATGACAAAAGAGAGGAAATTGATACAAGATGATTTGAACTCAACCATTTTAATTCTAGACTACCACACCGATTTCTGTATACAGTATAACTATATATTGCCTAACTGTAAATATACTCATATACATTTGTATATTGTAGCCATCTCCCACCTGCATGGTTTTAGCACATAACAAAGAACATCTCATCTGCCTAGTGTCCTGTTCCTCAGCTTAATCTGTGAGGCTCAGTTAGGAGTCTCTCCAGGCAGCAGAAGAATCACTGCAAGCTCCCGGTCATAAAAGGGAAAGTCCTGTGTCTCCCTGGGGAAGCAGGAATCAGAGGCCAGCATTTATATTCCCCCTGCATGCCCACATCCATCAATCAGCTCATCCCACAGTGTCTCAGTCTCAGAGGCCGCTTGCTTTCATAGGCCTTTGAGTGCATGTATTGAAAAAATCCTGTTAAAAGAACAAAGGAGCGGCGATGTCAATAAATCTCCAAAGATGGATTGACATTCACTGTTTTGGATCAAAATTGAGATGCTGAGAGATGATTTTGACATTGGTGATTTTCTGTTCTCTCTGACAATTTTTTCTTCTTCTTGGTTTTGGCAAAGTGTTTGCTGAAGGACAGCAGAGGATGATGGAGAGATGACAAGGTTGATCTGCTCCAGTTGCAGAGCTTGTTCTTTTGCTTTTTTATTCAGAAAATTTGAAAAGATTGCACGAAATGTGGTCGATAATGTGAAATGTACAATTTACTTCAGATTTACAAGTTAAATTGTGTGTTTCTTAGAACTATCATATGGCTTCAGAAGTCTTTAATATACTGCAATGGAGTTGGGCCACTTCAACTGTGTTTGTTATTTACAAAGCTTAACAGAATGGGTCACTGAGTTGAAAATGGGAAAACGTATCTTATTGTGTTCCATGGAAAAATTTACATCACAGGTTTATAATGACGTAATTGCACTAAAGTACAGAAGGAGAAGCAATGGGAATACAGTCATGTAAAAATAATACATTTCTGATCCATGATTTATGTAAGATCTTTTATCAGTTTTATTTTGAACTTTGTCTTTTACCCACATCTATCACTTTGGCAAAGGTTCCAGTGGCCAAAACTTTGTGGCCCTACTATTTGAGGAAAGCTCAAACTGTTCTCCAGATCTAATCAGCTGTAACAGGCCTCCAACACTGCACTGTTGACTTGCCCAATGTATCACTAGAGCTCTGAATAAGTAATGATGCATGAGGTGTTTTGAAGAGAGAGTTTCCCAGCTGAATTGAAACTCTTTATACCCCCCTCTAGCTGTTTTAGCTGTATCTGCTGAATCGTGTAAAGCGTCTCTGCTGAATCACTATTTTATAATGAAGACTTATTCCTTACTTAAGAACTGCATAAGGTGTTTCAGCATGTATGGCAGAGGAATTAAGTTATGGTTTTGAAATTAACTGTTTACAGTAAATAATAGTAATGTAAACAATAGTAATGATAAGTTAAATTCTAATTTGCTTTTAAGTAGTAAAATTATTAAAACTAAAACCTAAAGTAGTTAATGCTTTAATTGCATTTTATTTCAGCTTTATTTCACTTACCAAAAATAATTTTTAATAGTTATATTTTTAATTGATAACAATGTCTGTTTATATTTTGATGTCAAAACAGGAAACAAAAAACAACTTCGTGCTAAGTTGTATTTAATAATGATCTAATAATGAGCTGATTTTTGATCGTTGTCATTATTTACATTTATATATATATATATATATATATATATATATATATATATATATATATATATAAACTTTCATATCTGCGTTACAGAAAAAACATTCAATCATATTTTAATAAGACAAAAAAAGTAAAAAAAGACAAATCTGTTCATACTTATATCACTTTTATATTGCCAATATAAGCAACACAATGTTATTATGCGTGTTTTTAAAAGTGCTGTAGATGAAGGGAAATAATGAGTAAGAGATTTTGGGATGTTTCATCATATTATTATTGCATCATGTTGGGATTTCACACGTCACACTGATTCTTTTAGTGAGAAAAAACAGAAGAGCTCTGGGATTTAAGAGAGACCGTGTGTGGGAAAGTAAATGAAGAAAGAGCACCAGGGGAGGAAAGGCAGCATAGAAAGTTTCCTGGGTCAGAAGGTCATGATGGCGAGACAGAAGCTAGTTGTCACTCTAGGAAGCTGTCACTGGGGCTATATCCAAATAATCGTAAGGTTTGGAGTCAAAAATCCAACAAGAAAAGTAATCTATGAATGCCCTCCAAACAGAAATGTCAATATTATCATATTTTTGCTATAGCTGTTGGGTTATAGCTGTTTGCTATAGCTGTTGGGATTTGATCTGAAAGGTTGTACCGTTTTCTCAGGCCTAAGCATGTTTTTCACCAGTTCCACTTTTAATTATATTTGTTGATCAAAGCGATTGGATATTTTGATGTTTCATGAAATGTTAAGGATTTCAAAATTGTCTTAATGTTTATATTTAGCCAAAACGTCTATAATAGGCTGTTAACTGGCAGGTTCTATTGTGACAAATTATAGTGCTACAACATGCCCTGCTATTGGTCAATATATCTACACTGTAGATCAAACGTTTGGAATAATTAAGGTTTTTAAAAATTTTTGAAAGAAGACTCGTGCTCACCAAGGTTGCGTTTATTTAATCAACAATGTAATTGATTTCTGTGATGGAAAAGCTGAATTATACTTTACAGCCTTTACTTTAGTCTTCAGTGTCACGTGATCCTTCAGAAATAATTCTAATATGTCATGCCATTCCAATTATTCCAAACTTTTGAACCCCAATGTAATAATTTTTTTTCTCCCTGTGCAATAACAGTAGAAATGTTCAATAACTTTTTGCTGCCCAGACATTAAGGTATATGTCTTTATATAAACTGTCTTTCAAAAAAGAAACCTACAGTATATTGAGAAAAAAAAAATATGTCAGCAAGCTCCCATATCCCCTGCATATAGAGTATATTTAGGTGTGGGTACTTATGTTCAAAGTTTGTGCTGGTATATATATATATATATATATATATATATATATATATATATATATATATATATATATATATATATATATATATATGTTTTTAAATTTTTTTAAAGATAAATAAGGTTTTGGATGATTGTTAAAATACAACAGAGAGAAAAAATAAACAGAAGGGGAGGGGTTGAAGAGAAAGAGAGCTGTCAGGAAAGGATGAGCAGTGTCCTTCGGCAAAGTGGGAGCTATTTTACGACTCACTTGACAGTTTGACTGCTTATTTCATTCCCTCCGACCATATTCCACCTTCTCTCTCTCTGGCTCGCTCTCTTCCAGAGCATCTTCAATCAGAGTCTTCTCAGTACTGTCAGAGGAGCTGCCAGGCCTGTGATCGTGTCTCTCAGAAGGCCCAACAGATGATGATGATGACCCCGGCCTCCACGTCCTTTTCTCCTCCAAGGCCAGACAGCACAGAGCCGGCATCCAGATCTAGACTCATCTCTGCCGTCAGAAGCGGAGATTGCTTTACTGCGAGGTCACAGGATGTTCAAACAGTCAGAAATACTGTGTAATAGACTCTGGTGAATGCATTATCTTTCTGGGCTCCGTCTTTCAAATCTGCTTGGAAGAAGAAGAAACATCACAAGTAGTATCAGTGAAACCTGCAACATTTCAAATAAGATGTCATAGACCTGCCTTATGTAAAGCTGTCTCACATAGTTTCACAAACTAGACCTTTAGCTAACAGTGCAAGGTTACAGCTTCTTCTATGACATTTTTAAGACTAAGACATTTTTGGAAATGATAGACTTTGTGGCCAAAGTTTTCCATTCATCCAAAAGTAATATTAACTGGCATGCACATAAAACAAAAACCAAACTCCCAAATGAAAGTTATATATTTTTGAGTAATAGAAACGTAAATGTTTACAGGAACATTAATGCCACTCTATTGTGCTTTAAATTGAGTGTCAAATTATCTATTTTCCTCAAACTGTGACGAAGGCATGTTGCCCTTCAATGACCCGTGCCTTAATGAGCACAAATGGAACACTGTAAGTCAACTGATTTAACTGGCAAGCGGTAAACTCTCCCTTGAGCCATACAAACCAACAATAACAAGATTCAGTAATGGGAATCAATGGGTGGCTTATGTGACCTGATAAGTAGCTGTTCAGCTGCAGGACAGAAGGCCGATACGATACTGTGGCGCTCGATGGCTTAGTCTCAGTTGTTCTCTCTTCCTCTATGCTGAATACATAGACAGCACAAATGAAAAAATAATTATGCTACGGGATGTATCTTTTTGTAAAAGGTTGTACATGTTTTCTGGACAAAATATAGGTATAATGGTTCGCACTGTGGTCCTTAATAATGGGGATGGTCTTGTGCAGTGGATCGGATTGTTTGTCATAATGTTGTGAAAGGTAGAATTATTTTACTAAATATTTCATTAGGGAGTTCAGACCTCCTTTTTTACTGTGAAAAAACCAAAACCAAAGGGAAATAATATATAATGTGCTAAAAACTGTTAAAATAGTATTAATTTAAATGTCATATTCCATTTTAATGCTATACAAAAGAATAAGGAAATTGATAATAAGAAGACAATTGAAAACATGACAACTTTTTCTCTGTCTAAAGTTCATTGAGGCTTAGCCATCTGTCAATCTCAAGCATAGTAAAGGCAGAACCAGACATAATTAACTTATGTTACTAACTTTACTACAGTTTCATTATTGTGAGTTATTTTCAAATTAGTATTTTAAATGGGTAACAAGCTACTTTTCCAAATGGCCATGTAGCGTGACCAAACGCTAGTGACTAATGAAACGCGCTCATCTAAACAGCTCTATCTCTCAAACGCAGAACTGGATAATATGATTAATTTATTCTACACACACAGTCAGTTCATTCAGACAGTCTTCTCTCTGTAGTGGATGTAGCATTTAAATGTTTCAATTCTTTTTAGTGATTCAGTTCATCAAACTGTTCTCTCTCACATTATAGTACTGGAAAGTCCAATTCATTCTGAATCAGTTCATTCTAAATGGATCTCACTCATATGTAGACTTTGAAAGTAAGATTCATTCTAGTGGTTCATTCGGATGGTTAATGTAAATAAACAGATTCTGAAATGATTCACCAATTCGAGTCCCTGCATGCACTGTACTGTTTTTGACTTGATTGTGAAAATCAAGGCTTTGGTGTTGTATAAATAATTCAAGTTCAAGTTCACTTTATTTATATAGCACATTTACAACAGCCACTAGGCTGACCAAGGTACTTTACAGAACAACCAGATAAATAATAAGAAGATAATACTGGCATAACAACACATAAAACACAAATAAAGGCAGCAAAGCTAAGAGCAACCTTAAAACAGGATTAGCAAAACAGTATCAGACTCAAATATATAATAGTAAAACAGAAGTGGCAAAACAGCATCAGACTCAAATGTAAAATAGTAACACCAACCTAAGAAAAGAGATCAATATGCTAAAGAAAACAGGTACGTTTTTAACAGAGACTTGAAGACAGACAAGGGTAGTGGCCGTTCTAATCTCTAGGGGCAGGGTGTTCCAGAGTCGTGGCCCTGCCACCGCAGATGCACACTACCTATACGCTTGAGTCTAACGCGAGGGACTTCCAGCAGAGCCTGATCGTAAGATCTTAGGCTTCTGGACGGAGTGTAAGGATGAACAAGTTCAGAGAGATAGGCAGGAGCTTAGTTATGTAGAGATTTAAAAACAGAGTAGAATTTTAAAATCTATTCTCTGTCGAGATGTGGTCATATTTGTAATAATAAGTCTGGCGGCAGCATTTCGGACTACCTGAAGACGAGCAATTTGAGAATTTGATATACCGCAATATAAGGAATTGCAGTAATCTAGCTGAGATGTTAAATATGCATGAACAGTCATTTCCAGAGTTTTTGCCTTTTATTTTACTTAAATAAATGTAACTTTCTGCTAGTCACCCTAATCGAAATGAACTGCAAGTGTGCTAATTTTAATTTTAGAAATGTGTTCACCTCACATTTCATGCATACTTATTACTTTTCAGCTCTATGTTATCCTCCATTTATTTTTTTTAATGTGCACATCACTTTATCAAAAAGTTGAGCAAATCTGACATTTGACCTTTGTATTCAGATTTAAAATGAAGGAGATGTTTGAATGGAGGTCTTGAGAGAGTGAAATGTGCGAGGAATTGATGATGATGGCCAGACTAATGCAGCTGTGGGAGACTCAGACTGATACGAGACTAATGCTAAACCATCATGCCGCGAGAAGCTAGCTCCTAAACACGCTTTCTCTAATATATATAAACAAGGATGCTTCCAACCACGAAATCCTCTGGTTGAGCAATATTTATAGCACATCTAGGAAACACTGGCTGATTTTTTTTCTTTCCCTCATAATTTCTCCTCGTCGTAAACCCCCATTTGAATAACGAATCTTCCCAGTTGGAACATTCCTCTGGTGGAGAAATGAAGACATCTTGAGCTCAACTTCAAACACTCTCTTTGGTAAACAGACACTATAGAGAGAGAGCGTTTCATCCGTGCCTCTGGGATATTATTAAGCCTCTCTTGCTCAGACTGCGGAAAAAAGGGAGACTGCGGAAAAAAAGAGAGTGAAACGGCGAAATAAGTAGGAAGCTCCTGTCTTCTCAGCTACAACACTAAGAAATACAGGAGTCTGCTGAACCAACCTGGTTCTGGGACTATAACCGAGGCATGCCATTTCATTAAACTGGGTCTGTATTCAATCACATACATTGTAAGGTGAACTGTCAACACTGGGAATGTTTTGAAGCCAAGACTGGAGGAATATAAGTAAGGGAAGTATACAAATGAATTTACTTCTTATGACAATGACAAAAAGCTCAATGTTTAGGAGGGACATTATTTTTCGTGTTTACAGAAATGTTGTATAAAGGTGACATCAAACTTCAGCTTCGTATTCCTCAATATCCCAAGGACTATGTGTTCAGTATGAGCTAAAGTGCCCTTGGCCCCCATTACCTTTTCCTAACCTCCGTCTCATACTTGGACTCCACGAGCTTTGACATCCATTAAAATACTCACAATTCCTCCATTCATTAGCAGCATATTTGGGTTCTTAGTTCATTCTTCAATGCAGATAATGACAGCACATTCCACCAGAATTAATGCAGTAGTACCACAGGAATGATGATGGAAATGAGCCATGGAGACAGACCTAATAGGATAAAGTAATGTTTACCGGTGAACACTTATTTAATCTTTAAAGGATCTCTAGCATCAGAATGAATGGCTTGAGTGAAAGTCAAAATGCAAAAGTTGAATAGAGAAATATGTTGCAGTTCTGGTCTTTCTGGTTTTGTATAGCTGACAAAAAAGTGAACATGTTGATATGAGTTTCTTGTTTATATAGAAATACTGTGTGAAAGCAATATCATACTTTCGCTATGTAAAAACAGCTTAAGATGATCTCCCAAGACTAGTCGGCCCACCAGTCCCTCAGACTGACGAGCTGAAAAGTGCCCAAAACCCCACTAAAACCAGCACACAGACCAGACTGACCAGTTCAAAGATGGAATATAGACACATTTTAAACTCATTGATTGGCTCTTCATCTTCAAACTACAAGAATGAATGTACGATTTATTTAAAGATATTTTGTAAAGAGTTGCCCTAAAAAGATTGTAACATCTAAATGAACTGTTTTTATTCCAGTCAGAAATATAATGTATATCGCTGAACCAATCTAAGTATGTGAATTCATACCAACAAAACTATGTTTATGGGATAAATCAGGTAGAAACAACTTTTTAAAGCAGGTTTACGGTGTTGATGACAATTACATCCCTATTTTTCTCAAGATTTTCAACTAAATGCAGTATTCTAATGGACCTCAAAGCTAATTTGGACAGATTTGGCCTCTCACTCAGCAAAAAGAAATTTTGTCACACCACTAGCGATACACTCAACACCATTTTGAGAGCAATGGGGAGATTATACAAACCAAATCGGCATCGTCTACTTCTTTTCCCTGCTCTTCATGCCTGCCATTTGAAATTTACCTTCCCTGTGCTGCATTTTACACAGTTGAGGCCATTAGATGACAGACTTAGAGCGACTGCATGCTATTTGAACAGACTGCAGCAGTTCTGTGATAAGGCAAGTGGAACATTTATGCCTCTGTAACAGAAATCAAGGGGTTGATGAACCATTTCTCCCAGTGACATTAAAGACAACGATTGTCTCGGTTCCACTACATTTTATATGTGACCACGTCATGCACATGCAAATACACACATTCACCCACTCCTTCTCTCACTCTCCCTTTCACCTCCTCTCACTTACACATGTCCACAGTAACACTTACATTCACTCATACAAACACCCACAAGCACTGTGTAAATGACAATTAAACAATAAATCAACACACATCAACTCTAAACAAAAATGCAGTGCTTACAAGGAAAAAAGTGTCACTTTTCTATGCCAACAGATTGGGGTTAGTCACAGACTGAATACAGAATTGCATTACTCTTGTTACTAAACATAATTAAGTCATTAAAATATCATTTGCCTTAAAAATGGCAATGCAAATGAGGCCTGCAGTGGTTTCTGCCTGTTTTTGAAACAGAGTGAAAATGCAGCTGATGGCTTTTTAATCAAAAATGAATGAGATTCTTGACACAACACATTGTCGTTTATTCATAAAACAGCATGTAGGAACTAATGTATTGAAACAACATAAATATTTCTCGATTAAAAGGCGACCTTCTGATACAGCAGTCCAATGTGGAAATATGCTCATAAATGCCATAAAATAGCTTAATAATCCAATTGATTTTGTGGGACGCTGTGATGGTCTCTCAAATGACAATCCATTTCCCAACATGACTGTCCTATTCTACATGCAAACCATTTAAGGAATATGTCGGAATCTAATGTTATATTAAGCTCTGCAACACCAAAGGACATGAGTCTGATTTCCAGGAAACTCAGTCACGCCTTCAAACACGTAATTTTATTGATGACTAGTTTTAAAATCTCAGAGTTCAATGCGGGATTCACAGAACACTTGCTGTGGAAAGATGGGTCAGTACCCAGTTTATTTGGACCAGCTTTCTCAGAATCACAACCTGTATGATGTATATATTTTCTACCGAGTGTTTTGTTTATGTTGTTTCTTGTTTTATATTGTGTATGTTTCCGGCTAACTCAAACTCAAAATCAGTCATTCACGTTAGTGCTCGGCTAATGCACTGTTATTGATACAGGTAATACAGTTCATGTGCACTGCAATCAATTAGAAATATACACATCAGTTTATTGATTTATTGACTTTAAACCTCAATACCTCCAAAACAAAATTAGGAACCTTTAAAATAGCATGACAGGGGCACTTTAACAAAAACAAAACTGAAAAACTATATTGGTCATAAAAAATAAATATTGTCAATCTCTAGTTAAAAGTTTATCAAATGAAAAAAAAAGAAGAATAAATGTAAATGTATTATTATTTATTTCTCACACCCATGCTGTGATTGTTGGCCATCCATCCTGTAAGGGGATTCCAGTTCACAAGCCAGCTGTGTTCATTTTACCCACCCAGCTCAATATGTGCAAACAAATCCACCCGCAAAACACGTGCTGTTTATTTACTTAAATTAATGAAGTACTGATGCTAGGCTATAAATAATGTCACATACTTGAAACTAACCACCTATGTTGAGACCTACTATTATCTTTTCATCAAGGTTTTGGATATAAGAGAGAGTTTTGTAAAGGAGAGCCTTTGTAAAGGAGATTAATGCATGTTTTGACATGTTTACATACATTTTTGTCTCTTACCTTGAGTGTAAAATAGGTCTATCAGCAGTAGACATGTTTTTAAGACATTTGAAATGGAGCTGTTGATATTGGTACGACAATAAATCTTTATGTGCCAGAGAAGGTCATTTGAAGCAGACTGCATGTCTGTACTGTACATAGCCTTATAGTGTAACATGAGGATTCTCTACATTCATATTCATAAAGACCTTTGAAATAAAAAAAAACTTATGTGTTTGGTCAGATGTTCACAGCCAATCAAAACATTTGATTGAAAGTGTAACTTTGGACCAATGACATTCAACGGTCAGATAGAGACCCTGATGAGGACGACGAGCATGCAGATGAGCTTCCCTGAGACGGTTTCTGACAGTTTGTGCAATTCTTTGGTTATGCAAACCGATTGTTGTAGCAGCTGTCCAGGTGGCTGGTCTCAGACGATCTTGGAGGTGAAGAAGCTGGATGTGGAGGTCTTGGGCTGGTGTGGTTACACCTGGTCTGCGGTTGTGAGGCCGGTTGGATGTACTGCCAAATTCTCTGAAACACCTTTGGAGACAGCTTATGGTAGAGAAATTAACATTTAATTCGCGGGCAACAGCTCTGGTGGACATGCCAATTGCACGCTCCCTCAAAACTTCCGACATCTGTGGCATTGTGCTGTGCACATTTTAGTGAGGCCAGCTTAAGGCACACCTGTGCAACAACCATGCTGTCTAATCAGCATCTTGATATGCCACACCTGCGAGGTGGATGGATTATATCAGCAAAGGAGAAGTGCTCACTAACACATATTTAGACATATTTGAGAACAATATTTGAGAGAAATAGACCTTTTGTGTACATAGAAAAAGTCTCAGCTCATGAAAAATGGGGGCAAAAACAAAAGTGTTGCGTTTATAATTTTCTTCAGTGTATATATATATACAGTCGCGCTCAGAATTAATGGTACCCCTGGTAAATATGATGAAAAATGGCTGTAAAAAATAATTCTGCATCGTTTATCCTTTTGATATTTCATTCAAAAAATTGGCAAAAATCAAACCTTTCATTGAAGTAAAATAATTGACAGTGGAGGGGAAATCACATTATGAAATAAATGTTTTTCTCCAAAACAAGTTGGCCACAATTATTGGTACCCCTAGAATTGTTTACCAGTAAAATATCTCTGAAGTATATTCCCATTCATATTTACCTTTTTTTTTGCACACCAGGGTGACTAGGAACATGAAATTGTCCAGCAATGACTTCTTGTTTTACAAGAGTTTAAATATGGGGAAACACGAAGGCCAAATTCCCTTAATCATCCATTACAATGAGAAAAACCAAAGAATATAGTTCTGATGTGCATCAAAAGATTGTTGAGCATCACAAAATAGAAAGTGGCTGTAAGAAAATAGCTAAAGCATTGAAAATCCCCATTTTGACCATCAGGGCAATAATTAAGCACTTCCAATCAACTAAAGATGTTACAAATCTGCCAGGAAGTGGACGTGTGTCTATATTGTCTTAATGCATGGTGAGGATGAAAGTTTGAGTGGCCAAAGACTCTCCAAAGATCACAGATGGAGAATTGCAGAGATTAGTTGAGTCTTGGGTTCAGAAAGCCTATTAAAAAAAAAATTAAACAACCCCTACATCACCACATGTTGTTTGGGAGGTTTTCAAGAAAAATCCTCCTTGCTCATCCAAAAACAAACCCCAGCAAATTCAGTCGTCAGACATGACTGGACCTTCAAACAGCACAGGGTTCTGTGGTCAGATGAAACTAAAAAATAGCTTTTTGGCAGCAAACATGCAAGATGGGTTTGGTGCACACAAGGATAAAAAGTACCCCATGTGTACAATTTAATATACCATCTTTAATGTTGTGGTCATATTTTTCTGCTGGAGGTCCTGGACTTCTTGTTCAGATACATGCATGGCATCGTGGATTCTATCAAATACCAACAGATAAAAAATCTAAACCTGACAGCCTCTGCTAGAAATCGTATAATGGGCCGTGGTTGGATCTTCCATCAGGACAACGATACAAAACAAACATCAAAATCAACAGAAAAATGTGTTAAGTAGCACAAAATGAAGCTTCTGCCATGACCTCCCCAGACCTGATGAGTGGAGTGAACTGAAGAGAAGAAGCACCAACATGGATCTGGGAATCTGAAGGATCTGGAGAGATTCTGTAAGAATGGTCTATGATCTCTTGTCAGGTGTTCTCCAAACTCATCAGGCATTATAGGAGAAAACTCAGAGCTGTTATCTTGGCAAAAGGAGATTGCAAAAAGTATTTAATAAAAGGGTACCAATAATTGTGGCCAACGTGTTTTGGAGATAAACATTTATTTCATAATGTGATTTCCCCCCCACTTTCTATTCTTTTACTTCAATGAAAGTTTAGATTTTTGCCAATATTTTGAATGGAAGATCAAAAGGATAAATGATGCAGATTTATTTTTTACAGCCATTTTTCATCATATTTACCAGGGGTACCATTATATCTGAGCATGACTGTATATATATATATATATATATATATATATATATATATATACAGTGTATATATATATAGGCTATATTTGTCAGATTGTGTACCTGTGTGTATTGGTCTGCATCCTCTGTGCTGAGGATGCTTGTTCGAGACTGTTTTTGTTTTTTGTTTTAACATGCCTTTTAAAAATACTACATGTGGACTACAGATGCCACTCTGTGCGGGCTGCTGTCAGCAGAAGATCTTCATTAGGGGTTTCAAAGGCAGAGCCCTCTGGCTCTATACAAGCCGCCCTCAGCACTTCCAGAAGTAAAGCTACTGCTGCAGAGAAAAAAGCCTCTCTCTCTCTCTCTCTCCCTCTCTCTCTCTCTCTCTCTCTCTCTCTCTCTCTCTCTCTCTCTCTCTCTCTCTCTCTCTCTCTCTCTCTCTCTCTCTCTCTCTCTCTCAAATAACGTTCCTTTGCCATTTCATGTTTTATTCATCAGCCCTCAGCTCCAAAAAATTTTGGTACTTTTCAATTGTTTTCAAAGACTGAATCCTCGTCACACAAAAAGTGGCTGTCATTATATAAAATAATATCTGATGCCTGGGCTGAACAGAAGAACTATTGGTCCATTCATGTGCGGCAGTTGACACATGACTGCAGAAATTCCTCTCCAGCCCATAGAGACTTATTGTTAGCTCTTTAGAATAAGGTTAAAACATAGTCATACAACTAGCACTTTACAATAAGGATATGAAAAGTAGTTAAATTTAACTAATAGGTAACAATAGCTTTTACAGCATTTACACATTTTAGTTTGTTGAAAATCCAAAGTATGGTTGGATTCTCATTAATACCTTCTGGGCAGATATAAAATACTCCACAGAAAAATTACATAATTAAAGATGACTGAGGCTTCAAAAACAAAATTGGGCACTGGTAAAATATATAATACTATAATGAAAATAAACCATATATGTATTTATTTGGTGATTTTTTTTTATTATTATTTTGTGAAAGAAGTCTCTTATGCTCACCAAGACTGCATTTGATTAAAAAAATGCAGTTAAACAATATTCTGAAATATTATTCAAATTTAAAATAACTATTTTCTGTTTTAATACATTTTAAAATGTAGCTTATTCCTGATGGCAAAACTTAATTTTTATCATCATTACTCCAGTCTTCAGTGTCACATGATCCTAACATCCCACATGAAATCATTCTAATATGATTTGCATCAACACACATTTCTTTTTATCAATATTGAAAACAGTTGTTCTGCTTAATATTTGTGTGGAAACTTTTCAGGATTCTTTTTATGAATAGAAAGTTCAAATGAACAAAATTAATTGTAAAAATATTTGTAACATTATAAATGTCTTTACTATCACTTTTGACCAATTTAATACATAATTGCTAAATAAAGTATTAATTAATTATTTTTTTTTAAATCGAACTGACAAAAGATTGAACGGTAACGTTGCTTGCTACAAAAATATTTAGTCAGAATACAAAGATTGGTCAAATTAAATACCTTTATGTTTTCAGTCAGCCTTCAGTTAGCAATGTTGTGTGTTAGCTTAGCATAGCACTAACATCATCAGAAAAGCTCTTTTATTAGCTATAATAACTGATGCAAGCAGAATGTGTAGTTACTGTACATCATCAACCAGCAGGGGCAAACAGGACCATGCTAACTGGCTAAACCCTATTCCTCCACTGAACAGAAATAGGAATTAACAGGCTGCAGCAGGTGTCTGACTGCACATGCTTTAGCTCTTCATTTTTTTGTTTGGCACACTTTGGACGTGTCACCCCAGAGCTAATACGCCTGCTAAATTAGCCCCCATCGTAAGTTTGGACAGTCTGTGTCCTGCCAGCACCAATTAGACGGTGGCAGGTTTTAGAAGAATCAGGCTGAGGTCAAAGAGTGTTACTCTCACTGAGAGAGAGAGAGAGAGAGAGAGAGAGAGAGAGAGAGAGAGAGAGAGAGAGAGAGAGAGAGAGAGAGAGAGAGAGAGAGAGAGAGAGAGAGAGAGAGAGAGAGAGAGAGATACTCCTGCAGTACTTAATCAACATTTCCTGAGGTCTGCTCTGGAAATGCCTAAATAGACGAATACACAAACAGGGGAAGAAACATTAATCACTGTATCCCAGTGTGTGTGTGTGTGTGTGTCCTGCTACTGCACACTGAGGCTAGCATATGCGAATCCATCATCTGATTAGCATGAGGTAATGACAGGTCTGTGTAGAACACTGTTATTAATGAGGTAAACAAAGCTTGTTTTAATACTGTGGTTAGTCTTGGACTAAACAAGAACTAGTGTTTTTTTTAATGCAAATTTAAAAGAATATTCATTAATTTGCTGATTGATAGCACTATGTGGTGATTCAGATTATATAATTATTTTAAATTGATGTCACATAATTCCTGTTATTGAAGTTTATTCAGTCAAATAACCTCTCTCTGCGAAACAATACGAATAACTGTCAACACTGTAAAACACATAAAGATGGCCTAGGGCAACAGACTGCATTCAGGCCCCTAGCCTCCTCTTTCTCTGACTTGCTTTATTCTCCCGCACTTTTTCTTTTTGTTTTCTACTGAGCGCACAGAAGTTCCTGCCAAAACTCCTGTGTTCTTCCTCTTAGTTAGGATGATAACAATGAGAAGCATCTGCTTTAGGTACTGACTGGCTAGGCTACTAATGGCTTTTCTCACTGGCAAACTGGGTCAGCAGTTGCAATTGTGAAATCAGACCACAGAGGTTTCAATAAAGGCCGATTTCCTTCCAATCTCCAGTCTTGATTTAAGCATTACATCTGGACGGAGCCCATAAATCACACTGAGAAAACAGCCATGAGGAGGTCCAAAAGCTACACGAGTATAATATCATTCTATGTTGTCATTTGTCTAACAGTTATTTCCACTTCAACTGACACAACATCCACATAATTGGAGAGAGCAGGGATAACACAATAATAATTCATTGTTGCTTATTGATTCTGAAAAAAGTTTAAAGCTGTGAAACTTGCCTCAAACATCTTAATGGCAGTAATGACCTGTTAATTAAATTCATAACTTTGATACAATTGAACTATAGAAAGGCCAGAACACTATTCTATTGTTAATTAATACAAAATACATCCTCAAACATACATATCATCAGATTATAAAGCGCAGATTATAAATTAAAATTTACACAAGACTCATTCAATATGTCAGATTTAAGTTCTTGCATTACCTGGGAATTGAACCCATGACTTGGGGGTTGCGAGTGCCATGCTCTTTTGTTTGAGATATTTGAATTATTTGTTAATGAAAATTGGATGGCAAAAATTACTATTTATGTGACACACTCAAAACATTTTAAAAAAATGAGCTGTTTATTGTTGCTGATTTGGGGAGGAATAATTTGAATGTACGTTTTCTTTTTTTTTTTCCAAGAAAAGTTGATGAGCACTGAAGAAAGCTATGGGCTGAAGTCTCTGGTCTGTTTTTAATACATTATGCAAATTTTTCACATGCAAAAAGTTAAATTAAAGATACATATTTGGTAGACCTTTTTTGGGGTCTGATTGCATTTTTCAGTGTGGAGGCAACTTTGGCTACTTGGTTGATATAACTTATTTTGTTCTACACACCTAAGAACTGACTGGCTTTTCTTTTTTGAGCACATACAGTTAATTTCTTTTAAAAAGTAAATTTAAAAAAAAAGTATATATATATATAGTTAAATTATATTATTAAAACATTGTGTAATTTTAAAAAATGCATTATATGTCGTTAAATATAGGCTAATGTCAATATCTTTTTTTTTTTTTTTTTTACTTAATAATGATGAGTAATGATGCTGAAAATTCAGCTTTGCCATCACAGGAATAAATTTGTAAAATTTTCAAATATACTCAAATAGAGAATTTTATTTTATTTTAAATGTATTTTGATAGTATTGTCACAGTTATGTTTTGTTAGTTTTGTTATTCAAAGACCTTTGGTATGTTTTCATTAGCCTCATGTTTCCTTTGTTCAGTTTCCCGCTCCTCATTTGTTTACATTGGTTATAGCTGTGTTTAATTAATTAGTCTCGTTTGTGCTCATACTTAAGTTGTACCCTCACATTTGTTCTCTGTGCAGTCACTTTCGGTGTGTTTTCGCTGCCCTGTATGAGATCATTGCCTGTTTGGATTAAACTTCGTACTGGAATTATCTTCTTCTGAATCTTCGTCTTATCTGTCTGCTATGAGCACACTTCTTGGTGTCGTGACGAGTATAAATATTGTAAAATATAAATTGTATTTCTGATCAAATAAAAACAGCTTTGGTGAGCATAAAAGACATTGAAAACCGAATCTAACCGAACCCAAATTTTTAAACAGTAGTGTAGATAAATAAAGTCTGTGAGAACTAAAACCATCTCTGCTAAGGGGGTTGCATCCGCTAAGGGGGTTCACTCACCAAATATTTTCAGGTGCTCTTGAGGCAATTATTTTGGCCTATGGAAACGTAGCTCTGGAGGACTGCTCAGAAATCTTTTGTTCAGTATACTAAAGGCGAGGAACTGAGAATCGGTGGGTGCCAACAAGGTCCTCGCTCTTCTGTAGTGCATTCTGGGAGAGGCAGATGGGAAGAGGATACCCTCCGTTCCTTCACCATGACAAAAGAGAGCCTGAGACCGGGTTGCCTCTCAAATGCCTCGATGAGAGAAACCAATATCATTAGCGACACTGGAGGAGCAGACAGGATGAAAAGATCCCAGCATTGAATGGACTACTGGGTGTTTTTTACAGGGGTCGAGAGGGGCCGCAGGCACATAGCTTCTCAGACTGCAGATGGCGGCTTCTCATTGTTTTTAATGGGAAAGTGTCAGAGCACTGCAGACACCCACCCGCAAATGCTTTCGAAATGCTCACGAGGTAACGTCGGCCAGACAGATGGGTTGTTTTACAGTTTTGGTTTTTTTCTTTTTCTTATTTTTGTGAATGTCACCGCAGATTAAGCGACACAAACTTGCCGAGCTCCAAGCACACAGTGTGTCAGTGTATTTGTCCGTCAGCGTTTTAATGAAACATACCCCGTAATCTTGTTGGAAAATGAGATGCACTCATTGTATCACCTCGCTCGGCGACGAGAGGAGATTACTCTACCGTTTGTGTTTGATAATATAGTCAGCCTGTCACTGCTTCGTGTTTACTCATGCATGTGCACGGCATTGTTGACGTTACTGTCAGATAGCACAAAGCTCAAATATATGTCTAATTATTTCATTAAAATATACAAACTTATTGACGTACTGCTGGCACGCGGCTAATGTATTCACTGGCGAATTGCAGTGTGGGTGCTGATGCAGGTGGCTGTCGTTCTACCCACGTCCCTGCAAGCAACGGGGCTCTGCGACTCGCCTAAAACAAACAGGTCGCTGCGGCAAATCTACAGTGAGTCACAGGGCGTCTCTGGCAGGGCCACAGACAGCCACCTCTTTGAAAAAAGGATCAAAGGCTTGTCTATGGTGCCAGGCTCGATGCCTCTGCGCCGAATATTCATGAATAACAAGACATCTGTCTACACTGAAGTAGACAGAGCGCAAGAAAGGTGATGTTTGTTTGCCAGAAACTGAAGGAGGGGCTTCAAAAATGCTGGAAAACAAACAGTTGGGCAGAATGTAGGCCCAGGTTCATGAAGAACAATAATCACTGTTCAAAACATTTCAGAAGAGTCTGCTATGTTATTTTAAGAAAATATGTAATAATAAACAATAATGAAAATGTTACACAGTAATGAAGACTGATCGACTCTCATTTTTGCAGGTGATGTTATTAAAATTACTGAGACCTCACACCTTAAATCAATAGTAATATCTCAATATTAAATACAGGTTTTGTTATTTCAGCATCTGGTGTTAAAATATCAGTTTAGTAATGACTTACAGACAAGTGTTATAGCATACCTTAAAAAATCCAGTATCTTATTGCAGAAATAATATACGTTAAACGAATTTACTTAAATGTGAATTGAATGTAATGTTTTGGACACTGAATTTAATGTTAATTGCAAATTATATATATATAAAAAAACGTTTTCACCTACTTTAGTAGCATTTAAGTACATCTTTACATGTAAAAATGTCGAAATTGTATTGTCTTTCAAATATTCTTAAAGGGTACTGACAAGCATTAATGGTAAACTAACTATATTTTAATGTCATAATAAAAATTGTTTCATGCATTTGCACTTACACTTTTGTAATGATGAAATTGCAATTTAGTTTAAAATGTATTAACTTTAAATTTTACATCAAATAAAACATTACAAATTATAGTACTTTACATATGCTTTAGTATGCTATCAAATTATTTCCAAAAGCATGACAAAATATCATTAAAATGGTTTAAGATGTACTTAAAGGGAGAGGTCAACCAAAAATGGAAATTAGCCCATGAATTGGAGTTATATAAAAAATATCCTGAGTCTTCCAAGCTTTATAATAGGAGTGCATGGGTGTATGTCTTTGGAAGTCCATTAAAGTGCATCCATAAAAGTGCTCGAAACAGCTCTGGGGGGGTTAATAAAGGTCTTCTGAAGTGAAGCGATGCTTTAGTGTAAGAAAAGTATCCATATTTAACACTTTATCGACTAAAATAACTAGCTTCCGGCAGACGGCCGTACGCAGCGATCTATGGTGAAAGAGTAACCCTTGACCTTGACACACACCGTAATGACGAACGCGTTGCCCAGCCCTGTTTGTTTGAGCCGCGAGAGGCTTCAAAGCTTCAAAGCCATGAAAGTGCATGAAAGTACTCTTAAGAGGGTTTTTATTTCATTAATATTATATTATCTGCAAGTAGTTTTTTTTAATATACTTTTAATATTTGAAGTATGGTACAAGTGCACATACAAACAATTAAGCACACTTGGCTTTCACAAGGGAAGTGTGCAGACGTGGGTTGTTTATAGTGCGGTCAAAGGTCACGCTATAAAGATGGCACCTGTTGCCTGGCTTGAATGTCTGATTAAATAATGAGGTGTGTGAGAGGTCAGAGAGGTTGGAGGTCCCCACCTGGGCCATTTGGGAAGAGTGTGTGACACATGATCAGAGAGATAACACAGCCAAATGAAGGTTCAAAGACACAGCTCCTACCTTCAAACGTAGGAAAGCTGCTCTCTTTTGTATGCTGTGCCTTTCCTGTGGGCGTTGGGTTTAAGCATCAACTGTGATGCTGTTTCAGTATTCTTTTTTTTCAAGTTTGGCAGATCAAAGTCATGCACATGAACCCAAACATCATTGTTGAGTAAGTAACCTTCAGTGAGGATGATATCTAAGAGAAACTAGCGCTAATTAAGACACTGATATGTTTGAATATGGTGAAAGAGACCTAGTTATTATGAGAGAGAGAAAGTCCTGGGAAAAAAACGAGTGATCAATGAGCACTTTGAAAAGACATAAACAGACAACTGAAGGAAAAACAAGAGAGGCCTAAAGAAAGATAGTGAGCTAAATTTTTTGTATATAATACATATATGCTAATAACCAAATCGAGGTGAAAGCCAATACACATGCAAATAAAAAAAAAGAAAGAAATTTGGTTGCAAAACAATGGACCTCCCATTTAGTTTAAGACTCTACCTTTCATCATAACAACATCTATATTAAATCTTGGACGTTACACGTCTTTCTGACAGGCATATGTGTTTTCAGCAACCAGCCATCAGATTCTTAGAAATAGTGTGATATTGTATTTCCTCCTTGAAACGGAATGGGATCAAATTGTATTTTGATCTATGCAAATGAGAACTGCACCATGCAAAGTAAAGCGAAGCGAAGCTAAGGAAGTCCAATTCCGCCTTGTGTCTCAGCGTGCCCGGCCCTTTGGTTATTGTTGATGTGATGTGTATGCATGAGGAGAGCAGGTATCAAAAGCTGTGGCAAAATCCCTGTAAACGTCTTGGGTTAGGTAAAGCAGGTCACAGTTGCATTTGTATTCATGAGAGAGCCAATGAGCAGATTAATGAATAAATGTATGACAAGAGGATCCCAGATTGTTGCATAAATGTCTAAGGATGAAGCGATTCAATAGACAGGAATTGAGCTGGTCGGGTCAGAAGAGAAGTGAGCAATAACTTAAAGAGTTGAACTTACACACAGGTCACTCCCAATGTTAAGACATATAGTTATGTCCACATGATAAATCATAAAGTTGTTGGTCTGAATGTTTAAAGATGGAGTACAACACATGCACCTCTGTGAAAGAGACCCAAGCACTGACCCGGTGTCTTTCCGATGAGGCCGGACAGGAGAAAGATGGATGGAAAGGCAGGGAAGATCTGAGGATGATCTGCTTGAACAAGACTGAGGCTTCATAAACAGTGCACAATGAGAGTTCATCATTATTATTTAATGCTACAGCTCCTCTTTGATCCTTTGATCCAGTCTGCCTGTCTTTGAGGCAGATGTCTCTTTCTACTTGGGGTAAAGAGTCAAACCTGTCGCCTGCCATGACTAGGCCTAAGGTTAGGCCATAACTTCATCTTGTCAGGAGCCCAGGGCCTTAAGCAATGGTACTGCTGTCTTTGAAGTACGGACACATCATTGACTTCTATTTTAAAAACTGACAATTGCTTGTAAAATTGTAATTCCTTAAGATCTCCCAAAAAGTTTCCTGGCAATATAATATCTGATTTTTGTTTAATAAAGGATAGTTCACCCAAAAATGAAAACTCTGTCATCATTTACTCACCCTCAAGTTGTTCCAACCTGTATGAGTTTCTTTCTTCTATTAATCACAAAAGAATGCATTTTAAAGAATGTTGGTAATCAAACAGTTCATGGACCCCTTTTTTTCTGTAGTAGGGAAGTCAAAGGCTACCATTAACTGTTTGATTACCAACATTCTTTAAAATATCTCATTTTTTGTTCAACAGAAGAAAGAAACTCATACAGTTTTGGAACAACTTGAGGGTGAGTAATCAATGACAAAATTTTCATTTTTGGAAGAACTATCATTTAAAACATAGCTGATATACAGTAATATGTGCATATTAGTCAGAGTAATAATGATCTATTTTTAAAGGGATTTAGAAACAATCTTTCATTGATTAGTCAGGTCAAATGCACAAATCCTTTTTGGAACCATAAAGTATTTTGGACTACGGCCTGTCATGTTATCAGGGTATATGTACTTATCTTAGGGCCCATTTGTGTCATCTGTCTCAGTTTTGGAGATATGGGATCATCTTCATGCAACTACCAGATGATTTGGAAACTGGAACAGGAAATGTCTTGAGAATTTCTCTGGATGTTCTCTGGAGATTTATGAATTGTTTAAGTGCCCCAAGGTTATCCGTATCAGGTGAGGTGTGATAGGAATGTTTTCTGTCCAGATAACAGTCCGTCACATGCCTCTCCATGACTTCCTCCCATGACCCCTTAATGAGGTCAAACTGTATGTGTGTGAGGGAGTGTAATTCTGTGCTAGAAAGGCTGAAGGTAGTCTCTTAATAATCAATAGAGTTTAAACTAAAATATCAGAGAGTGCATGATCCTTAACTTCAGAAGTGCTACAGAAACCACATATCTTCAATACAAATATTTAGGTGAACACTGAAAGAAATTCTGTTCTTAGAACCTAAAAAAGTTGAATTATCTACTAAATCGACTAAATCTTAATTATTAGTCAGCTAAATGTGTAAATGTAAATGTAAATTTTAATAATTATTTACTTATACTGATGTTAAAATATTAAGCTGTCATGAGTTTAAAATTTCCAACATTACAAACAAATATCTATTTAGATTATATAAATCAAAGAACGTAAGAGAATCAACTTTAAAAAGACATGTAAATTCTAAATTTTTGCTTAGGTTTTAAAATGCTCAGTACATGTTTTCTGTAAGAACATGTATACATATTACATTATATTACATTGCATTCACAAACAGCTACAGTATATGTCAAAAAGCATAATATGACACTTTAATCAACTTAAAATAGCTAGTTAGAATTTAGGAATAATATGTAAACCAAAACTGCATTTTTTTTTCTAGATCTAAGAATCATGGTCCATTCTATCCTTGCACTTATACCGGCAATACAAACAGAAAAATAGTGCTGAATTATTGTGTGATAACCTTTTATCCGAAATAACTTAAATATAAAAAACAGTGCTGTGTAAACATGCTTTGCTGTGCAAAAATGGTAATTCATTACTCTAAGCCAGATTAGGCCATTAGCCAAAGTAATAACAAATACAGTGTTTGCCAATAAAATGAAAGCAAGCTTTCAAACATCACTGAGCTATTGATCTTCCTGAATTAATATGCAGCGACTCCGAATAATGCAATTTGCTGTCTGTGTGTTTCTGAAAGGCGTGTTTTTGAAAAAAGCTCAGTTGCATTATTCTTCGGTGTGATGGGCTCTGACAGCATATATTATGGCATCTAACGTCTTTCCACTTTCCACTGTATTTATACAGTAGATTTATTTAAGGAAAAGTGTATCTTGGATCTACAGGCTGCAAACGACAATAGTTAAAAGTGAAAGAATTGTTTTGGTCTTGGAGAATACAGCTCTGTGATCAATTTATGAAGGTGGATGATTTTTGAAATCACTTTGCTTTCAAAGGGTTGTGATGTTGCACCGAGCCAAGTTTCCCAGCAACCAGGGTGATCTCTTTAATCAACAGTGCCTTCTGGAAATTCAGCTAATATACCAGCAGCGCTCCTCTCTGGAATTTTATATTCCAGTATGTTTTCCCTGCATCCCCTTTGACTTCCTCTCACGGCCTGCCTTTCCTCACAGAGAGCAGATGTGACACTTCTCTCAGGTGTGTCTTATGTTGACAAACCTTTTTCCCATCACACTCTCTTATACTGTCTGCCTCTCTCCTTCTGTCCCTCTCTTCAGCTCCACGTTAGATCAAAGATGCACACACAAACACACTAAATAAACACATCAAAATGCCCAACAAAACAGCTCTTAACAGCTCAGGAGGGAGGGAGGGAGGGAGGGAGGCAGGACGAAAGAGAGGGATGAATAAGAAAGTGAGGGCTGTTGGCCATCAGATCAGAAGGCAAAGCAGAGGAGGAAAAACAGGGCTGTTCAGAGGAGTGCATGTAAACGAGTGTGAGCAAAGTCTCTTAATGATGTCACTTCACAGCCAGAGGCTAAGAAGCAAAGCAAAACAAGCTGATTCTGAGCCACAGCATGCACTATTTTGTTCATAAGATGTTTATCAATGAACAAAGCCACTGTCAGGAATATATACATAAGAGAAATAAAAAACAAGCCCATATATTGTGACCTCATGGTTTCATAGTTGTTCATAGACGGAACTTTCATAGACTGCATGAAGAGTGACTCTTAAAGAGATAGTTCACCCAAAAATGAAAATTTCCCCATGATTTACTCACCCTCAAGCCATTCTAGGTGTACAGGACTTTCTTCTTTCAGACAAATACAATCGGAGTATTTCCAAAAAAATATCCTGGCTCTTCCAAGCTTTTTTATGGCAGTAAATGGAGGTTGAGATTTTGAAGCATAACAAAAGTGCATCCATCCATCCATCCATCCATCATAAACGTACTCCACTTTTGAGAGCAATGCCCACATCTCACCATCCAACTCATCTCACCAACTGATGCATAGATTCAAGTCCTGCCATTAGTATGTTAGTCACAGTGTCAGTAACAGTGTAATGGTTGTTATCTCTGGACATTCACAGATCTAGTAGGAAATGACTTACAAGCAAGAAAAAGAAAACTTAGTTGCTACCAACCTGCTGCCAAATGAACAATGTTTCAAGGCTCATGCACTCATTTTGTGTTTCCCTTGGATTCCACTGCAGGTTTCCAATATGCCCACTAAATCAGGTTGATGTGATTTTGACATGGCCTCCTGCTGGTGCTCTGTGGGCCTCAAGAGTGGGCTTTAATAGCTTCTGACAGGCGAATCAAAGAGAAAGATGGAGAGGCACGATAAATGGCAGGTCTTTATTAATTACAGGGCAGGTGGACAGAAGCGAGGCGGAAGTAAAGACAAGGCTCTGAGCCTCGTGTGATTCGCTCATAGCTAATGAAGCTTGGGAGAATGTGATGGATTCTGAGCCAGACGCACATGCAGAGAGAGGAAATGAAAACACCATTACCAGCACTTAATTAGCACCTCCGTTCATCATTACATCTTGAACAATATATGAACATAAGGTTGCCGCAAACGTTTGGATGAGTGTTATTGTGTTGTGGAAAGATTTATGCTCAACTGTGGATTTGTATGGATTCCAAGTTAGGCCAGTTTTGCTTTAGTGAGCTATAGTCAGTTTCTGTGCCTTATGACAAATTTCATTCTGCATTGTTGTACGGTACCTTAAATCCAACATATTGCTAAGCTGTCAGAAGATAACATATGCCTCACAGTTTTCCTAAAGAATTTGGTGAAAATGTAAAGCCAAAGACAGTCTGAGCCCCTGGGGAGTTCTAGCATGGATAAAATAAAACTGGATATGATATTCCACGTCACTCCGCTCCATAAAAGAGAATTAATACCAAAGTCCCACTGCGGGAGAGACACCCAGTTAACTAGGATTTTACAGCATACTTTTCTCTGATTTGACCTGATTTTGAGCATGACCTTGACCTCAAAACAGATTTTCTATTTATAGTTCATTTTATACAGTACTGTATAACATGCTTGGCAGATACATTTATGACCACATCTCAATCTGGTTGTGGTGATAGAGCAAAAGCCTTCAAAACAACAACACAAGTTGTACAACGCCACTTCCTACTGGTCACGTAGTAATGTTTGGATCCAATTATTTCGAGTTCTATACTTGTCGTACACCAAAACAAGGTATTCCCTTAAGGGAACTGCACTTTTGTCTGTATACAGGAGTTTATTTACTTGTATAACTTTAACAATGTGTTTATAGTCCTACTAAAGTGATTATACACCTGCTTCCTTTTTTATTTCCTTTGCTCAGTGATTTTCTACATGGCCTCAGAACATTTTTGTCAACAGCCAAGCCAACATTTACTTAATTTACTACGAAGGCAGAATACACACACACACACACACACACACACACACACACCCACACACACACACACACACACACACACACACACACACACACACACACACACACACACACACACACACACACACACACACACACACACACACACACACACACACACACACACACACACACACACACACACACACACACACACACACACACACACACACACACACACATCTGTTTATCAGTAAATGATGGAGAAAGTCCTTTCTTAATGGATAATTTCTTTGTAAATCAAATCCAGATGGAACAGAAGAGAAATTTCACTGTCATTGACACATGTCTGAATTATCACCATCAAACGTGCAAACATTGAGGGTCAGGCCAACAACAATACGCCTTTACAGATGTCACATTAAATACATAAAGTAGTGGGTGAGCTGTAATTTTTTTTTTTTTAAATTTTTTTATTAATTTAAATTAAGATTTTCATTGAATTCAGTGTGTGCAGGTGCATTTTTAAGGTGTTTTTATTAACTACCTTGTGATTGGCTGAAACGTGTGATAAGTAAAGTTTTAAATGTTTTAAAAGTGTTAGATGTATACATGAATATATTCCATTTTAATTATAATAACAAAGCTGATAAACAGTATATGAGACAATGGCATATTAGTTTAAGGAATCGCTCAGGCCGGTAAGAACATAAACTTCTTAGTGTTTCCAGATATCCTGTCTATACAGTTCCACATATTTGGAATTGCTTGCAGTAATTTGGATGTATTGACGGAAATTCCACTGATACCAATTCCCTGGCCTCCTAAAGGCAGCAAGGACACTTTAAAGAAATAACAGACTGCTTCACCATGAAGTGTGGTGCTGGTCAGACTGTGGTGTTACTGGACTTACTCCGATGTTCATCAGCTATAATAACACAATGTGACATTTCTCTCCTGAAGCAGGTCAGTAAGAATGCTTCACTGCTGTTTACACGCAGAATGAAAAGGTGTATGGTGAGATATTGTTGTTCATTTTGTTATGTAAGAAAATGTGAAACCAAATGGTATTAATTATAAAGATATATCATATTTTTCGTGGTTTCAAATCAGAAAACAGTAGATTTATTGTTCATATATATATATACAGTATAATAGTTAAAACTAATTGCAAAAAATTATATGAAAAGTGACGTTGGTACTGATCTCTCACATCATTTGCAAATGCCATTTGGTTTTAATGTTTTGTAACTAATGCAACAAGATGAGTTAGTGTAGCTTAATTGTCCAAAAGTTTCTTCAAATTGGTTGTTGGTATTCAAATTTTCAACATGGGTTTATTGGAAAAACATGCCTCTATAATTAAACTTTTGCAAAACTTCAAAACCATACCTAAAAATACCTGAAATGAGCATTAGTCGGACTAAAACACCAACATATTTTTTCCTTTTCCAAACACATTATGAAAACAATTTTACCATAGTGATTTTACCAAAATGATTTGTACATTTTTACTTTTTGATCTCATAACCAGCTTCATATTTATGGCTTTTCAGATGTTGTAAACTTGCTCAGTAGCTTACCTGCACTTGTGATGCAGAGCACTCGAGCACAGAGAACTTGTGAAAACAAGACTCATGATAAGAGAGCTCAAAATAGCTAAAATGGCTGGGCAGCCAACCCGATCTCACAGGAATTCGTACGAATTCTACGAGGTGGCTAATTCGTACGAATTCATACGACCTCACTCGTACGAATTAGTACGATTTGGGCTAAAACGTACATATTTGACGTTTTGGCCAATTCGTATGAATTCGTACGAATGACCTATCCCTGACCCCGCCCCTAAACCTACCCATCACGTGGGTTTAGACAAATCGTACGAATTCGTACGAATTAGCCACTTTTTAATCACTCGTACGAATTGGTCGTGAGATAGCGTTGGGGCAGCCATGCTTTTATCTCATCTTTGCTTTTGTTAACACTACCGGTAAGATTCGGGGTAGGGTTTAGGGTACGTTATTTTCCAACGTGATTTTTTTTAACCTTTTAGCACCACTCACTGGGCATTCCGAACGGCCACGATTTCTACAACAACACTTCGGCAGATTCATGGTCATCAAAATTGAAAGTAATTTCACTTTTTTGAAAGTATCACTAAATGTGCAAGAAGCAGCATAATACCATTTTAAAGAAATGTCGTCACAGGCACATTTTTTTTCAATGAGCCTGTGTTGTAATATTTAGGGGAGAAAGTCCAGAGGAAAATTGGGGTAAATATTGAGGGTACGCTGCATCCTGCCATAATGCTTCAATCAAACCTCTTCGCACATTTCTTTTGGACAAAAGCATTTATCTGGTTCACTACTGCTTGCTTATGCGTTTCTTGGTTTTGGTATTTAAATAGTATCTTTTGAGGCACTTTAAAGGGAATCTCTAAAATAAAAATGAGTTCTTTGCTTTGCCTTGAATGGAAATTTACAGCAGCTTTGCCCTGGAAATCCACTCAATAACGATTCGTTCAGCTGTAAGAGACAGAGTCCTTTGCTCACTCATAGTCCTTTCTTCTATTGTAGGCCATTGTTCCCTACTGGTTGTGTGACTTTAGTTTTACATGATTTATTATATAATGTGCTTGAACATGTTACTTTCACATTGTAAGGTATTGTTTTTTTTATTATTAAATTCACATCATATTGGTGACAGAATCCTTTGCACATCTCACATTTATTCAAATACAGGCTTAAACATCCCAGTATTTACACAAGGATTTAAATTTCATCTTTGCGTATTCAATTAGTTGCAAAGGTTTATTCAAAGCATCTATTTAAAGAAACTTTATGAAGAGCATTTGCTCAGTCGAAGATAAAGATATATGAGCAAACATTTTTTTCTGTCAGTTTTAAACATAATATACTGTTCAAGCTAACAGTTCCAAAGAAAGAATACAGACAATTAAACAGCCTCATTCATTTGAGTGTTACCAGTCAGTGGAAAGAAACCATCAATATCCACTTGTCATGTTCGTTGAGACACCAAGGCATTGAAATACTCCTGGGAAGTGGTGAACCTTCTCATTCTGTATAAACAGCAAATATGAAGTCATCCATTAGTTATATTTTATAAGCTGCTATACATGAACTTTTAAAACGTCTTTTTTTTTTGGTACAATCCAAACCCCTATTAATAATATGACTGTGTTGGTCTTCAGTGTAAAAAACTGCAGAGTCTACTGGTTTGGTAAATAGGGCTGAAATGAAGTGTGGCTCTGATCATGAATGTATAGCATGATGCATTGCTGCTGTGCATAAGAGTAAATGTTATAGCTCAGTGAATAGTAAATCGTTGCAGTACAGGGGAGGCATCAAGCTACATAAAAAATATGTTTGTATAGATTGCACAACCATTATTAGGTAAAAAAATGTGCTTGTCTAAAATCCCATGGCAAATATCAGACATTCACATTTCTAAATTTGGTTATGATATTTGACTGCACCTTCCATATAATTTGCTTTAAACAGAAAATGTTGTTACCTACTGTAACAGTCAATGTTCAGATCGTGGAAGGAAGAGGACAGGGTCGGCTTTAAAGAAGACGGGGTTTTTATTTCTCCCAAAAACAAGTAAAACAAAACAGAACAGAACAGAACAAAAGATGCGCCACACGCGCTCTGGTTCAGTTTGACAAAAATTAAAGGGCTCGCTCTCGCTCTCTCTCTCAGCTCCTCACACACCCTTGTTCGCTCTCGTGTTTTTCCTTCTCTTTCCTCGTGGCTTTTATCCGTCTCCCCACGCCAGTTTACTGAAACAAGACACAGGTGTTTGTCATTCACACTTAACCCACTCACGCCGCACCTGTCTCCCGATCCTCTCCCGCGTCACGGACTTCGCGGAACCACGCCCCCCCTGCCTCATACCCCCACCGCCCGACTCAGGCCGGGGAGCCGTCCGGCCTGCAGCCTCCCCCCCTCAGCGACAGCCATCTGTGCACCCGGCCTGTGGACCACCTGGAACTTAAAAGGTTGTAAGGCTAGATACCAACGGGTGATCCGCGCGTTGGTATCTTTCATGCGGTGGAGCCATTGGAGGGGCGCGTGGTCCGAACAGAGGGTGAATTCCCGTCCCAAGAGATAATATCGGAGGGTGAGGACGGCCCACCTGATGGCCAAACATTCCTTCTCAATGGTGCTGTACTTAGTCTCTCTCTTTGAGAGCTTGCGACTAATGTACAGCACCGGCCGTTCCTCCCCCTCCATCTCCTGGGACAGGACTGCACCCAGCCCCCTGTCCGACGCGTCGGTCTGTAATAAAAAGGGGAGAGAAAAATCAGGAGCCTGTAGTAGCGGCCCTCCACATAGAGCAGCCTTTACCTGGGTGAAAGCCTGCTGACACTGCTCCGTCCACTGAACCGGATCTGGCGACTCCTTTTTAGTGAGATCAGTCAGCGGGCTGGCAAGGTCCGAATAATTAGGCACAAACCTTCTATAGTATCCCGCCAGCCCCAGGAACTGTCTCACCTCCTTTTTGGTCTTGGGTCTCGGGCACGTTGCAACAGCTGCTGTCTTATCAATTTGGGGACGCACCTGCCCGTGACCCAAGTGGAATCCCAGATACCTGACCTCTACGCGCCCAACCGCACACTTCTTTGGGTTGGCCGTTAGGCCGGCCAGTCTCAGCGCTCTCAGGACCGCGCGCACATGCTCCATATGGCGCTGCCAGTCATGACTATAAATAATGATATCATCCAGATAAGCAGCGGCATATGCAGCATGTGGCCGGAGTACCCGGTCCATGAGACGCTGGAAGGTGGCCGGAGCCCCGAACAACCCAAACGGAAGCGTAACGAATTGGTGTAATCCGAACGGCGTCGTGAAGGCTGTTTTTTTCTTTAGACATAGGAGATAAGGGGATCTGCCAATATCCTTTAGTTAAATCCAGCGTCGAAAAAAACCGAGCAGTGCCGAGCCGATCAAGCAGTTCGTCAATCCGGGGCATTGGATAAGCATCGAATTTCGATACAGCATTCACTCTGCGGTAATCCACACAAAATCGAACCGAGCCGTCGGGTTTAGGTACTAAAACTATCGGGCTCGCCCAGTTACTGTGGGATTCTTCTATTACCCCCATTTCGAGCATCGCCTCTAATTCCGACTGAACGACCTTTTTCTTGTGTTCAGGTAAACG
Source organism: Meda fulgida (assembly GCA_030578275.1). NCBI lineage: Eukaryota > Metazoa > Chordata > Actinopteri > Cypriniformes > Leuciscidae > Meda > Meda fulgida. Next base: position 16,574,839 of record CM060635.1, on the reverse strand, counting down.
ATATGGCCGGCTGCGCACTACCACGCCCGGCTCGGTCTCAATATGGTGCCGAATGAGATTGGTTCGACCGGGTAGGAACGAGAACACGTCAGTAAACTCCGCTTGCAACCTGGCAACATCAGTAGGCTGGCACGGTGAAAGATGATCTCCGCCCGGAGCCAGAGCGAGAGATGGTGATTTGACATTCGCCTCTGGCCCGAGATCTTCTTCCGCTCCGATCACCGTCGCCAGCATCCCTGACTCCGCCTCGCTCCACTTTTTTAGGAGATTGAGATGGTAAATCTGACGCGCCCCGTTCCTATCCGTTCGAAGAACCTCATAATTGAGATCCCCGACTCGCTGGGTGACCTCAAAGGGTCCTTGCCACTTAGCGAGTAATTTGGAACTCGACGTGGGAATCAATAGAAGGACTTTATCTCCCGGTGAAAATTTTCTCAGTTTTGTTCCCCTATTGTACAACTGGGTCTGTTTGTCCTGAGCCTGTAACAAATTCTCCATTGAGAGCCGCCCCAAAGTGTGGAGTTTTGTTCTCAGGTCCAGGACATACTGAATTTCATTTCGACTCTCCGAGGGTCCCTCCTCCCAAGTCTCCTTCAGCACGTCCAGCACCCCGCGGGGTTGACGACCATAAAGGAGCTCGAAGGGGGACCCCGTGGAGGCTTGCGGGACCTCGCGCACAGCGAACAACAAGGGTTCTAACCATTTATCCCAATTTTTGGCGTCTTCGTGAACGAACTTACGGATCATTGTCTTTAATGTGCGATTAAATCGTTCCACCAAGCCGTCCGTTTGTGGGTGAAAGACGCTGGTGCGAATCGATTTAATGCCCAATAACTCGTAAAGTTCGCGTAACGTACGTGACATAAACGCCGTGCCCTGATCAGTGAGGATCTCTTTCGGGATCCCCACTCGGGAGATTAGACGAAACAGGGCATCCGCTATACTTTTCGCGGAGATGTTGCGGAGTGCCACTGCCTCAGGATATCGCGTTGCATAGTCCACTATGACTAGCGCAAAGCGATGTCCCCGTGCTGACCGTTCCAATGGCCCGACGAGGTCCATCGCAATTCGCTGGAAGGGGACCTCAATTAGAGGAAGGGGGCGCAAAGGCGCTTTTGGGGCGGCCGGCGGATTTACCAGCTGACATTCACGACAAGCCGCGCACCACCTGCGCACGTTCTCGTGAATGCCCGGCCAAAAAAAACGGGCCATGAGACGGTTAAGTGTCGTTATTTGCCCTAAATGTCCCGCCATGGGATTTGAATGAGCCGCCTGGAAAAGCATTTCCCGACGGCTTTTCGGTACTAACAACTGGGTTGTAGTCTCTTTTGTCTGAGTGTCTTGTATCACCCTATACAACCGGTCTTTTAAGATTGCAAAATATGGATAAGTGAGCGGTCGAGCAGGCTGGAGAGGCTGACCGTCGATGGTACGGACCTGTTCAAACGCATGTTTTAACGACTCATCCTGAGACTGTTCCAGGGGAAAATCATCACGCTCTGGGAGAATCTGTCTCCCAATTACGCTCAGATCCCCTGGGTCCAGTCCCGGAGGTCCCAGTTCAGCCTCGCCCAACCGCACGACCGCCCCGCTCTCCTGCTTCTTATTCCCACAAGAGACATCCGCGCACAATAACCCCAATAATTCTGTAAAGGCCGGCCAATTAGTTCCCAAAATCAGCGGATGCCTGAGGTGCGGGTTAACTGCCACCTCCACACTATGCTTTTGCCCCCTAAATTTAATCAAAGCCGACATGAGCGGATACTTCACCATATCCCCGTGCACACACCTTACCCGAACCATGCGGCTCATATCCAATGTCTCAGGTTGAATCAGGCTTTGGTGGATCGAGGTTTGGTTACATCCTGAGTCCACCAGAGCCTGATAGGTACCCCCCTTTATACTCACGGGTATCTGATACCGGCCAGCCTGATCGTGGGCAGCCTGCGGGGCATCCGGGACCCGGATCATTGTCCCCACCTCCATCATCGGACACCTGTCTATAAAATGGTCCGGGTCCCCGCAACGCCAGCAGGCCGGCCCAGGCCTCCCCACCGCTCTAGAGGCAGGAAGTGGGGTAAGTGACTGGCGTGAGGAGAGGGAGGGAAAGGAAGCCGGGTCCGCCCCCCCGGTAGTGAGCCCCGAGCCCCTGGGCTGGGGTCTCAGGCCTCCTGCCGGATCCAGTGAAGATCCCCCCCGTCCCCGGGGAGGGCCACGGAACGGTCCGGGAGGACGGGACCTGGGAAGAGGAGACGAGGTAGAAGAGGGGGAGGGAGAAAAAAAAGAGGAAGAGAGAGACACGTTAGGGAGGTTCTCGCCGACCCTGGAGCACGCCACCAGCTGGTCCTCCGCCAACTGAATGGCCAAGTCCAGCGACGCCGGTCGGTGGCACTGGACCCACTCCGCCGTTTTCCGCGGCAAACGGCCGATGAACTGCTCCAGCACCACCCGGTCGATTATCTCGTGGACGTCGCTTCCCTCAGCCAACAGCCACTTGCGGCAGGAGTCCCGGAGCTGTTGAGCCAACACGAAGGGTCGACCGCTCTCGCCCAGATCCAGGGAACGGAACCGCTGGCGATGTTGCTCTGGGCTCCGGCCGACCCGCTGTAGGATGGCTCTTTTTAGATCATCAAAAACCAGGAGGTTCTGGACGGGTAGCTGTTGGGCCGCCGCCTGCGCCTCCCCGGTCAGCAAAGGGATGAGGCGCACCGGCCATTGCTCGTTTGGCCACCCACCTGCCTCCGCTGACCTCTCAAAGAAGTCGAGGAACGCCTCCGGGTCGTCCTGTGGGCCCATCTTATTAAGGGGCAGGTGGGGGCGCTCGACCGGCGGCGGCGTTGAACCCGGCCGAACCTCCCGGTCCATCCAGCTCCGGAACCTCTCGCGGTCCTCCTGTTGGCCTTGGACGAGAAACTGGAACCGGCCTTCCAGATCGGTCCTCATCTCGACCAGGGCCCGATGTTGATCTTGGTGGAGGGCCGCGAGGGAAGCAACCACATCCGCAAGTGGCGATGGTGGCGGTGTTTGCATGCTGGTGGCGGCTTCCGTCTTCCTTCCCGGGTTTTCGGCACCAGTGTAACAGTCAATGTTCTGATCGTGGAAGGAAGAGGACAGGGTCGGCTTTAAAGAAGACGGGGTTTTTATTTCTCCCAAAAACAAGTAAAACAAAACAGAACAGAACAGAACAAAAGATGCGCCACACGCGCTCTGGTTCAGTTTGACAAAAATTAAAGGGCTCGCTCTCGCTCTCTCTCTCAGCTCCTCACACACCCTTGTTCGCTCTCGTGTTTTTCCTTCTCTTTCCTCGTGGCTTTTATCCGTCTCCCCACGCCAGTTTACTGAAACAAGACACAGGTGTTTGTCATTCACACTTAACCCACTCACGCCGCACCTGTCTCCCGATCCTCTCCCGCGTCACGGACTTCGCGGAACCACGCCCCCCCTGCCACACCTACCCTCATTTTATTTTATACTTTTTTAATTCTCTCATATATTATATTATATTAAATTATATTTTAAGTGAGCCAGGACTGCCACTGTTGTCCCAATAAAAAATGGGAGCATGATGTTCCTGACTATATATTATCATCTTAGCATTACAAGAATTGTGCTTCTGAACAGTCTGATTGCCTAGCAGACACTTCTTGCGATCACAGTTCTGTGTGAAAGGGCGGGAAGAACACATTCATTTATATATCTTTGACTCCCACTGGAGTTTTACACATTTGTCTCACAGATCACAATCCAGCAGGTTGGCGCCATTGCAGATCAGCAAAGAATAAATAGGCAAATCAAAAATAATTTGCATGTCAGGAAATAATAAATAATCAAAAATAATTTTCCTTATCAACACATTTGACATAAGTCATCCCTTATAAATCTCCATCCGTTCATCTGTCCGTCCAGCCATCCATCCATCCATTCATCTATCCATCTATCCATCCAAAAACATATGTAAAAAAAAAAAAAATGAAACATGTTGTCTTCGAGTTCAATTCAATACTCCTGCGGTGTTACAAATACATTTTTCACATATTAACACAGGACACATATTCCATCATCTCATCTCTCAATTAATGAGGTCAGCTTTAAAGCTGCATGCATAATAATATATATATAGGGTTTAAAATTAACTTTTTCACTCACCGGCCGGTTTGGCTATACTAAATTTTGAAGTCATCGGTCATTCAGAACTTCTACTAGCCAAAATAAAAAATAAAAATAAATGAACAGAATAACTACGTTACAGCTTTTAAAATTATACATACATAACATACATACATAAATTTCTTATTCAAAGAAAATCCTGTCATCCAGCCATCTCCTCCCTTCCTCTTCCATCCCCATCACCAAAAAAATTATTTTAGGTGGACAGATCAATACAGTACAAAGAACATAAAAAAAATGTAGGATGTTGGAAAATAACAATGTCTTTTCTGTTAACCAAATGCTTTTTAATCTTCGCTATTGCTTCAATGCAAATGAACAAGCGCACGTTATTTGTTGCGTCGTGACGAGCATGTTCAAGTAAGCAAGATTTATGCAGATTGTGCGCAATACGCTGTATTTAATATATCATGATGACTTTCGAGTTGAGTATTTGCGCTGAATCTGTGCAGATCTGGCTTACATGAACTTCCCCCAGCAAAGTGAGTAAACATAATAAGTAACCCGACAAATTGGCTAGTGATTTGCTAGCGTTACCCGACACAGTTGAATTTTACCCGCATTTGGTTTATTGTATATGTATAAGATACATATACAATAAACCAATTTATATATATAAATGATAAATAGATGAAGTATTGCATGTCACACCACAGGACATGTCAACTTCAAGCATTTCATGTCAGCACCCCCCCCCCCCCCCCCCCCCCCCCCAAAAAAAAGATGTGTGAATGGAAAAGAGATTGTTATCGACATTGGATCACAAGTTTAGCTCACTTTTCATGACTTTCATGTGGCCCTAAAGTTTCACGGAGTCATCAGTGCAAATGGGGTGCCAAGTGTTGTTTTGGAGAAGTACTGCACTTGCTGTGTGCATTAGACCTCTGCAGTGAGCTAAATGGCGATCTTCTGGCTGACTAAATGTCAGGAAATATACAGGAAATATAAAGTCACTCTCACATCCTTCGTAGCACTGACAGCTTCCTCCCAGATAAACACACACTTCTGCTGCTGCAGAGCAAGAGTCATCTACTGCACTTATAAGAAGGGAGTAAAGAGGAGGGCTAAGAGAGAGAAAGAGGGAGACTTGTAACTATATCGATGTGTTGTCGACCTGTCATTTCTGATTGACCACCCCATATAACATGGCACCCAGACAAGTTCTCATTCATCATGCTCTTACAATATTGGCCTTACCTGTTTTCACCACATAGCCATTTACCACATAGCTTATCGGTAAGAATCAACGACAATGAAGTCTCTAACACAGTTCAACACTGAACAATGTGGGCTTTTATATGAGATACACTTCATGTGTTTATGTTCTAGACGACTTTTCATACTGTTTTTCAGATGGTGCCAAGTACACATTTTTTAAAAGTGACAGTAAAGATATTTGCAGTTACAAAAGATTTTTATTTCTATTTTGAACCACAAAAATAGTAAGCAGCACATGTGATAATAAGAAATGTTTATTTAGCACCCAATCAGCATATTAGAATGATTTCTGAAGGATCATGTGACACTGAAGACTTCTGAAAATGGAGCTTTGTCATTACAGGAAAAAAATTCCCTTTTGAAATATATATGTGTGTGTGTGTGTGTGCGTGTGTGTGTGTGTGTGTGTGTGTGTGTGTGTGTGTGTGTGTGTGTGTGTGTGTGTGTGTGTGTGTGTGTGTGTGTGTGTGTGTGTGTGTGTGTGTGTGTGTGTGTGTGTGTGTGTGCATTTCCTTTCTTATTGACTTAAGACACTTAACTAACAGGATTATATTTTTCCAGTCAAATCAGGGTTTAAATTTAAGTTTAAAATTTAAACCTTGAAGAAGCACACTGTGTTTTCAGATACAATTGAGCAGTCAAAGTTACATTGTCCCTGGGAATCAAATCTGTGACTGCTTGTGTCACAGCTAGTATCATGCTGCACCAAAAAAAATTAAATATGTCTATAGCAAAATATTTGGATTGGAAATCATTTGCTCAACCTCAGGCTTTTCTTTTCTATACAACTATGAAACTATATAACAGTTTGTGCACTATACTCACCATTATCTGATGAACGTCAGATAATCTTCCCCTCCAATCTTGATTTGTCTCAAAGGAAATAAAAGTTAAAGCCCTTATTGCACCACTAGTGGCCATGTAAACAGCAGTGAGATTTGTAGCATATTTGCTATTTGGCAAAAGAAAACGTATAGATGCAGATTTTTCTCATGAGACTAGGCAGGAACGAGTTTTATTTAGTCATTTTACTGTGCAAATGTTTACATTTTTTGCTTAAAGTGGTGAAATATATCAAGTATATCCAAGGAGACTCAGATTACACTGAAATATGAATGAGACTTAATGGAAAAATTAGTTTTCTTGGTTCCTTGGTTTATTCACCAAAAATGAAATTTCTGTCATCATTTACTTACCCTTGCCTTGTTCCAAACTATAAGACTTTGGTAATCTTCAAATCACAAATTAAGATATTTTCCAATGTCCAAAAATGCATTATGGCATTGTAGATCCCTATGAATCGAGCGGTTTAACCAATTAAGAAATCATATGGACTTATTTTACGATGCCTTTATGACCTTTTTGGATCTTCTAAGTTTTGATTACTTGGACTGTCGCTGGAGGGAAACCTCTGAGGTTTTGTTAAAAAAATTAATTAATTTATGTTTCGAAGATTAAAGTCAGCATGAAACAGAAGTTGAAATGGTATTTTCTTCCCTATTTTGACGTATATCTGAGGAAAACTTCTGGAATAAAATAAACATGTAGGTGGGACTTCATTTCATCCTTTGTGAATTGATTAGATTATAGGAAGTTGTACGTTGATAACTAAATGAAGGCAGATATGAATGAAACTTTGCAGTGACTTGTGGAGAATATTTAGCCCCACCCTGCAGAGATTTATGTCATTAAGAGAACAGATGTCATTTCAAGGGGGAAGGGACTAGGGGAGGTTAACATTTTTGAATAAAGATAGTCAATTTTGATTTCATTGCATTTAACCAAAGTATTATGAGTTAGAACAACATGGGGGTAAATGGTAAATGATGAGATGATTTTTTTTTTTTATTGGGTGATCATCGCTTTTTAGGGGTAGCACTTTCTTGAATACTAATGCAATATAAATAAATTAGCTTTTCCATTTCGTTTTCAGATTTGTGTCTGCAAACATTACTGCTTGCTTGTTTGGTTCACTTGCATGTGCATCAAAACAGGTATGTGGAAGCAGGTAAAGAGGGTCTCAATATTCCATGCAGCATTACCAGCGTGAACACCTCATATTTGCCGCATGCACCTTAGACATGATTAACCATCTCACCCATATTAAAGCAGACCCACACAGCCATCTGCCAAGTGCGATTGTGTTCAACCTGAGAGGCCATTTCATGAGAAAACTCATTTTCAGCCTCCTAATTATTTTTCATTACATCGGTGCTTTGGTGAAGTAAATTGGAATTGGACAGTAATTGTCCGACCAGAGAGATGCAGGTAGTAGCGATGTATCAGGCTAGATGAGGTATGACAGGCAGACACCTTACCACTATGCAGCGCCAAGTAGAAAGCTTCCCCCCTCTTGATAGCTGAGCTAAAATCGTCGATCTGACCAGGCAAGGTCATCCAGAGACCGTTAAAGAGAGGATTTCCAAAGAGAGGAGAACAGCCATTCTCAGACTGCACTCCACCTGTGCCGGCCTGTGGCCGATCCGTGGCTCCAGCGTTCCGAGACGCTTTGCCATCCCCGGTGGAACTAACCTGGTCGGCGCACCTACGGCTTTAAGGCGGATGTGTTCAGCACAGTCAGGGAGCCTGCTGTTAGGATTATGACTTTTTTCTCTCCTTCTCTTTCTTTATCTGAACGATGACAGAAAATCCTCTCCAAATGCAGTGTGGTTTTCTGCCGCGCCAATCAATAAAGCTCCATCAGACCTGACGGGGGGAAGAGGGAACTGAAAAAAAAAGACAAGGTCTTCTCTATCTGCCAATCTGTTCATTCTCACTGGGCGCTTTATGATCTCAGTTGTGTTTGTGTAGTGAGAGCTCAGGGTTAGGAAAATGAGGAAGAAATTTGTCGGCCTGCCCTCACCTGTGGAGCACTGTGAACTACCTGTAAATCACTTTATTTCATAAAATATCAAACTTTGGGGCATGCTAACTTTCCGACATAACACTAGATCCTAACAATAACATGTCTCGTAATGAATGTACAAATTTGGATTCCAAAAAGTGAGGCGCACATTTATTTATTTTTTAAATGAAGGCTAATGAAATTTTAGCTTTGAATTTATTTACTTCATTATTTTAAACAATTACTTATTTATATTGTAAATCTAAACCTATTTTGATGGAAGTAGCAACAGATCTTTTTTTCCATACTGTAATGTACATTAAAGTGAAACGCATTATCAAGTAAGAAAAAAAAAGTACAAGAGATAGGCTGCGGCTTTAGTTATATCCATCGGTTATTGTTGATTGAATGGAGGCAGATCTGAATGCAAGCTTTTGGTCAATTTTAAGAAAAAGGCCTTTCTTAGTCGATTGTAAGAAAGAGGATTCAGAGTGAACGGACTAAATTATTGGAGAGGTTTGGTATACGTCACCAGAGAAAAGTCTGTCATTTAGCTAAAAGGTGAAACCTGTTCACAATAAGATCAATAAGATGCATTTAGAAAACAGATTTAGGGTGAATGTCATGCCGACATTTAGTTATATTAATATTAAAAAAGCGATCTATGTGACCACAACGTCACTGTGGTATTTATTACCGTGGTGATCGAGGCAGGATGGATTTGCAGAGTGGGGTTTAATAGCGGGGTTTATACAGTATGCGTATGATATTAGTCTCCCTGCTCTGGCTTAAAACCGCATCCTGTGACAGACCACTGAACTCAAACAGTTTCCTGCCGGGTCATTTTATCAGCACAGTTAGCGAGCTCTCGTTACTGATAGCTCAGATTAACTCACCGTCTGAAGTAACACCACTTAATTACGTAGCATTACAAGACAGAGATCATGACAGTTTAATTTCTTAACTATTTTTACTGTCGATAATTAATTTTTCAAAAGGGAGCCTTAAAGCTGACATGACTTAATGGCTTGGCAGACGCTCCACGTTCTAATATCTAATAAAGATGACAAGTACTTTTGCAATTTTTCTCTCTCACGCCATAAAGTACCCAGAAAACATTGATTAGATAAGGACAGGCTAAACAAAGCCAGTCCAACATCATATATCAGTGCTGAGAATGTGCCAGCATTACTGCAGTGTCTGCAGTGCTTCAGGTTTTATAGAGGGCTCGTCAAATCACGCTGATTCAAAGGTTGAATATCAATCCAATGTAGTCAATCGCCAAGAAACACCTAATCGGCTGACAGATCATAATGCAGACATATCATGTGATTCATAATATATAGTTGACTTCATAAATTAGCCACAACATGCTACTGAAGATGCAGAGAGCAAGATACAAGCACTAAGTCAAAAAACTGGGTCAGTTTTGCGGCATTATGTTTTTTTCAAACATAATGCCGAGAGCCAAGCATACCGTTTCCACCAAGAGTTGTTAGCTGAGGATTTTAACATACACTAAGTAACTTAAAGCTATATACTTCACCCAAAAATGAATATTCTGTCATTATTTACTCACCCTTGAGTCGTTACAAACCTGTATGAATTTCTCTCTTCTGATGAACACAAAAGAAGATATTTTGAAGAATGTCAGTGACCAAGCAGTTGATGGACCCCATTGACTTTCATAGTATTTTTTTCCCCATACTATAGAAGCCAATGGTGTCCATCAACTGTTTGGTTACCCATATTATACAACATTTAACAGTGTTATTAGCACAATAATACTTAGTGTTTTTAAAGATTATCTTTGAGTGAGCGTTAGATGACAGCAAAGGTAAATGTAAAAATAGAGGAAACGAGCATGCAATAACTAACAAAAGTTTTTAATTATTTTGTATCAACCAATAGTTTACCGATATATTGTGTATCCCGAAACATGTTTCAAAAGTAAAGCTGCTGCAAATTACACGTGATCGGATCGCGGGCTAAGGAAACTTGTCAAAAGTTCATTGTCACTTCTCCATTTTTTTTTGTGGACTGATTAAATCATAGAGTGCTATAGCTGGCCCTTTGGGGAGATATGTCTCTTGTTTATTCCTGTTGCTGTTAATCACGATTGTGCCGTGGGAGTGTTTGTTTGGAGATGTAATGAACTCTGATGGGAAGAAGTGAAGTCCATGTCATCAGTTAATTAGTCTCCTTCTGATGCAGGAAGGATGGAGTGTTGGACACCAACAAGAGCTGACGTGGGATCAGGCAGGTCCACCTGAACAAGCTTGTTTTGTCACAACAATACAGAGATACTAATAACATAAGACACATTATGGACTCACATTCCTATTGAAGTCAGAATGTGCCTTCTCCAAATATATCTGCTCCTCTTTTTAATTAACTTAATATATTTATTTTATATATTACATTAACATACTCAAACCATCAAAAATATTTATCTATGAATATTGTCCAAGTAAGCTGCTGAAATCCGTCAGTGGATTCTTGTGGCACAAAAACATTCATACAACACTAGACACTCTAATGCCCTTTTGCATTGATTTAGTACAGATCAGTCATCATCATCAATTTCATTTTTAAAATTAGACTGATTTAACGTGCACTGCCATTAACAAGAGACATTCAAAAATCTCAATATTCAAATATAATTCTCAAAAATCTTCCTGCACCTCTTAAAAAAATTCTTCCTATTTCTCTTATTATTTTATTCTCATTTGAAATATAATAATAATAAAACATTTAAAAAAATAATTGAATCATGATAAGAATAATTCAATAAAAAAAATTATGGTCACTCACAGCTAAATACATATTTAGCTACATTTAGCTCAAAGGGTTAATTATGCTCAACATTGCATACACATACATTGTATACACACACACACACACACACACACACACAAAAAGGCCTTAAGACATTGTATTTGTGAGGTGAGTGGCCTGCTGACCAATGCATTATTAATAATGCTGCATTGCACCGCATGTTGCCTTCTGAAGAGTCATGTAGGCTGCAATCACTCCCAAAACAAACGATTCAATAGTTTGTGCATGCATAACATATACTGTGTCCTGCATTCCCCAAATCATTCGTTTCTACTGAATGTGCGTGACTTTCGTTATAAAAGAAACAGCCCAGCACAATGGAGAACACACTCAAACAGCTTTCTGCTTCTAATGGAACAATAAATTATTAAAGGAAAACTATACTGTCATTTAGAAGTTCTCTTAAATTCTTTTTAAGACTTTTATTTACAGCACCATTTCCAGCCCACTGCCTCTTGTCACAACTGGAAGTGCCACGCATACTGAAAACTGAACACTGAAAGCCAGTTGTTTGGGAATTCTCACAGGCCACAAGGGTGCCGGTGTTATTATGCTATATGATCAGAACAGCTGTGTTTTACTAGATCTTTCTAATGGAGAAAGCCCACATGGAGACAAATCATTTTAACAAGGGCAAAATCCAGTGTAACAGATTGGTTACTCGTGTTCTTGAACCCATGAATTAAACAAAGGATTCAATTCACTTTACATCATTAACATCCCACGTGTCTTTCCCACGCACTTCATTTCAGTTGTGCTAAATGGAAGAGAACAGCAGGACTAAGATATGTGTTCACTCATTTCAAATATCTAAAGGCCTGAGACAGACAATCCACAATAATACTATGTCAAAATGGATTTTAGAGAGATTTTATTCTCATAAAATTAATCTTTATGTGATCGTGTCTCGACTATACAAAATGATTCTTATTCACTTGTAAGGTTTCTTACTAAGGATTCTTGTAATGATCTATTTCTACCTGAGGTAAACTTAAAAATTACTTTAAATTATCCCCAAAAATGATTCCCTTGTGAACAGTGTTAATTTTGTAAGCTTTTAAAAAAATTGTATTAGTCTTAGTCCTATGTCAAATGTACTTTTTAGTATTTATATTTTAAGATATGTCAGTGCAAATTGCATTCAGTTAAAACAGCTCAATAACATGCATTATTTGTCTCAGCATTTTAGTCTAGATTTAGTCAATAAAAACGTAATCACATTTTTGTCATGCTGCATAATGGTTAAACTGATAATAACTATTATTTTCATCAAAATTATAATCAAAGCGATTGTTGTCATTTGAGAAATTTATTTTTGTATCAGAATTATTGCACTTTCACGTATAAGCACAAATCAAGAGAATGTAAAGTCATTTAAGAAATGAATAAAATAAAATGTCTCTTTTTAAGAGAATAGCTCTGATTGGGTGATTTAAACCCTTGACATCTGGCAACCTCAAGCATGAAAGCTTGTAGAGGCTTATTAAAAACAGTCTGTAATATTTCTCCTCTTTTTTGACATAAACAAAGAGAGGTTTGGTACTTTTTTATTTTTAAACTACATTTGTTTTGTTCAACGACATTGCAAGTTGAAATACAGTATTCACAGTTATCGATGCTGGTGTTGTCTCATCATTGTCTCATCCGAGTCATGGAAAAAAAGGCTGTCAACTGAAAAAAAAATTGTCATCGATTTTGTTAACGAAATTATCATCACTTACTTAAATATAAAGATTAAATGTTTTCACACACAGTGTAAAGGAGTCTTCATACATGAAAATATATTATACATTTATACGCTGTGCGAAAATGTTTTGTATCATTTAGTGTGAAGTGACCTTAAGTTGGTTTTGCTTTTACCTAGAGGGAAGAACATTTGCGGTAAAGATTGGGAATCATCATTCTTCTCCTGTTCCTATAACTTACGGAGTAACTCATGGCTCTATTCTAGGGCCGCTACTTTTTTTCTCCCTTTACATGATGTCTTTGGGCTCCATTTTTAATTAACATTGCATTTCATATCAGTTATGCTGATGATACACAGTTGTGTCTTCCTTTTAAAGCAGGAAATAACGCGGCTGAAAACGGTCTGCTTGATTGCCTAAAGGATGTGAAATGCTGGATGAATTCCAATTTCTTAATGATAAATGAAAAAAAGCATGGTATGTACTCCGGTGCCTGATAGTTGTCATCCTGCATAAAAACTCACAAATCTATGTGCAATTTTTGATTCAGATCTCTTTTTTTCAGATTCAGAATTCTTTTCGCAAATTCCAGAATGTACACAACTTAGTCCAAGCTGGTATTCAAGCAGCAACCGACAACTATCACTTTGTTGTTTCACACAGCACAAAGCCTAGAATATTTGCCTCTCTTAAGAGATGTGTGGAGAGATGATAGGCTAGAATAACAGGGTGTGATGAAAAAGAAGAGAGAGAGAGAGATGAAGAGAGAGTATGAGACCCTTGTGTACAGATGGGATCAGAGCCCATGGTGCGCTGAATAATCAGACTCGTCGCATTTCATGCTTGACCTTTCTATGTGACGGGAGAGGCTAATGTGAGACCCAGATGCGGCAGGGAGTGAGATAGCGCTCTGACTGTCTGCCGGCATTCTGACCGTGCCCTCTATTCCTGTGTCGTGTGCCCTGTGAGACAGCCAATCTCCATGACATTTTCATACTTCAACAAGAGGTTGCGGAATTTGGTAATGATGGTATCAGTTAGTGGCCATGGGACATGCCACTCAAAAGAAGTTAACAGAGAGAACATTAAAGATGCAGATTTCAAATGCTAAAAATCCAGAAGGTAGTTTGGGTGACATGCTAAAAAAATCAAGCTTCAGGGAGGTCAAATGTTGGACGTTAATGAATTTTATGAATGGAAATACTTTTCTTGTCACGACAACTCAATTGAGGAACATTTTCATCTTTCTTTCTTTTCCTCTTCCGCTCTGGGACAAAGGCACATCAAGTTGGGACAGGTAGCTTCACAGCCTATAACAGGGTGACTCATAAAAATATGTCACAGAGAGAAGAGAGTGAGGGTAAAAGACGGAGAGCATGAAATTGGGGGAAACTCAATCCCCTCGGCCCTTTCGAAGTGATGGATGTGCTATGATGGGCCGGCGCCTGCCCATAAACATGTCACTTACTCAAAGACAAAAGAAACATCATTTTACTGCCCTTGTCTGGGCATCTTTCACAAGTACACACACATCTCTTCTCTCTCTGTCTGTCTCTCCTTCTCTGCTTCATTCTCTCCTTAACGGAAAATGACAGATGGAAATTGTGCAGATCAAGTAAAGTCATCTAAGATCACAGTATCTTCTTTACAACTGAAGAACAACTGTCTTTTTTTTTTTTTTACACATGATATATTGGTAATATGCATTTTCCATGTTGTGCAATATATTGCTGGAATTAAGTAGTCACAGTTTGTCATTACATGACAAAAAAGCATCATAAATGTAGTTTTTATTTTATTTATTATTATTATTGTAGACCCAATTTGAAATGAGATGCAGTGGTGGAACCACTTGAACCACCAATTTTATAGTGTCCTTTTTGGACATGGTCACTACGAACTCTAATTACATTAAAAGCGGCATAAACTTTTTTTTTTTTAAATATCATCTTTTTTTTTTAAATAGCATATTGCTTTAGAACATGTAGATGAGTAAAATAATAATGAATATTAATAGCCTGTCTGTCTGTTACATAGCAGCAGAAACGAAAGCTGATGCTCTCTGTATGTTTTTTTTCCGTAGTCTCCGGGCGCGTTCATATGTAAATTGCACAAGCCATTAGATTGAAAGATCTACCCATAGACCCTCCCCTCAAAGAAATCAGGACATAAGTGGTTGAAAGTGGGCAAAAGAGACGGATTAAAACACCAGGTGTAAACGGGTATGTGTCTCCCTCGTCTACTTGTGATCCAATCAACCAAAATGCATCTTAATACCAGATGTAAACAGGGCCAAGCTCAGAGCCTAAAACTGTGCTGCTCAGTGTTATTGCACTGATGCAACTGTTGCAATTAGGGTGAAAGATTTCTAGAAGAAGAAAAAATAATTCTAAACCCTCCATAAAATCCAATGATCAATGTGAATGTGCCTATAAAATAGATAAATATATTTTTTTTTTTAAAAACACTGCAAATAAAAATGTGTGTAGAGACAATTTTCATTCAGAAATTGCTAGTAAATTTCACAGAGAAACAGCAAGTAACACATTGAATTGGGGTTTTGTGCAACTTAACTTCCATATTCTGTAAAACAGATCGCATCGCTTCCAGTTAAGTTCTTTTGTATGTGCTTCGTGAAAAAAAGATCTGTTTTACTCAAGATAACTTAAAAGTAGTGAGCAAAGATGAGCATAACCAATGTCCCTCACATATGCAGATTGATATCTAAAAATGTTTTTTTTTCCATATTTCTTCTTCACACTAATGTTTAGATATTTGAATAGAATAAAACGCCAATAACAAAGTGAACTAGGTAGGTTAGCTGATTACCTTAAAAGTCCATAGAGACCGGTCAGTTCATATGGTTTGGTCATGCGACGTTCGACATATACTCCATTAAATGTGACATATTTAAGTAGAAAGACTGATATACTATTGTTTAGTAAAAAGTACTCCAATAATCTTTGTTTATTCAACTTTTTCGAGTAGTACACACCTAAGTTTTTTCATGCCATTTTCTCTTCTCTCTCTCTCTCTCTCTCTCTCTCTCTCTCTCTCTCTCTCTCTCTCTCTCTCTCTCTTCTTACACAGTTCCTATAGAAACTTGCTGCTTTGAGATTTTGCAATCAAGATATCATGCCTTTACAGCCTAGACGGCAGGTCTTTGATGACCTTCTCACTTTCGTTTTTCCGACACAAGCTCTTTAAACCCTCTGCTTACCTGAGAGAGTTGAACCCCCACTCAGTCCTGCGTGATGGCGATCGATTGCCGGGCCGGGTGAAGTGCTGGGTCCTTTGGAGCCTCTGAACCCCAGCTTGAAGGGTTAAAGGAGAGAAAGACAGCTGAGGAAAGCAAGGGCAGCCCACACTGATGCAGAATCCCCGATGAGGAGAAGAGGGCCTTGGATGCACTACAAAGACTCCGCATCCAAGGCCATCCTCAGTGTCTCCAGCCTCCTTCTTGAAATGCGTTTGGTGGGAGAAGAGAGAAACATATCAAAACCACACAGAAGACAGATTGAGTGGGAGAGAAATAGAACAATGATGCCTTAGAAGGTTTAGAAGATGCTTTTTAAAAGCATCTGTGAAGAACAGAAAGGATAAGAAATGTTTCAGAGGACTGAGAGGGAAAGTTGAATTAGCATTCTACCATCTTTAAGCGGCAAGGAAGCCGTTGAGGTTACGGGGGTGAAATTAAAAGCAGAGTATGCGTTCCTGTTTAAAGGTCTCAGAAGGCAAGCTCATACAGCTGAAAGAGTCAAAACACAAGATGCGCGAGTTAAAAGCCTCCTTTTCTTTTTTTCATATCACTTTTCTCTCAAAACACTAGACACTTTAAAGCAGAAGTCTGCATGTTGCAGCTCTATTTCATGGGTTTGACAGCTGTTTATTGTCCAACACCTTGGAGTTACATTATAAAATTCTACTAGATCGGCACCAAAACAGCTCAGACCTGTGAGCCTCACGTTGGGATCACACATACCAAAGCAATAAGGCTGCATTCTGGAATTATGTGCCTCCAGGGTTTGGTGGGGGTTGTTATACACGGTCGGGACCACGGCCCTCTGACATTTTGGGTTGTGTGTGGGTGTTTGGGAAAGGCATGAGAAGACCTGTGGCCGTGAGCCATGTGTGGTTAAGCTTGGGCTTGTGGATAAGCTGCATCAGAAAGAATAGGGAAAGAACGTTCTCTGCTGATGGATTCGAAAAGCCGCTGTTATTGCACGCTATCCTGCAGATTTCCAAGTAAAACAATGGCTATCATTAAGAGGTCACACACAGCTGTAAATAAAACAAGAAGAAAGTGGGCTGGATGAGCTGAAAGATGTTTGCTTGCTGCTGGAGTCCATTAGTCTTATAAAATATGGAGACTCACATTGTGGGTCAGTTCTTGAGTCTGAAAGACAATGGAAGATTAGAAATATTCTGTACAAATACACTCTCAAGTCCCAGCACGCAATCCTGCGGCCAGTAAAACCTCATTGAACCCTACAGAATCAAACCGTTGCTATGGCACAGACAAATGACATCATCTCAGATTGGACATTGTTTTATAATCACATTGGCTAGATTACAAATTGCACAGATAACACGATCAAAGTGTGTGATTCAGCATCACTAACGCAGAGAGAAATGCTCTTTAAAAGAAATTTAAATACTTTCTGGACTACTGATCAAATTGTTCCCCCCAAAAATGACAGATTTGGATTCAGCTCATGTAAGATATTTTGAGGGTCCAATCAAATCCATGCAATTTTACTTCACAATCTTTTGATCATTATGAGTGATCAGACAGATTCATGGGAACAGGCGACTGAGACATTTTTGCTAAATTATGAGCCTCCTTTAGCAATGGCGGATCAGAACAACAATGGAGCATTTTCACCGGTATAGTGATTAAACACCTGGAAACTGGTCTCTGTGCTGTTGATTGCTTATAGACAATCCTATTCAATCAGGTGTCAGATCACTATGGAAGATTGTTTCCGCCACTGAATAAAAAATAAAAAAAGTAAATGCGACTTTGTCTCACAATTCTGGCTTTTTTTTCTCGCAGTTGTGAGTTTACATCTCAGTTAAAAAGTCAGAATTGCAAGTTTATTTCTTGAAATTCTGACTTTATAACATGCAATTACAAGTTATGAAGTCAGTATTGTGAGATATTGTCACATACTGCTCTGAGACACAAAGGTTGAGGATCCACATGCAGTTTATTTAATAGGGACAATCCAAACACATAATCCAAAGTACAGGCAAGGTCAAACACAGGCAGGCAGTCCAATCAAACTAGCAGGCAGGCAGGGAGGGAACACAGGCAAAAGGGTAATCCAGAGACAGGCAAGGAATCCAAAACCAAGAGACATAAGACCAGGAAAACGAGATGCAGTGTAAACAACAAACACTAAACAAGACTTTGCAGAGAACGAATGAGAAAACCAGGCTTATATGGGGTGAGCTAAACAAGCTAATGACATACAGGTGAATGTGATCATGACTGGTTAGTCTGAGCAAAGGATTATAGGGAATGTAGTTTGTGGACGTGTGGTGATTGTTCGGGTTGGAGTGCCCTCTGATGGTTATCCCGGGCACTCTCACTGGTGATCGTTACAGATATAAACATGCAATTCTATGTAAGCTTGTTTACGCATTGGAATAAAAAAAGCAAATTGTGACTTTTTATCTCACAAATTTCGTACTTTTTTTCTCAGGATTGCATGATATAAAAAAGTCAGATTTGGTGATATAAAGTCAGAATTGTGAGTTATAAAGTCATAATTGCATTTTATAAAGTCACAATTGTGAGATATAAACACAATTCTAACTTGTAAGTCAGGATTGTATATATATTCATAATTGTGATAAAAAGTTTATATCTCGCAATTCTGACTTTTATAACTCGCAATTCTGACTTTATATCTCGCAATTCTGACTATTGCGACTTTATATCACATAATTGTGAGGAAAAAAAGACAGAACTGCGAGATAAAAAAAATCACAATTATCTTTTACATTTTTCTTTTACGTGGTTGAAAAGTCTAAAACTCAATAAAAGTATTTGGCAACGTTTAATATGTGATAATCTTGTACATAATTATTACATAAATGGTGCACAAATGCCTTTAATTCTTTACAAAATGCTACTTTATAATAAATGTCTGATATTAAAATGTACAGTGTATACTGTTTTTGCTTTTTTGTTTAAATTGATAAAAATAAAAATCAATTGCTTTAAATGCTAACGAATTTAGGCGTAACAACATTGTAAGCAAAATGTAATTAAGTTATTTGTTTTCTTAAAGATTAGCTGAGTGAGCGTTAAATGACGGCAAAGGTAATCTAAATGTAATACAATATATCTGCTGATAACTGATATGGTACCATCATCAAGCATCCCAAGAAATAAAACATTTTAAGTTAAGTTAATAAAACAAAATGTATGTTATTAGGGCCCGGTATCAAAGGCAGGGCTTACATTAAGCCAGGATTAGGTCTTAGTTCAATTAGGACTGTTATGATGTGCTTTTGTGTCCTGTCGTGTTTGGTGGTTCCCTGTCTTCTCATTTGGTTGTCCCAGGTGTTTCTTGTTGGTTCCGCCCCCTCGTTATCTTGTGAGCTCGTTTGTCTTTATTATTTAAGCCCTGTGTTTCCGGCCTGTGTTTGTGAGTTCTTGTCTATGTTACCAGTTAGTGTCGGTTGTTCCTGTTTGAGTTTGAGTTTGAGTTTGAGTTTGAGTTTGAGTTTGAGTTTGAGTTTGAGTTTGAGTTTGAGTTTGAGTTTGAGTTCCTGACCTTGTATTGTGTTTTCTGTGACCTGAGTTTCTAATTAAAGTGTGCTGCATTTGGATCCAGCTTCTCTTGCTTCCTTTCTGCTACAACCACGCCATTTGTAACAGAAGAACTCACCAGCATCGTGATCCAGCAGCCATGTCTTTCTGGAGTCCAGACGTCCAGATTATCCGTCTCCGTCAGGAGAACCGCTCGATTGAAGAGTACGTGATAGAGTTTATCAAGCTGGCACCCTTCACCTCGATGAGCGAGGAGAGCCTGATAATCTTCTTTCGAGGAGGGCTATCAGAACCGCTTAGCACATTCATGCCCTGGCATAAGCCTCACGAAACCCTGGAGAGCTATATTGACCGGGCTCTTCGGTTAAGCGGTTCAGTGTATACGGTGGTAGAGGAGGAACCCTGTGAAACCACTGTATCCGTCCAGCCAGAGACCGTCCAGCCAGAGACCGTCCAGCCAGAGACCGTCCAGCCAGAGACCGTCCAGCCAGAGACCGTCCAGCCAGAGACCGTCCAGCCAGAGACCGTCCAGCCAGAGACCGTCCAGCCAGAGACCGTCCAGCCAGAGACCGTCCAGCCAGAGCCTCACGTCTGCCACGTCCAGCCAGAGCCTCACGTCTGCCACGTCCAGCCAGAGCCTCACGTCTGCCACGTCCAGCCAGAGCCTCACGTCTGCCACGTCCAGCCAGAGCCTCACGTCTGCCACGTCCAGCCAGAGCCTCACGTCTGCCACGTCCAGCCAGAGCCTCACGTCTGCCACGTCCAGCCAGAGCCTCACGTCTGCCACGTCCAGCCAGAGCCTCACGTCTGCCACGTCCAGCCAGAGCCTCACGTCTGCCACGTCGAGCCCGAGTCTGCCCCGCCTGTTCCCGAGCCCGAGTCTGCCCCGCCTGTTCCCGAGCCCGAGTCTGCCCCGCCTGTTCCCGAGCCCGAGTCTGCCCCGCCTGTTCCCGAGCCCGAGTCTGCCCCGCCTGTTCCCGAGCCCGAGTCTGCCCCGCCTGTTCCCGAGCCAGCGTCTGCCCCGCCTGTTCCCGAGCCAGCGTCTGCCCCGCCTGTTCCCGAGCCAGCGTCTGCCCCGCCTGTTCCCGAGCCAGAGCGTGTGTTGTGTGTCTCCAAGCCAGCGTGTGTGTCGCCTGTCCTCGAGCAAATGAGTGTGTTATCCGTCCCTGAGCCAGTGAGTGTGTCGTTTGTCCCTGAGCCAGTGAGTGTGACGTCCGAACCAGTGAGAGTGTCGTTCGTCCCTGAGCCAGTGAGTGTGTCGTTCGTCCCTGAGCCAGTGAGTGTGTCGTCCGAACCAGTGAGAGTGCCGTTCGTTTCCGAGCCAGCGAGTGTGTATTCTGTTCCCGAGCCGGCGTGTGTGTCGTCTGTCTCCGAGTCAGTGTGTGTGTCGTCTGTCCCCGAGTCAGCGTGTGTGTCGCCTGTCCTCGAGCCAATGAGTGTGTTATCCGTTCCTGAGCCAGTGAGTGTGTTGTTTGTCCCTGAGCCAGTGAGTGTGTCGTCCGAACCAGTGTGTGTGTCGTCTGTCTCCGAGCTTGTGTCGTTGTTCTCCGTGCCTGTGTGTGTGTCGACTGAACCCGAACCTGTGAGTGTGCTGTCTGTCTCCGAGCCTGTGTGTGCGTCGTCTGTCTCCGAGCCTGTGTGTGCGTCGTCTGTCTCCGAGCCTGTGTGTGCGTCGTCTGTCTCCGAGCCTGTGTGTGCGTCGTCTGTCTCCGAGCCTGTGTGTGCGTCGTCTGTCACCGAGCCAGTGTGTGTGTCGTTTGTCCCCGAGCCAGAGAGTGTGTCGTTTGTCCTCGAGCCAGTGAGTGTGTTATCCATTCCTGAGCCAGTGAGTGTGTTGTTTGTCCCTGAGCCAGAGAGTGTGTCGTTTGTCCTCGAGTCTGTGAGTGTGTCGTCTGTCTCCGAGCCTATGTGTGCGCCGTCTGTCACCGAGCCTGTGTGTGTGTCATCTGTACCCGAGCCAGTGTGTGTGTCGTCTGTTTCCGAGCCTGTGTGTGTCGTCTGTCTCCGAACCTGTGTGTGTGTCGTCTGTCACCGAACCTGTGTGTGTGTCGTCTGTCTCCGTGCCTGTGTGCGTGTCATCTGTTCCCGAACCAGTGAGTGTGTCGTCTGTCTTCGAGCCAGTGAGTGTGTCTTCTGTTCCCGAGCCTGTGAGTGTATTGTCTGTCTCCAAGCCTGTGAGAGTGTCTTCTGTTCCCGAGCTAGTTTGTGTATTGTCTGTCTCCGAGCCTGTGTTTGTGTCGTCTGTCTCCGTGCCCGTGAGTGTGCCTTCTGTTCCCGAACCAGTGTGTGTGTTGTCTGCTGTTCCTGAGCCGGTGTCCGCTGTTCCTGAGCCGGTGTCCGCTGTTCCTGAGCCGGTGTCCGCTGTTCCTGAGCCGGTGTCCGCTGTTCCTGAGCCGGTGTCCGCTGTTCCTGAGCCGGTGTCCGCTGTTCCTGAGCCGGTGTCCGCTGTTCCTGAGCCGGTGTCCGCTGTTCCTGAGCCGGTGTCCGCTGTTCCTGAGCCGGTGTCCGCTGTTCCTGAGCCGGTGTCCGCTGTTCCTGAGCCGGTGTCCGCTGTTCCTGAGCCGGTGTCCGCTGTTCCTGAGCCGATGTTTGCTCTGCCCTGGCCGCCCGAGGGGTCTTCTCCGCCCTGGCCGCCCGAGGGGTCTTCTCCGCCCTGGCCGCCCGAGGGGTCTTCTCCGCCCTGGCCGCCCGAGGGGTCTTCTCCGCCCTGGCCGCCCGCGCATCTTGCTCCGCCCTGGCCGCCCGCGCATCTTGCTCCGCCCTGGCCGCCCGCGCATCCTGCTCCGCCCTGGCCGCCCGCGCATCCTGCTCCGCCCTGGCCGCCCGCGCATCCTGCTCCGCCCTGGCCGCCCGCGCATCCTGCTCCGCCCTGGCCGCCCGCGCATCCTGCTCCGCCCTGGCCGCCCGCGCATCCTGCTCCGCCCTGGCCGCCCGCGCATCCTGCTCCGCCCTGGCCGCCCGCGCATCCTGCTCCGCCCTGGCCGCCCGCGCATCCTGCTCCGCACTGGCCGCCCGCGCATCCTGCTCCGCCCTGGCCGCCCGCGCATCCTGCTCCGCCCTGGCCGCCCGCGCATCCTGCTCCGCCCTGGCCGCCCGCGCATCCTGCTCCGCCCTGGCCGCCCGCGCATCCTGCTCCACCCTGGCCTTCGCCTCGTCCTGTTCCGCCCAGGTCACCCATGCACCACGGCCCAGGCCCGCCTTGCTCGTATCCTGGTTCCGGTTCCCAGTGCGGGCCTGGTCCCCCGTCCCTCCTCCAGGACCTCCTTCCTGGACTGTCTTGCTTGTTTTGGTGGGCGTCGGGAGCCGCCCATAGGGGGGGGGGGCTATGTTATGATGTGCTTTTGTGTCCTGTCGTGTTTGGTGGTTCCCTGTCTTCTCATTTGGTTGTCCCAGGTGTTTCTTGTTGGTTCCGCCCCCTCGTTATCTTGTGAGCTCGTTTGTCTTTATTATTTAAGCCCTGTGTTTCCGGCCTGTGTTTGTGAGTTCTTGTCTATGTTACCAGTTAGTGTCGGTTGTTCCTGTTTGAGTTTGAGTTCTAGTTCGAGTTCCTGACCTTGTATTGTGTTTTCTGTGACCTGAGTTTCTAATTAAAGTGTGCTGCATTTGGATCCAGCTTCTCTTGCTTCCTTTCTGCTACAACCACGCCATTTGTGACAAGGACATTTAAGTAGCTTTTTTAAACTTTCCTTAAGACAAAACAATAGCACTGTTTAAGATATGTCTGTGCAAGTTGCTTTCAGTTAAGACAGCTCAAACATGCATTTTAGTCTGGGACTAGACTGTGCATAAATGTCCCAAGACAAGATTTATAAAACAACTTGTTACATTTTATTTTATGGTGTGCTTGTTAAAGTGCAATTGCACATTTACTCAGTAGGCCTAAAAGTACAAGTGAGTAATATTAAATAACAAATGAAATACCAAACAACTCAGCATATAGACACCTACTGAACACTTTTTATATGTGAACTAAAATGATAAAAGACTAAGACCCAAAAAAGTGAAACTAGGCTTAAAACACTAAAACTCCACCTCTACAGGGACGTGTTTGATCTACACTCCCATTGGTAGCAGTCAATATGTAAGCCTTTTAAAATGATATAAAATCACTTGACAATCAGCTCAATCGTGCTTTGTACCATTAATCTTTTTCTAGACATTTAATGAAACAAGCACTTAACTGTACTGCACAGAGATATTATTCCTTCATTCTTCAACCCAAAATTCATTGGCCTAGAATGTTGACTAAATTCAGTACATTGATCCACTTTCAAGTCAACTGTGACCTCTGCTCTTATGGTAATGGATCTCTGCAGTTTTAATCGAATAAACTGGAGAATGACAAGTTGGAGTTCAAACTTAGAGAGATCACAAACTTTATATGGCTTTGTTTAAGGGCTGTATAAACATATTTTTAGATTAATGCAAATCAGACTTGCATAACGTGCTTTATACGGTGACCAGCCTGTGCAAGATAAATGCTTTGACTTAGACATTTTTAAACATTTGGAAAGATTATGAAAGCATTTCAGGTGGGCCTGTATGATTTGTCCTTTGACAGTAATTAGCTGAACTAAAAGCACAGGAAAAATCCTGCTTTGCTAAGCTCTGGTAGAAAATGAAAGCAAACAGATGGAGTAGATGTAAACTCAAAGATGTGGAGTCTACATGATGATCTACGTCTCTTGGCTGCTTTGTATGCATCTCATAAAGCACTCTACAAAAATTTAGAGCTGAAGTCATGTTTGCTTATATGTTTTATTTTATTATTATTAATAAGTTTTTAAGCAAGTACACACACACACACACACACACACACACACACACACACACACACACACACACACAAACACACACATACACATATATATGTGTATCTATATTGTTATCTAGCCTTACTGTGGAAAGAACTGTGTGAATTTGAAAAGAAATGTAATGAAATTGGGATTTACATGATAAAAAAAAAGATGTGTCCTATTCATGCTGTAAGGGACCATAATTAACCAGGGTGTGATATTGCTCCAAATTTTCACACACTGCAAATGCAGTTTTTTTCATTAATATTTTGCAATATCCATTCATTCACCTTACGTGGAGCTTGCCATTTCTGTACTATTATTATGAATTCTGCGTTAGATTAAACTAGTGTTTCCAGTAATTACATTTCACCAAATGCGAGTCTCATGCAGTCGTCTGAATGAGTGGGTGGATTCATGAAGTTCACTCCTAAACATTCAGAGCGGCAGCAGGTATGCGTTTATTTACTTTCTCTGATGTTACATGACCTCAGCTTCCTATTGTTTAATTTGAAGGAATTATTTATTTAAGTAGGAAGGCCAACTGCTTCATTTCATGGCCTTTACCCAATGAGGAATGACTGATGGAAATTGCAGGACAGACTTTACATACTGGTGGAGGTGCTTGTGTGTCCAGGTTTCTGGCCTGATGTATATTCATGAAAAGTGAGGGAAGTTGTTGGCTTGAGATAAGCACATGCCAGACTGATCTATTCCAGGATAACAAACCGTAACAGTCATTTCATGGACAAATTCAACATGCTTTACACAAAACCCAGACACACAATTTATATCCAAGTACTTATCTCTAAAAACTGTCTCAAAAGCTCACGGCTAAAATATGTCGACCCATTTGACTAAACTGGTGACAGTCTACAAAGCAGAGACTGGGAATCCAATGTAAACCTTTTCTTCCCCTTTTAACCAGTCAAGTTATTTCACAGCTAGGCCACTTAGGGTTTGGAGGACTGTGACTTGTCGAAGAAGAAACGAATGGTGCAGTAGCTCAAAATAAAACTCACCCTGTTTCTGTTACTGGTGGTGTTTTTCTTTTCTGTTTACTTTTCTTTAAAACTCTGAATGTAAATCAAATTTATTGTAAGTTCACTATGTTCACTAAAGTACATTATTGCCATTACTATTTCATTTATTTTGTTTTGTGTTAACAAACAAGGATTGAATTGCGCTCTGGCAATAATGGTTTATAGTTTAAAACCATGTAATGCGCCCAATAGCTTTTTAAAAATAGCAGGGATGGATGACTTCATATGGTGCGTTCAAGTCCTCCAGGGAAGTTCGTTACTTACGAGGTGGGAAGTCGTGTTTACAATGGCAGGTGTGTTCAAGTCACTTTTGTCAGAGCAAGATGGCGGTGTACACTCTTAAGAAAAATGGTTCTAAACAGTACCTAATTAGGGTTCTTCTGCTTGTAACAATAGCAGAACCCTTTTCGGTAAATATAAATCTTTTATAAGGTTCCATAAAGAACCATGTTTTGAAAGTGCTATATGACCTAAATGGTGTTATAAATAACCTTTTCAACAATATTTATTTTTATTAATATTAGTGTTATCAGTATTACTATTATTAATATTCTTTTTTATAAATTATTTATTAATATTGTATTATATAATATTAATTAATATAATATTTTTTTATCCTCATTCTGCCTGGTCTTATATCTTGTTGCCTCTATTTGGGTTTTACTTTTGCTTTTAAACAGCATGTTGTGTCAATTAGGTATTTTTATTTTTTATTGACATGGCAGTGTGCAGAAAAAATGACAGCTCTAACAACAGTTGTTAGCTGAATACATTAATAAATAACAACTGACATTGAACACGAGATGTAATGAAGCCCAAGTTCCAGTGAATTATCTTCACAATCCCTTATGATGTCTTTACATCCTTCATGTGTGTATTCTGAGTGGCAGTTTCTCTCTGCAGACGATGAGGTTATGATACGTGACAGCATCTGAAATACACAATTGAGTTTAGTTACATTGTGTCTCTTCCATTTGATTATATAAAAACAATTATGTTCATGAAGGCCAAAATCAGCAAAAAGGGACAGTATGAGCCCTTTACCATGTTAAAAGGAAAAAGTGATATAAAGTCATGGGATAGCTTTAATGTTTTTTGATTGTGACTGGGTATGTTTAGGCATGAAGTCATAATTTAAAAAAATCAAACAATATGGATCATACATTCCATATCTCTGTTACTTTGTGGAGAAGAGAAGATGAGTAACGTTATCCTTAACTGAACAGAGCTGTTCACACTGGCATGTTCAGTTAAACTATAAAGAGCAAAAGACATGATTGTTAGAAACTAATTGTTACAATTTTTAAAGTTATCATTTATAGACATTTTAAGAAAGAAATAATTTACCTGTCGAGAGTATGTTGACAGTCTGTGTAGTAACTGTAGTTGTGAGCTCCAGAAAATCAGTAATGAGGTGGCTTTGAGGGACTATAGAAGCCGAAATTCTAACACAAAGAACCGTTTCAACGTATAAAAGTAACTGTTACTACATGTAAAGAACCTTTAAAGAACCATCTTTTTTTTAGAGTGTACTTTCTCCTAATTAATTACACAAAAATACAGCAGGGTTCTTAAACTCTAGTTCTAGAAAATGAAGAACAAAGAAATGTGCATCAGGTGTGCTTTGCTTTTTTATGTTTTTAATTTATGAAGGCACTGCAAACTTTATCGTTACATATTACATTGTTATATTATAATGCCATCATATTCTGTGCTGGCAATTAGCTTATATACGCTGTAAATAGAAAAGCCTGACAATATCACTGCTAAATGCCTTTCGGTATTGTGGTATTCCGCCATGTTTCTCACTGACACGCCTGACACAGGGCTTAAAGACAATCCTGAGCTTCCCACTCGTTAACAACATTGTGATGGCGTTCATGTGCGTTCAACTCGTATATACGATCTTTACGAGATGACTTGAATGCACCAATATACAAGCTAACATCAGCATTAAAGACTTTTAAAATAATTTACCTCAAAATTCACTTTCATGTTTGAATGCCTTCTGTTTGTGATCCGATGTGGATTCTCACCGTATAAGGTAAACATATTTATACTTGACGCACAAGACTGCACGCTAACCATTAAGTAAACATGGTAAATATGAACGCTTGAAGAAATCAGGCAAATCATAAAGTCTATCAGAATCCTGTTTTTATTTTATCTAGTAGCCTATGTCTCGTCTCTTTATACCGGAAATATGTCATATAAAACTATAAACGGATATAAAACTTTTTTTCTAATAACTTTTTGTTTCTCTGACCGAAAGCCTGAAGCCTACTGGGAGAGAGTGCTAAAGCTCATCAGGTAGAAATGATCATTATTTCTAAATGTGATGTAAATATGTCCTGTAACTACCAAATAAACATGACTGAATAAGTTAGTCTGTCCTCTTTCTTTTTTTAAATAGACCTAACGTAAACCACTTTATTTCTGTGTGATTAATGTGCAATTTTGACACTAATTAATTCATTATGATGAATTTATCACTTTTTATTGTAAACCTGTGGTAAAACATCGATTATTGGGTTTTAAATATTCAAGCAAACGGTCGGTTTTATCGCATGTTTGTTTTGCGATCACGCTGTTTCCAGTGATTTCTTTCTGATTAGTTTTCTGATAAAACTTCCATTTGTTGGTGAAATGATGGGTTTGTGTGACGTTGTTCCAGAGAGGCGTGTTACGGACGTGTTTTAGTGAAGCACTGTGGAGCTTCTGGCCCGACGATGGAAACGCAGTGTGTTTTGGGCTTGGTGCTACAGGCCCAGGGCTTTTAGCCCGGCACGGCCCGTTTAAAGCCCTGGCTCGCACTGGTCCGCTGTTCTGACGATTCATGCTACCCATCGAGATTTGCTACTTGCTGGTTATGCACATGTGCAATCTCACAGTTTTTTTTTTTTTGTTTTTTTTTAATATAAGGTCAATTTTCATGTGTTAAAATGTAATTTCCCTTTTTTTAAGAATGCTAACTACCATATTAATATTTGTACGGCCAGCCAGCTGAACAAGAATAACTGTATTTTATGATAATTTTTACTTTTCACACCGTTTTAAAAATAAAAACAGTAGCCTACAGTATACAGTAGCTACTCATAATGTATAATTTTATTATAATTGTATTTCATATAATATACAATAATGTAAATTTTACTTGTTATATCAAATGTGATAATTGCTAGTTCATTTAAAATATCAAAATATGCTCCCCATACACTTACCCTGCTTTAAATGAAACGACGATGTCATAATATTGTGAGATTTTCACCAATATGGATACAATAGAGAATGAATCGACATTCTCTGTGATCAATTCGTGCTACGGTAGCATTTTTCGACAAGGCAGCACAATTCGTCAGGACACCGGCAGTGGAATCGCTGCTATTGTAGCAGCACAAAGCTCTACTGAGATACTTGCATGAGATTTTGAATATACTACACTGAGAGAACCAGAGCCAAAATCCATCCACTTCTTGTCAAAATTAATAGAAAGTGTGATTTTACACATGAACATGAATCTGTAACCTGTGCCTGTTTTCTTATCTTCAAAAAGCCACATTACGTTCGCTCTTTTGTGTTCAGAATTGCTTTTTCCACAAAAGAGGTAGCTTATCCCACCTATTTAATTCCTTATTAAACCTCAGCAATTTCTGGGTGAAAGCACCATCCAAATTGACTTCAAGCCAAGAAAACAAACAATGGTTCTTAGTGGACAACCCTAATGAGCACATCATAGATCATTTGCATTTGAGCCAAAATACTTGGAGAGAAAATGATTAACAGTAATCATTGTAGTTACTTGGTTTAGTGTATTACTTTGTCACAAACTATATTAGTGCCCTTTTTGTAATGTATTATTATTAAGTCTTTCAAATATAATTGTTTTGATTCAACAGTTATTGTTGTTGCTATTGTAATTCAATATATTAATAGGACAATTAATGTAGCGTAACGTAGAGTGTGTAGTTTTCTCTACACCCTCCTGGTTAAATGAATTCTGTTTACAATAATTAAATATATCATACAATATAAACCACTTTCTAAAGCCTGGTTCAAAAATGTACTTAGGTCAGGTATAGCGACAGTATTTTTGAAGACATTATTCATATTCTGGTGCAGCTTTAGAAAGCAAAATCACATCTCTCCCTTGACACACTCACACACAGTCACAATACACACTGCATTTGACAGTTAAAAATCTAGTATAGCAAGCTGGTGTCAAAATACCTGTTCAGTATACAGAGCACAATGCTGAGTAAATCCTATGCTATTATGAACCAATCGGATCGCAAGAACTCTTCATCAAACCACATTCTGCCCCGCCATTGTGTAATGACATATCGATGAGTGTATTCAGTGCATGGCGGATCCGACACTAAATGCTTCTCTCTGTCTCTATTCTAGCAAAGATTCTGAAGATTCAATCCACTAGTCCATAAAAAGACAGTGACACGACGTCCAATGATGATTATTATCATAAGGACGATGTCCAGATTAATACTTGATAGTTTACAAATGAATCAACAACTTTTCATTCCACAAACTTTCATCTTAAAATTTGATGAAAAACTGATTAACATTAAGTTTGGTCCATGAGTCATTCCCTTAATTTTTACATAAAAAGACACAAATGCAAGGAAAGAAGTACTTTGTCTCAAAGTACTTTGCGAGACTGACAAGTTTGCATCAGTAAACCCTAAATCCACTTAAATTGAAGCAATGTTTTAAATGAAGTCCGTCCGTAATTCTTTGAAATAATTAAAGAGACTGAGATAAGAACGGTGAGAGCAGGGAAACACGGACAGCCTCACTTGAGTTCTGTCTCAGTCTTAAGGCAACACATAACATGTTCCCTCCTAGACAGACTGATGCCTTCAGTGCCAGTGTTTATATGGAACCAATATAATATGACTTCTAGTTATCATCACTGCAAAGGCACAGCTTCATTGTCGCAGTATCTAAATATGTCTTCCAGTTCAGACATGTCATCCCCTGTGTCCAAAGGAACATTGTTCATTAATTCACCTGACAGAAGCGCCTGTTCTAGCCTTCACTAACCTGTCTATGATCACGTTTTGGGCACGGGGTTCAAAACAACGCTAATGGCCTGTGGGATACTGCTGAGAGATGTGGGTTGTAGGTATCACTTACACACAAACACACTGCACTGTACTTCAGACTTCTGCATGCTTTGCTGATTGAAATGCTGCCATGATAGCACCCCTGGGGGCCACGCTGGGGTCAAGAGAGGTCATGTTGAGGCCTTTGAAGGAAAGCCTGTTCAAGCCAACAAATCAGAATCCCAAAACATACCTCACACAATGATGTCAGCATGAGTTTCCTGCGCTGAGAGGGTCATAAGCAGTGTTGGGTCATAAGTGGGCCGGTACTCACTGGTACAGAATAACAGTAATTCTGTGCTATTTCACTCAGAATACTCTGAATTATTCTTGTGTACTTTCAGACAAAGACTGCTAGTTTCATAAGTCAAAGTTTTGATCAGTAATACATTTCATGCATAATGTACCTCGGTCTGGCTTATAACTGTTTATTCAGATATAACAGGCAAACGACATTGTGACTGACATGTTAAATCACCAATCATATTTACAGGTCTTCATATAAATCCGACATCGACATTATCAGACATAAAATTGAATATATTTACAAAATTGATTGTCATGAATGGACCACCATTGTTATTTTGTTCTGGAATCTACATCTTAATATTGTTTTCCCTTTAGTTTCTCTAAAGTTCCTTATTTAAAGAAGTTATTTTTTAAAGTAAGTTGTTTTTATTAGAATAAATTTCATTAGTATATATTGTATGTTAATTAAATAAACATTTGTATTGCCAAATTAGGTAAATACATGATTGATTATTTATGCCTTACAATTATTCTATCATAATAAAAATAATAAATAGGCCTAATATATAATTCTAAATTAGTACATACAGTAACAATTGTACGCCATTCATAATTCAACTAAGAATGGTTTTAAATTCGTCTGAATTTAAATTGTCAATCCAATTTTTTTGTCAATCGATTTTTTTAAAGGGTTATTTTACACAAAAATTCTGTCAGCAATTACACACCCTCATGTTGTTCCAACCCCGTAAGACTTTCGTTCATCTTCAGAACACTAAATAAGATATTTTGATGAAATCTGAAAGCGGTGTCACTTCATAGGCTGCCTGCCCAGAAAGTTTGTAAAGACATCGTTAAAATAGTCCAAGTGACTACAGTGGCTCAACCTTAAGTTTATCAAGCGACGAGAATACTTTTTGTGCGCAAAAACAACAAAAATAATTTGTTTGCTTTATTATTACTTACTACTATTATTATTAATTATTACTATAACTATTCATTTTCTTCCATGTGGGCCTCTGGCGTGAATTCATGAGAGTGCCACGACGCATGCGCGAGAACTGAGAACTTTCAGCTTGGTTACCCTCATTCTTCAAAATATTTTCTTTTGTGTTCAGCAGAAGAACACAACTAACTTTAGGGTGAGGAAATGATGAGAGAATTGTCATTTTTGTGTGAACTATCCCTTTAAGATTATTAGCTGATTTATTAAAGGGACAGTGGAGTTACTGATCAAAATGCATGTGGACAAGCCCGTGCTCCTCATTGACACCTGTGACAATGGTCACCTGTGCTGGACTGACCCCAGCTAAGAACTCTAATAACCACAGTCCTCCAGCTGTAGCTGCAGTGGCCCCCGGTATCCCTACGATGCCGGCCTCATCATTAACTAACACACACACACACACACACACACACGCACGCACGCGCACACACACACACACACACACACACACACACACACACACACACACACACACACACACACACACACACACACACACACACACACACACACACACACACACACACACACACACACAGATCCATCAGCCCGCATGCAGGCCTGTGGGGCTGGAAGGCAGGAGGCCACTGTGCACAGATGCTGCAGTGTTAAGAGCTGCCCTACAGCAGGTGACACACAGGACCGGGGCTCTACGGCAGGATGCCAAAACTCAGAAACCTACAAAATGTGTTTTAAATGAGCTGGGCAGCAAAACTATGCACTAGGAGCTAAGCCTGCTGATTCAAAAACGATTTAAAATGTGTGGAAATGCCAAACTTGTATGGTTGTTTTGCAAGAAAACAGACGGACACGCAAGAAATAAAATGCCAGCCAGCCTGATAATGTCTATAAACCTCCCTCTCTACACCAGCTGCTCATGATCAGTACTTAGAGGGTCTCATTGGTGTAGGAGGGATAGGTATGCTCCAGGGCAATCGAGTAATCAGAGACTGACTGCAAGACACACCCACAACTCTCTCTCTCTGTTCCTAGCCCAATTACGCCAGCAGTGGTGTGTACTGAGTATATTTTAGCAGGGAAGAGCATTGTAACACAAGGTGAATACTACCTTCTAACCACAGAAATGCACTACAAGGTGAAATCACTATCACACATGATCACCATATTTGGTCACTCTAACAGATGTAGACTAAAAAAAATCAAACATTTACAGGACAATTTTGACATAAAAAATAAAATTAATCAATAAACATTAACACA
The DNA here is from genome assembly GCA_030578275.1 of Meda fulgida. NCBI lineage: Eukaryota > Metazoa > Chordata > Actinopteri > Cypriniformes > Leuciscidae > Meda > Meda fulgida. Next base: position 16,541,867 of record CM060635.1, on the reverse strand, counting down.
AGTTAAAAAGTTTAAGTATCAGTTAACGTCTGTTAAATGACAATCTGTTATTAAGCAGGCTTCAATTTGATCATGTTTACTCAAAAGATTCTAAAAAAAATAAAATAAAAAAATAAAGCTAATATGGAGTTGTAACAACTTTCCCTATTTACTTCTACTAGATCCACAAAGATTGAACAAAATGGAGTACAGGTCCTTCTCAAAAAAATTAGCATATTGTGATAAAGTTCATTATTTTCCATAATGTAATGATACAAATTAAACTTTCATATATTTTAGATTCATTGCACACCAACTGAAATATTTCAGGTCTTTTATTGTTTTAATACTGATGATTTTGTCATACAGCTCATGAAAACCCAAAATTCCTGTCTCAAAAAATTAGCATATTTCATCTGACCAATAAAAGAAGTGTTTTTAATACAAAAAAAGTCAACCTTCAAATAATTATGTTTAGTTATGCACTCAATACTTGGTCGGGAATCCTTTTGCAGAAATGACTGCTTCAATGCGGCGTGGCATGGAGGCAATCAGCCTCTGGCACTGCTGAGGTGTTCTGGAGGCCCAGGATGCTTCGAGAGCGGCCTTAAGCTCATACAGAGTGTTGGGTCTTGCGTCTCTCAACTTTCTCTTCAATATATGCCACAGATTCTCTATGGGGTTCAGGTCAGGAGAGTTGGAAGGCCAATTGAGCACAGTATTACCATGGTCAGTAAACCATTTACCAGTGGTTTTGGCATTGTGAGCAGGTGCCAGGTCGTGCTGAAAAATGAAATCGTCATCTCCATAAAGCTTTTCAGCAGGTGGAAGCATGAAGGGCTCCAAAATCTCCTGATAGCTAACTGCATTGACCCTGCCCTTGATAAAACACAGTGGACCAACACCAGCAGCTGACATGGCACCCCAGACCATCACTGACTGTGGGTACTTGACACTGGACTTCAGGCATTTTGGCATTTCCTTCTCCCCAGTCTTCCTCCAGACTCTGGCACCTTGATTTCCGAATGACATGCAACCACTGAGCAACAGTCCAGTGCTGCTTCTCTGTAGCCCAGGTCAGGCGCTTCTGCCGCTGTTTCTGGTTCAAAAGTGGCTTGACCTGGGGAATGCGGCACCTGTAGCCCATTTCCTGCAGGCGCCTGTGCACGGTGGCTCTGGATGTTTCTACTCCAGACTCAGTCCACTGCTTCCGCAGGTCCCCCAAGGTCTGGAATCGGTCCTTCTCCACAATCTTCCTCAGGGTCCGGTCACCTCTTCTCGTTGTGCAGCGTTTTTTGCCACACTTTTTCCTTCCCACAGACTTCCCACTGAGGTGCCTTGATACAGCACTCTGGGAACAGCCTATTTGTTCAGAAATGTCTGTGTCTTAGCCTCTTGCTTGAGGGTGTCAATGATGGCCTTCTGGACAGCAGTCAGGTCGGCAGGCTTACCCATGATTGCGGTTTTGAGTAATGAAACAGGCTGGGAGTTTTTAAAAGCCTCAGGAATCTTTTGCAGGTGTTTAGAGTTAATTAGTTGATTCAGATGATTAGGTTGATAGCTCGTTTAGAGAACCTTTTCATGATATGCTAATTTTTGAGACAGGAATTTGGGGTTTTCATGAGCTGTATGCCAAAATCATCAGTATTAAAACAATAAAACCTGAAATACATCAGTTGGTGTGCAATGAATCTAAAATATATGAAAGTTTAATTTTTATCATTACATTATGGGAAATAATGAACTTTATCACAATATGCTAATTTTTTGAGAAAGACCTGTATATAAGCTAACATTAGAAACACAAACTGTCTGCCCCCCCCCCCCCCCCCCATATAGTATGTTATGTATTTGTTCAATATGGTGTTATTGTTAACTAAATCTAAAATTATTTTAAAATCATTTGAGATACAGCTGATAAAAAAAAAAATCAATATTTAGTTGGAGGAAAAACTTGAGAAAAAATGGAAATATTTCTTAGCAACTAACTGAAATAAAAATGTATCAAAGATATATAGAATATAAAAAAAATTACAAGCACATAATATTATTACTTAAACTTAAATTAAAATAATAAGCTCTTTCAAAATTAATAAATACAATGATGGTATATGAAACCTTGGTGGAAGGGGTTAATTGGGGATGTTGTAAAAAAAGTAAATATAAATGAATTCATATCCATCATTTAAACTGACGTTCATATTGTCCATAGATAAACGTATGGTAAAATATTCTTAAAGTTTGAGATAAAATAACAACGAACTGACAGTTAAGCTGACGTTAAAACAAGTGCTGCAACACTATAAGATGTGCCGCAGTTTTGTGCGGTAGTCACTCTAAACATATTTGTGAATAAGGTGAAAACATCATTCCAACAGTGTAATGTTAAAGTGTAATGAACCAATGCTGAACTGAAGCTGTGAAATATGTATGAGATCATTCAGCCATATGGTTTGAAACAACACAGACGGTTAATAGAGGTCTGATATATTATATCAGATTTTTTGGGATGAAGATTAGCTTTTGTGTAAAACAGTAGGGATTCGAGATTAACTTTCATCCTCTCGTGGTGAGGCACATGAACCTGATAACGAATAGGTTTTCAAGCTCCTGTGATATTAATCTGATACCTGACCCAATATTTTTTTCAGTCTTCTCTGTTCATTTTCACTTTCTCAAAACAAACCGTCACTCAGCTCTATGGAGTTCATGGTCAAAATTTCGATTCTCATAAACAAATAATGTCCAAAACCCGCAGGTCATTAATTCTCGCTGTCACCCTGTCTTCTCTGTTTTAAATCAAAGAAGCACATTCACATTTACAGTAGTTCCTCAGTTTGTCAGGCAAATAACATTAATCATGATTGCAATGGCACTTTTGACTGGGACCAGTGGAAGGTTTCAGGGGAGCAAACGTCTGTGTGCCAAAATTCTGTTGAGTCCGAGACCCTGCAGCTTCTCTGAACTAGACACCTTCAAACCAACCTGAATTAGGGGTTAAAAAGATTCTGTAATGATAAATTGTAGATGAGTGATCCCACTGGATGCATCCCAAGAATTTAGAAAATTGGCGAAACATAAATAGGAATTAAATGTCCCCAGCTGCTGGAATTCAGCTCATGGTGAATTTCCCTTCTTCAAGTTTCAGAGCGAGTTGGTTGCAGCAGCCAGCTCTTAACAAAGTCCAGTTGTGTTTATGAAATGACAGACCCAAGCAGCAGGTCAGAGGACTTGAAGGCATGATGGATTGGATCCAATGAGAGAGGAAGCTTGGTGATATCTTCAGGCCAAACGGAGTTCAGGCCAGGCTTGGTGTGATTATACGGATGGCCAAACTACAGAGATGTGTTTATGTGACACAGGTTGGGTCACTGAAAACGAGACAGATAATTCGACAAGCTTCACTTCAGTCTTATCATCGTTAATGGAATGCAGGAGAAAACTTTTTTTTTTAATAAAATTAAATGAAAACTACCATAAAGTAAACTAAAATACATTTCCATGACACCAGAACTAAATAAAATGAAAAAAAAAAAAAAAATTGATAGGTTGACAGACAGAAAGATTGCACTTTCAGTTCAACCCCACGAGAGAGAAATGTTGGCTATTTCAGATTGAGGTCAGTCTTGTGTAGCGTTCCAGAAACTTCTAACTAACGTAGTTTACAAATGTAGCCCTTATATTCCCCATGAGCTTCACCAGATACATGCAATGTGCTGAATCGACTTTTCCTGCTTTTGCAAAGTCATGGAAATATGAACGCAGAGGAGTTAATCAATGTCACACTAATCAAATATATTGTCATTGCAGTATAAAATCTGAACAGATAGGTTCTGACTGCCTGCCCTTTGTTTTTGTGTGTGCCGCTTACAATAAATGCAGCAATCCAGTGCAAATGTATAGAAGAAAGAGAAACATGCACCAGCTCAGCTCTCCTTCTAAGAGAAAATCAGCAAGACCCTGCATCTCACCAATGCTTATTTTATCAAAACATTAATTTCCTCTAAAACTTTCAGTAATTGAGGAAGAGCGATGCCTGTGGGACACCTCTTTTCTTCTAAAGAACGTAATATACACAAACTCTCACATGATATTTGATTAGTCAGTGGGCTGTCGTTAATAGAATGACTTGATCTAATCTCATAGTCGCATGCACACATCAATTTCACAAATCAAATGCGATACGCTAACCTGCCGTACACAATTATAACTGTAGGCTTCTGACAAGTAGAAAATATGCGTGTTTTGGTCTTCAAATATAAAGGTAGAAATAGACTGGGTATTCAAAGCAGCCTGCGGGTGTTTTGAGCAATGCTTTATTCAAATATTGAGCTTATGTTCTGTGTGCAGGTTCTGACGATCAGGGCTTGACGGGGCAGTGTGATTGGTTGATCTCCAGGTTAGTGGGTGAGGTAATTGAGCAGAGTTTGAGCACTCATTGGTGGTAATTAAGTGAGACGGGAAAAATGAAATCAATGTTTGTTCTTCCTCAACAAGAAGTTGTATTTAAATATTGTTTGGTTTCACTTCTGAAACTTCACTTCTGGTTCCTTTTTAAGGTGCCATTTTATTAGTTTTTATATATATATATATATATATATATATATATATATATATATATATATATATATATATATATATATATATATATATATATATAATTACAAACCCTGTACACATAGTGCTAGTGATTTGACAGCGTTACCTGCCACAGTTCATTTTTACCCGCATTTGGCGGGTTGGCGGGTGTTAATTTCAAACCCTGTGTGTATAAGTATATTACATGTCTTGTTTGTTTATTATGAGAGAGAATTGTGCTGTTATGAGACCTCAGACAGAAAACAAACACAATTGCGCTAACCTGTGAGTGACGTGTTTGGCAATAGCCTCCTCATGATTTTCATATCATCTGGGCCTTTCTGATTCTGCTTGCAAGACCATTTCTAAATAATTACTATCAGCAGAATTTATTTCACTCATGCACAGGTTTTAATTAAATAACATAGTGAAATTAATTAAGATTACATCCCTTAGCCACAGTGAATCAAATTACTGCATCTTCCCCAGCGTGCGTGTCCTGGAAGCGCAATTTTCTTAAAAAACAGAGGTAGGGGTCACGGATGGATTTCCGGATTTTCACCTTGAGCTATAGGCAGATTTGCTGTCTATGTGTGTGCGTGTGTGGGTTTGCACATGTAACATTGCCCTGTCAAGCCACTCATGTGCTAGTCGTTATTTGCTTCTTTATCCTTCAGGAACGATAACGCAGTGTGAAAACATTCAAACGCTTTTGCCCTTGAACTGTAGGAGATGGGGGATTAAGAGAGGTAGTTTAAAAATGTATCAATTCAATAAGGTCAACTAGAGTATGCTAAAGATGTGTCATAATATATCAATATGTAATGTATCCCTGCCCCCCCCCCCCCCCCCCCCTAAAAAAACTGTTCAAACCAGTCCAAAGTTTTGGGCATTTGATTGATCAGGCCGGGAGGCTAGCTAGACCAGTTTAAAACAACTAAGATGAACTAAAGACCAGCATGGCCAGGCTGGGAGACCAGCTAAGACCACTTTAAATCAGCTAGGCTGAAAACCAGCAGGGCCAGACAGGCTAACAGGACTATTACAGTTTAAAAAGGCTCAGACAAGCAAAAAAGTAGTTTGACCAGGCTGGGATTTTAGCTAGACCAGTTTAAACAGTTAAGATCAGCTTAAACCAGCTTAGCCAGGCTGGGATACTAGCTAAACCAGCTAAGATCAGCTGAAGATCAGCTTGGCCAAGCTGGAATACTAGCTAGACCAGTTTAAAGAAAGAAAGAAAAAAAAAAAGCTAAGATCAGCGGAAGACCAACCTGGTTGGACTGGTAAACAATCTAAACCATCTTAAACCAATTAAGGCCAGCACACATTTTGAGCAGAGATGTTATGAGAAACTAAACATTACAAAAAAAATGTAACAAACCTTCACAACAATTCGTTCCACTCATGAAGGGAAACTTTACTAGTTTTTAAAGTATGTGATGCATTTCAAAGGCTTTTCATCATGATATTGCATTCTCGCACCGCAATCACTGGAGACTGTAAAATGAAATAACCTTTAAATATAATAGTAAGCTGAATAGAGGGTCATCAGGCAGATTGTGGTTGAGAGGGTCTGCAGAGAGATGATTAATAAACATTGGGTCTGGTCTCTGCTCATTAACATGTCTGCCTCTGATTTTGATGAAGGAGCAAATGAGCTGAATTTGAGCTGAACTTTTAAGTTAGTTGAGAGTGTGGGTGGTGGTGAGACCAAAAAAAGAGAGAAAACGTGTGTGAGCGAGGCAATTCAAGTGTTTTTATGGGCTTATGACTATGTGAATGTGTGTGTGTGTGTGTGTGTGTGTGTGTGTGTGTGTGTGTGTGTGTGTGTGTGTGTGTGTGTGTGTGTGTGTGTGTGTGTGTGTGTGTGTGTTTGCGAAAGGTTCGGCATTGGCAGCTTTGCTCTCAGCGCTCAGCCTGTCTGTTAGTTGCGGATGGCTGCATGCACTTCATCTTTCATCACTGTGATATCCATCTAGAGACAAGCTTCGCTCCTGACGACTGCCACTATGCTGGCTCCCAGCCCCTCCAATGAGGCTCCCAACCTCCACTCCTCAACTTCCTGATCTTGGCAACAGCACATGAATATGCATTCACCTTCAGCAGTGAGCGAGCGGGCGGGCGGGCGGGCGGGCGACTGCACTGCAGCTCTCTCAGTCTTGTCGTCCTAATGTGCACTCTGAGGCCTGCCTGTAACTGCTTGGCCTTGCCTGCTTCAGATGAAGCACTGGAGCGAGAGAGTCCATGGATGCCTGAAGATGATTTCCCAGGTGGTCGGAGGACTCGCGTGCATTCCTCTGGCTTGTAGCGAAGCGATTGCTTACATTTATGTTGGCTCATCGAATTTTCTGTCCTCTTGGCCCTAGCTGAGGATGGGTTTAGGAAAATGACAAAAATCGATAGTTATTTATTTACTCTAAAATTAAAACAAAGACATTGGATGAGAGTTGAAATATAGAGGTTATTCTAACAGTTGTATTTTTGTAATGCAGAATAAAATGCCTTTAACACCTCTTAGAAAAAGTACTTATTGTGGCAATAATATATCGTTTAATGAATATACTTACGTGTGGACTGAATGTTATCCTTAATTGCATGTTAATTTGATTCAAATTAAAGCTGAAATTGAAATTAAATGCAATTAGCTGAACTTCAGAATGATTTTTGACCCAAGTAGGACTTTTTTAGTTTAATTTCATAAAATATCATCTTTGCAAGTGTACTGTTGAATGTATTGACAAGCATTTACATTGTAATTAAGTAATGACATTAAAAAAATAGGTTCACCAAAGACCTTTCGGAGAACAGTTCCTAAAATAACCATTTTTTCTTAGTGTTAAGAACCTTAAAATAATCTAGGACTTTCTATAAAAAAAAATGCAATTGAAAGGTTCCTAGGATGTTAAAGGTTCTTTATGGAACCATAAATGCCAATAAAGAATCTTTAATTTAAGAATCTTTAAATCTTTAATAAGAATCTCTTATTTTTAAGAGTGTATGATAAATTAATATATACTTATACTATACTATACTACAATATTATTACTACAATTCTATTGAAACTTGTGTGTCATGTATTTAAACATATTTTAATAAATCTTTATATTTTACATGTGCTTTAGTATTTTCAAAATAAGTGTGCTTCTTTTATGTTTTTAAATGATGTTTTAAAAAGTACTCTTAAAAACTTTTAAGGCATGTGACACATGACATCCACCACATGCCGTATTGATCTGTTCTTGTCCTGAACTGTGCAGTTGCAGCTATAAACTACTATAACTGGGAGTATTATTTTTGGAGACAGATGCATTTGAGCCATGCTGTGAAACTGACATCATACAACAGAAAGGTTCCCTGCAGCTTCAGTTGGCTTTAAACAATACAGCGAAACATGTCAAATCTTAGGCTGTCTTCGGTATACTGACTCCCAAAACCTTGAACATTAAAGCACTTAGTGTTAAAGAATGACTTATTTACAGCAAGAAATGAAAGTTCTGTCATTATTTATTCACCTTCATGGTGTTTCAAACCCATATGACATTCATTCTGTGGAACAAATAAAGAGAATTTTGAAGAATTGCCCTGATAGCTCCTTTCCTTACATCTACAATAAATGGCCACTGAGGCTTTCAAGCTCTAAAATAATTCCGCCTTCAAGTGATATGAGATGAAACAAAAATACGAGTTTCCTAGTTAGAAAATTAGACATGAACTCCCTCTCAAGGCTTTTGATATCCAAGTTCCTATTTTTTTTAACATTATCTGATCTTCACACAAAGTTATCGTAAAATGCACCGCTCTAATCATGGATATTTCTAAAATTGTAATGTTGCTTTTGCATATTTTTTTTAAGCTTTAAGTAATTTAAACTGAATTTAATTGTAATTTTTGTATCCATTGTAATTGCATGGAGACAAGTGATCAACTACAGTACGCCTTTGACGTTAAGAATGGATGTTTTACTAGTGAAATGTACAACGTAAATGCACAACGTAGTCTGCATAATATTTTTGAACGCTGGGACTCGTGTTCTATGGTAAACATTGAACGTTTCTGACCCTGATGTCTGTATGTGTTATAACATGAGACAACATGTCAAGCTCTTTTTCATGTGCTCTTGGATGATGACTCTTTTGATCTGAGTCGTTTTCATGGTAATATGGTGCATCCAGGGCTCACTGACCACATGTTCTCACTCGTAATGTGCAAGTATGAGACTCAAGGGAGCAATTATAGTCAGTGAGAGATATGGATTGCAGTACAATTGCTTTTTTACCACACCGCAGAGTCTGACATATTTTCACTTTCCTCAGACTATCCAGACAGAGGTTTATAACTGGACGATGTTCTGTAAAGTTCTGTAAAGCACAATGTATTTAGTGGAAACATCTGTTTCCATTGTGCAAATAATTGCTGATGGTTTTCACGTTAAAGTGATTCACATACTAATCTGATGGACTTGCTTCAGTAGTTTTTTCAGTTAAATAATTAAGTTCAGTCCACCGCTATTGGATTTTAAAGTCATGATTTCTATATGCTGAAAAGTCAATCATTCTGCCATTTAGACCCATGCCTTAATCAAGACAAGGTTACCTTTGAGACAACAAATATTGCCATATGATAGCACTTCAAACAGCCAAGCCTCCTCTACCCCAGGGTAGGTAACCCATAGGCCTGCATGTGAATTATTTAAAGCTAAATTCATGCAACGTGAACCCTGGGTTTCAAAGGAAGGAAGGAAGAAAGAAAGAAAGAAAGAAAGAAAGAAAGAAAGAAAGAAAGAAAGAAAGAAAGAAAGAAAGAAAGAAAGAAAGAAAGAAAAAAAAGAAAGAAAGAAAGAAGAAAGAAAGAAAGAAAGAAAGAAAAAAAAAGAAATGCAAAGGTAATTGTTAGCTGTATTTCATTAGACAACCCTTGACAGACGTAAACTCTGCCTTCAGAAATTCAGAAATTCCAAAAGGTCATGTCCATAACTGGAAGAGCTTTTAATTGCAAGGAATTGAATTGCTTTCCTGACTCTAAGAATGAGAAGGTGACATAAAATAATCAAATGTATAAATACTCTTTATTTAAAGTTCATGAAATAAATATAGATTGTTGATAAGAGGGGGATGAAAACAAATAATTTATACAATGTTAGGTAATATTGCAAACAAGCAGCTGCAGTTTATTCCATGTAAATGTATGTGCTTAGGTACATTTCTGGGAGAATGCTGTCATTTATATTTAACTGAACAATATGTAGGCCTATTAAAAATAATCTGTAGCTGGATTACATCTAATGATTGTGTGTATGGTATATATATATAGGCTATAAAAGTTGGGGGTCGGTAAGATTTTAATGTTTTTGAAAGAAGGCTCTTGTGCTTAAAAATGAGCAAATTTACAGTAAAAAACATCCATATTGTGAAACATTATTACAATTTAAATTAGCCATTTTCTATTTGAATATTTAAAAATAATAATTTATTCCTGTGATGGCAAACCTGAATTTTCAGCATAATTTCTCCACTCTTCAGTGTCACATGATCCTTCAGAAATCATTCTATGCTGATTTGGAGCACATTAAATATTATAATTATCAATATCATCATTTTATAAAGAAAAAATGGCTTGTTATTTGCTTCACACACTTTTATTTAAGAGTATTCATTTGATTCAAATTATCTTTACTTCACCCTCTAATTTATCATATTAGGGAAGCAATTAAATTCCCTGCAATTGAAAGCATATGTTTAAACATGAATCACCCTGAACAGGTGGGCTTCCACAGATTAATCTAGTTTCCAATGCATTAAACACTATAAGGTTGCTGTGGAACAATATTATGCAAAGCACTACAAATGTGAGATATTACCCTATATGATATGTATGAAAATGAAAAAGAAATATATAAGAGATACTTGACATAACTGAGGTTATAAAACATCTGGATCTTGCTGTCAGACTGCTGTAAGATAACATACCTCATTATATGACATACATGTGTTTGATTATTTCAACGTGTAATCTCAAGATTAACATCTGACAATGCCAGAGATTTTTCAGTCTAACTGCCAAAAATATATACAGTACTATAGTTACGTATACAAGTTTAGAATATCCTGGTTTGACTCAGCCCGAACAAACCCAGTCAGTTTATTTAACACATTCATCTTCGAGAGAATCATCTAGAGTCCTGCTCTGATCAAGTCAAACCCTTGTTGATCCTGTCTGCTGAGGTGTTGATTTGTTTACTGCCAGAATTCCCGCAGACAAGATGTCACTTCCCTCGCGACAATCAGACGAGGACAAGCAGAGAAAACAATCTTTAATGGCTTTCCTGGAAAGGGGCCGACTGTAAATTGAATTTAAATAATTTCTTCTGAAATCACATATTAGCATCTTAGCTTGCTTTAATCAACTTCACTCACTCTCTCTCTCTCTCTCTGGTAAAGTGCTTTTAAAGTGCTCAACACTTTTAGAACATGGATTCTATCTATTTTTTTGGTGTTGAGTCACAGTCTTTGGATTAAAGATACATTTAATGATGTAAATTAAGGTCAGCTCAACATTCCAGTTCTTTGTACAATGAAATTTAGACTCCTAAGAACATTTTTGACTGAACTCCAAAAAGTGTATTAAAGGAAACAAGACTCACTCCCAGTAACTGCATCTACGTCAGAAGTCAATCAATCAAGCATGGCGCTTTCTCAGGGCTCGGATTTACACCAAATACATCCATTTTAGGAATATTTGATGAAAGTCATTGTACTTTTTTGTAAGACATTCAGAAGCTGATGTTCTCAAGGTGCATTAAAATTCGATCAGAGCTAGTCCTCTGTAATGGCTTTATAGATTTATTGGAGCAATCATGATTGTTTTACCAGTAACTATGAAAGGTCACATTGTCTTGTATTCTGTTTTTAATACTGTATATCTTGTATTTTGAAACATCTTGATGTTTGTTCCCTGCAAGGCGTCAAGGTTTTACTGTTCAGCTTTAGCGATTGGTTCCTGCTGTTAGATGCGGGTGAAAAGCTAGTAAATGCAGAACGTTATTTTCCTATGGTTCCAAAATAATCAATCACATATTATTTAAAGTTTGAAATACACTACACAACTTTTAAAATCTAAACAGATTTTTTTTTAAACTCTAGGCGTCACACACTTGCCGACTTTGGTTAAAGAAAAAGACTGAGCATCATGTACTTAATGAAAGAGGATCACACTTTCTTTGAGTAAGAATAAAAAATAAATTATTATAGAAATACATTATAGCATAGAAAACTTCCAGTTGCAAAAAAAAAGAAAATAAAAAATAAAACCATCAGAATGCAGATCAGCAATGTATCTAATATATTATTATAAAATAAATATTACCTTGTTTTAATGGTGCTTTATATATCGATATAACTATATGTAATATTGTGCACAATTTGTCAGGCCCACTGGAGCAAACTACCCCTGGAACAGAGGCTGTTCAGAGAATAAGCTGCTATGGCTACTTACATACCCTGAAAGTTACCTCCATTTTTGGAACCGAAAGTTGAGGTTGTCCGCTTATACCCAAAAGTATATGCCATAGCATTATCCACAAAAATACAGATTCGCAAATGAGGCATTAGGAAGTTTGATTTGATTTATTAATTTATATACAAGATAACAATTTAAAATGTATTAAATAACTAAAATATGCATATTTACTTTTGAGTAAGGAAGGGTGTTTGCTGTTTTCAGGTGGTAGCCTGTGTCTTGGCTTTTATATAAGTATATAGGCTAATGCTATCAGATTATATTATTGGGATGTTGTTCTATTTTGCACATTGCGAAACCTAGTTTGCTGCTGTAGAGTTCTCTTCTATGGGGGTGTTAGGATTGTCTGTGTATTCATTTTTGATAAAGGAGATACTAGGGCTGGTCATTTGTTTGTTTTTTCAGGGTTCAGAGTATTTTGGGTAAACATGATTGCTGCTTACCATTCAAACACACATCACATCTCCCAAAGTCCCCTGAAAGAGAGCAGTAAATGTTCCTGGCATGAAGAATAGGAGGGGCTGAAGGTTGTTCTCCATTAGCACCAATCTGCTGTTAAGCTGCCTCCCTTGGTGCGTCTGTTACCACAGAAGAGATTGCTGCACTTTGTTTATCTCATATCCTTTAATATTAAAGCACAATTAAAGTGCTGCAATGAAAGTTGAATCTCCCTTCTCTGGAGATTGTGGGCGCTCACCCACACATACCTTATGACACATTTACATATGCGGACACGCACAGATGCATTCATAATAACACGTACGTGTACAAAACTGGCACGTTTCACTTGACCTCGTGTAACGAGATAAATATTATAGGTTGAGGGTTCTATTGGCTGCGCTGGTAGCGCTATTAGGCTATGTTGGAACGATCTGCAGCAGAGTTAACGAGAACTGCTGTGGGTGAGTCGTTTCTGTGGTAGCTCCACACTAAAAGTTAAAAATATATCATTTCATCTCAAATGTTTGACACTTAATAAAGGGATTGCTCACAGTAGACATTTAATGATTTCTAGAGAGTGTTTTCTGTTTAGGCTATTTGTGAGTATTTTGATATGTATCATGTCCGTTTGGATGCACTCTTTCTTTCTAACTGCGTCATTTTCCATGTGCTTTCTAACGAGGTGAAATGTGTTTTGAATAGGTGGAGCTTTAAACAACATTACGATTTACCATCTTATTTCTTGGACTACTCTGTGTGCAGGTTAATGTTTTTAATAATATAGTATAGCCTACGAATTTACTGTTCACGAAGTTGTATTTTCTGTATTGTTAAGAAATATTTGGTACAAACTGTGTAAAGTAGGCTACTTAATGGTTTTACTAAAAATACCAGATGTTATTTCCATTAATTTAATACGTTTAAGAGTAATATAAAACGGATGATGTAAGCTCTGTAATCAGTTTCATACGATTACAAACCAAAGTTTAAGAAAGAAAAGACAGCATTGAATTGTTTACAACGTCTGTAATTTTCCTGGAGAGATTATTACATCTCAGATTTGTCTTATTTTTGTTTAGCCTACTGTTTTAAGTACAATATAATGTGAATGAGTAGCCTAATGTTTACTGTGATATTGAGAGCAGCAGAGTTAAAGAGAACTGCTGTGGGTGAGCTTTAAACAACATTACGATTTACCATCTTCTCTCTTTCACTGCTCTGTGTGCAGGAAAATAAAGTCGGATATCCTCCACATTTCAAAAGGGTGTGCTACTAATAAAGGGTGGGACAAACCGGGCCGAATAAAAAGCAAAGGTCACACTCGCATTAGGTTCGCAGTTCATAGCCTATAACGTTGTCTCAATTTTTTTTTTGATAATTAAGATCAGTTATGTGTAATTCTAGCACACGCTTTTGTACTCACTGAAACTGCAACCTCTCAATATATTATTGTTTAATCATGTCACTTTTATTTAGATTTCTAAATAAATAAATAAATACATTTGCCAATTTATAGTTGTTTCTTTGATAGTTTTAATTTATTTAATTTAAAATTAAATAAATAATAAAAATAGTGATACATTATACTGAGGATTTTTTGAGAACTGAACTTGAGTATTGAATGCTATTTTGTTAACCCAGGTCCGGATTTATACAGATTTATACTGTATGTTTAACTACCATTTAGTGAGTTAGATGAAAGAAAGTAACACTTCTTTCAGAGGATTACTTAAGAAATTAATAGCAAGGGCAAATTTATTTGATCGAAAGTGACAGCAAAGACATTTATAGTGTTACAAAATATTTCTATTACAAATAAATGATGTTCTATTGAACTTTCTGTTTATCTAAGAATCCTGAAAAAAAAAATCTGAAGGATCACATGACACTAAAGACTGGAGTAATGGCTGCTGAATATTCAGCTTTACCATCACACACACAAATACATTTACAATATTACTGTTTACTGTAATTTTGATCAAATAAATGCAGCCTTGTTGAGCTTAAGAGACTTCTTTCAAAAATAAAAATCTTACGAACTCCGAAGTTTTGTAGTACAGTAGTGTACATGTGAAGGGGTTTATATTTTATATTCTGTCAATATGTTGTATATTTCTAGTTGTCAGTGTATGCCCAATATACCAACGCACATCTGCTCAGCCTGTATAATTACATCCCTTTTTTTTCCCCTTACTCACACACACGGTGACACCACTGTCTGTTTGATTTAGTCGTGTCTGGACCCTTGTTGCCATAAGTCTACACAAATCTAAAGTTGAGGATTTATGACACATGGCAGCCATTTGCTATATTTTGCATGACCTACAACCTGTATTTCTTGTGAAAAGTGTTAAAGCAACACTGCTCTCTGATATCCTTTCTGATCCTTTCCCGTCCACTGAGCAGATCTGCTTAAACTGTAAAACCCAGGCTCATGTTGTCAAGTATCTGGGAATGTTACACCACGTCTACACTGGAAGCGACCGATGACGTCGTGCCACATACAGCCTTTGTTCAAAAACACAGTCCAAACAGCTGTGAAATTCAATGCTAGAGTTTGGTAATGACAATTAATGTATCCTCAATAATTTTCAATGGAAATTTACTTTACTTTACTTTCATTATATGATATCATGTAGAAGGCCAGAGATGAGAAACATCACAAGCAGGCTTTTTATCAATCAGTAGTCATTTAAATAATAAAATCCGTTGCAGTCTATTTGCAAAGATGCTTTAAGAAAATGTGTATTTAGTTTCACATAAATGGGGAATACTAAATGGCTTGTATAGTCTGCAGTACATCAGAAATACAGTGTGTCCATCAGCTGAAGTGTAAACATCCAGTGGGCGCTTGCAGTGTACAGTGCCATTGATTATACTGTAATGGGAACGATTTATTTTTGACATGTTTTGACACTTCACTCTCATCTGGTGTAGACACAGTGTTAGAAATTTCAAATTTAATCTCAAGTATAGTACTTAAGTAGGATTACGGATGCATAAACACACTTTTTTTTCCCTCTGTGCTGTAGAATCCTGGCCTCTTGTAATGTGGTATTGGGTGTGTGTGTGTGTGTGTGTGTGTGGTGGCCATCAGTTGCTGAGAGTCTAATCGCAGCTGACCATGAGTCTCTTCCCCACCTCTCCACGCAGATCTGGAGTGGGCCAGTGAAATTAGGATGAGATGAATGCTGATAGCAGGACCTGTGTGAGACACTCCAAGCCTTGCTATCTGTCCACTCCTCTCCTTCTACAGCTTGCAGTAAACAGTATTTACTGATAATGAATCACACACACACTCAAACCATTCTACAGATGCATAGACATTTGGATTATTATGGATATAATTTGACACCAGCTAGACAATTAATCGTACAATTATTCGTTAAAATTTCATGATCTCAATTCAAACACCCACGTGATCTTATTCCTATAATGACAGCGATTCAACTATATTTGCGTTGGCTCTGCCAATTTGCAGAGAGCAGTTGCATGTATAGGTATGAAACAGCTTCACAAACTGTCTTTTCAACCACACACTATCATTTTTTATCATTACTGTGTAACAATAATTCAAATTATCACAGAAGTACTGTGATACAACTTTATAGATCGAATGTAAACACAGATGTCTGCAGTAGCGATCAAAATAGAGTAATTTAACTTTTGTTGTTGTCAAGATTTCATTCAAACCGACTTTTAAAAAAATGAATTCAAATTAATTGTTTTAAATAAAAATTAAAAATTTGAATTTTGTCAGAACAACAGTAAATTATGTTTTAAGTTGTCTGTTCAGAATCATTGTAGAACTGTGATCTCTATTTTAAACTATATCTATATTAAAAAGTAGTGTATTCCTATCTAAAAGTGGAATATTATTTTAATGTTATGTTATTTTATGATATGGTATAGGAGAAGGTTGTTTATATCATATTTTATTTATCTTATGTTCACAAAGGCTGCACCACTAATACATTAAAAAGTAATATTGTGAAATATTATCACAATGTACATTTCTTTATGTATATATATATATATATGTATATATATATATATATATATATATATATATATATATATATATATATATATATATATATATATATATGTATATATATATATATATATGTATTTAATTTTATTATATCATTATGTATTTTTTTCCTTTGATAGCAAAGCTGAATTTTCAGCAGCTATTTAGATAAATGCAAAATACAACCATTTTCAATAGTTGTCTCAGACTTGGCGGACAAATTTGTTTAGTGGTTGCCTACTATAGCCTATAGCAGCCCACGTCAATCTAATACAGTTTACATACGATCAATCCTAATTCAGATATTGACTCTTTATGTATAGCATAATTACTGTTATAAAGCTGCAATCTCTTTGAAATCTGAAACAAAGCACCATAATCATATCTCTTTATCTGACCAGTGGAGGTGTTTCATTGAAAAATAGTAACCGCTTTTCCTTCTACAATACCAAGCTGTGCAGTTTCCAGTTTCTCACAAGCTTACTGTAGGTCATTAGCATAAAGGTCCACACAGCCTCAACATGCCTGTTTCACCTCCTGTCAAACACTGTTCATTTGTATTCCACTCAGCACTTTAGCCCTTTGTTGTCCGCATAAAGTCATTGTGATTCGTTTCAGTTTTTTGATCTGCTCTTGTTTCTCTGCGTCACAATGCTAAATTAATAAATAATGCTGTAATACCCCTCTGATTCACTTATCAGTTTAAAAGCACAAACAATGGTCTTGAATGCAGGGAGAGTAAGACTTCCTCAGGGAATGGCGGCGGTAAGGGGTTTCATGTAACAGGAGGAAATAAAAGAATCTCCTAAACAATGATTTTATGCATTACTAAAGAGGGGCTTTTTTTTTAGGTAACTTGTAGAATTCCATAGAAAAAAATATTTACATCTGACTGGTTGTCATGAGATGGAGGTGGGTTGTGGTATTTATCAAATGGCTTGCTTCACACATAACAAAAGCTGGTTTGATTGGTGGCAGGATGGAGATCTCAAGACGTCCTCCAGCTCATTGGCCAGGCATGTAGGCTACATATGTTATATATATGTATATATGTCAGTATGTCACCCATGCATGAATGGACAGATGCACCATGGTCCTAAAGGGCTCAAACATGTTTTGGGGTGACTTTAACAAATAGATTCTCTTTTATATGTTATATTTTCACTTGCTTGAAACCAAGGGACAGGGAACAATAATCTATTCAAAAGTGAGTAGAACTAGCTTTTGCATTTTTCATTCAAGCCAAACACAGTTAATTATGTCCAAATATCCAACAGTGACCGTCACTTAACTGACAATTTATGTAATTAAACCATAATGATGCCATTTCCCTAAAGTGTATGTGACATTCAAATGAGCTAAACGAGGATGTGTAACATAAATCCTATTAGGTTTGCTTAATCCATGAAGCCAAGCACTTATCAAAGTTCAAACATTCATTGGTTTGCACAAAAGTGCACAAGTAACAGGATTAAAAATGGTAAAATATATTCCACTTGATTTATTCTCATGCACTGAATGAGGAAAATAAAGCAGATTATGCCAAATTTACAAATGTACAGTGGACTGGTGAGGTCTAATGCTGTTGAAATAAGAGAGGAGACCATACCAATTTTAAAGGCCAAATATATGTTATTTTTGTAATTGAAATAAATTAAAATATCTTCCATAGTCAACAATGGGCATTTTTGTTGCAGAAAGTGTAAAACATTGTGTACTGATGTACTAAAGGCAGTGAACATGCGATGAACAGATAGAAACAGCAAGTCCATTCTTCATCATACTCGCCTCTTCTCCTTGTATCACAAGGCCCAACATAAATGTTTTAATGAATCTTGTGAAGAGGTGGCTGTATATGAAAACAAACATGCTCTATGATGAGAAGGAATATCAGGCACGTAATGATGTCAGTACTGTTGTAGGAGCTTTCTTTGCCTTTTTTTATTTTTCTTCTTCCCTGTTTGGCTTATACTTGGTCTCCTCATACATTTTTCATCCACTGATTCACTGGCATTAGAGGATCAAAAGTAGAATGATTTCCTGCAATGCTACGTGTTCTCATATATCGCTGGCTGCATTTCCAGAATCATTATATGCAACATCCAGTGTATGTGCAGAATATTTTCTTCTTTACATTTTGCATAAGAGTTTCCAGTGGTCATATTTGCTCAGATGTCTTTCATCTGCCAAGCTTTGAAATGAACTAAGTCTCCTTTTGAGCTTCTATGAGTAAATGTTTTTTTGATTCTGTGCATTGAAGAGACAAACTTCAGGAAGACCCCACAGGTACACTAAGATACTCTATATCAATGATGAAATTAAAAAATTGGACCAGATTTGTATCATGGCCATCATATTGTAATTTACAATAAACACATGTAATTTACTGTTATACCTGTAATAAGTTGGTTCATTATGTAAAAATAACCATTTACCAGAGACATATCACTGTAATATATATTTTAAAGGATAGGAGGATGCTGTATTATTGATTGCGTCTACAGTATGAGGATATCCTTTATGGATCGTATAAACCATTTTGAATGGGCCTGGCTAAGAATGATGATGAATAATAATAAGAATTTAATAATTTTTTACATTTATATAGCGCTTTTTCTGGGACCTCAAAGCGCTTTACATTGAAGCGGGGATCTCCTCAACCACCACCAATGTGCAGCATCCACCTGCATGATGCGACGGAGACAGTGATGAAGCCAATCAGTATATGGGGATGATTAGGAGGCCATGATGGACAGAGGCCATGGGGCAAATTTAGCCAGTATTTAGCCTAAGAGCAGGGGTTACATCCCTACTCTTTTTCGAAGGACATCCTGTGATTTTTAATGACCACAGAGTGTCAGGACCTTTCATAGTTTAGGATAATGACCTCCTCCATAGTTTTAGCAAATGCATTGCAAGCTACAACATTTTCTAATGTATCCTACTAAAAGTTTTGCTCTTTGTGAATAAATTGGTCTGAGTAGTAAACAGCAGCTGAGAGTTTCGATATATGCCATTGCCAGACAATGTATACATAATTTAAGAGTAAATGTCACAAAATCACTGTGAATGCTGAAGTTCCACTCCTTCAGGTTTCACCAAGTATTGTGTTAGTATTGATTAATCAGATTTTTAGCTGTGGGAACAGTTTGGTGATGATCAATTGATGATCATAGTCTTTAATTCAATGTAACCCCTCCGGTTCTACTCGCTCCGCTCCGAGCGGTATTCAATCAGGCATTTCCAGCATGGGAGGAGTGCGCGCTAACAAGGACACTAAAAACTACAGCCTCTCTAGTGTCAGTCGCTAGAGCACCTCTTGAGGCCAGGGGAGTGAAGTTTACTCGCACAGGTCTTACTAGCTGGCCTCCTTTACACACACCTCCCTAAACCTCATTCCATCCGGGTCACAGCACCAATGAAACCCCTCTGGTTCTACTTGCACCGAGAGGGGTTTGGTTTTCTCTCACAGGTCTCGGGTAAGATCGAGTAAGAATGGTCCGCTAGACCCAAGCGTTGGGAGGTGAAGGCCTCCACTATCCGAAATGTTCTCTTGGGATTGGTAGGGGATGAAATTTTAAACGAGACAGCAGCTCCCTTCAGGGTTTGAACTTCCTGCCTAATCGTGCGGAGAGCAAGGTCCTCAGGCTTCTTCTCCAAACCCAACTTATCAATGGCCTCGGGGAGGAGCATTGTGCGCTCAGAACTATCATCCAGAACTGCGTAAGTGTCTAATGTCCTGTCCCTGTTGCGCAGGAGAACTCTGACGACTTTCAGCAGAACACGAGAGTGGGCCGATGGTCTGTCCAGGTAGAGAACTTCTGTACTAGTGCTCACCAGACAGCTTTCAGACTTCAGCAGCTCAGCCTTGGGGCGTGCGTTAGCGTCATGCAAGACTCTCAGATGCTTCCCTTGACACACCTCGCAGAGTCTCTTGAGGTCACATTGCGCTGCCTGATGTGCTCTCCCGCATCTCCAACATCTCTTATTAACCCTGATCCACCCAATGACCTCCTCTTTGGTGAGTCTCTGAATCACTGGACACCTATTCAAGAAGTGCTCGGTGTCCTCACAGTATGGACAGTAGGGTTTGGATTTGCTCTTCCATTTCGGCGCAGATGAGTTCTGACCCTCCTGTCTCAATCCTCGGTTCGACGTATAGCTCTCTGCTCCGTGCAGCACCGTAGCTACTGGCTCGCTCCGTCGCTTCTCGGCTCGAGGTCCTGACAGCCCTTGGATACGGATGTCTGAAGGGTTGTGGTAACCTTGGCACCACGACTCGTATCGGAGCCACTCTGCCAGGTCGAGCAGCGTATGAGTATCTCCGGGACGATGGAACATCTGACGTCTGAAGTTTGCTCTCATCTCTGTCGGAAGCTTGGTGAGGAGTCGTGCCACATGTGAGCCACATCTCAGCTCGACTTCTCCATCTGGGCCCAGTGTATGTAACATACCCACAAGTGACTGTACATGCAGGGAGAACCTCTAAAAGGCAGCTACATCTCCTCTTCTGATCTCAGATGAATCCATCACTGCAGCAATCCTCTGCAATGCTACATGGTGCGGCTGGCCGAACTTCTCTGTCATGGCTGCCATGGTGTCAGTGTATGGCCTAGGCGAGTTAATAAAGGAGTCGGCAATGAGACAGGCCTCCTCAAGTTTCACATGATCCACCAGAATCTGATACTTAAAAAGCTCTGAAGCGTAAATGGGTAGCAGATTGGCTAGGGCTAGTTTCAGCCGAGAGAACTCCATCGAGTCCTTATGGACGAAGAGAGGAATTTTCGGCGCGGGGCCCCTGTAGTCTCCTCCTCCCAGAGTCACCGATGCTGGGGAGAACTGTTTGCCTCGAGCAGGGTGTGATTGACTTGTATCAGGCCTGGCTGGGTACTGAGTTGAAGATCCCGCATCTGTGCGATACATACTGGGCTGTGTACAGGAGATGGGCATGTAGGGCTCTGGACCCGGGTTATAGGACCGGACGTCGTGCTTTCCAGGACCTCGTTTAGGTTGAGGGCTGCTCAAGCTACGAGGGATAGAATGTGGCCGAGTATGGGCTGTGACACTGGAAGTTACACTGTCCTTCATCAATTGTAACTCGCTCATCATTCTGCCTATAACGGTGACCATACGCTGATCCTCGGCAGCCGCCGACGGTGGAGAGTAGTCAAACGAAGGCCATGGTGGAGGGGGAAGTCCCTCGTCAAACTCCTCCTCCTCTAGTGCTAATGAGTCACCCGGTGATGGAAGGGGTGGCACTGGCCATTGCTCTGAGGACGGATCCTGCCGCGCAGCTCCAAGCACTCTGGCCGAGGTTGTTAACTCAACCGACTCCCTTCTAGTACCATGAGGTGCGGCTAAACTGTACTCTAGACTCTCTCGGTGTAACCCACTCGGTTCCTCCTCCGTGTAGGGCATAGGGGCATGTGGCCATCCTAGGCTCGTGTTGTCAATGCTCTGCCCAGAGCTCGTGGAATAATCATCCCGTGCATTGGGGAGTCTACTCCACTTTACATGAGGCTGTGAACTCCACTCTTCCCTGGTCGGCGCGTGTGGTAGCGGGCTGACATGCGAGTCATCTATCTTCGGTCGCGCTACACTGACCTCCTAATCTCTCAAATATGATGGCTGCCTTAACTGCCGCTTGGGCCGACACTGCTTCTTCACTTCGTTGCATGCTCCCAGCACAGCTGCAATCCGACTCGAAAGACCACAAAATGTAGTGAAGAACTACTTGAAGCTGCTAGGGCTAGTTGGATCGCAGTGAACCAGGTGTGTCGGTCAGAACACCACAGAGTGAAGTATCGGTTTGAACTGGATTTATTCTCACTGGTATGCAGAATTAGCATGAGAGGAGGAGACAGCCTTTACATAAACTTTAACAGGCTAGGAAAACTTGAGATCAATAGTGCAGTAGACTGATGAGAGCAGCCTCCAAAGGGAATGGAGTTCCTTAACTGTGTTTGTGCATGAAGATGATTGCTGTTGCACATGCAAGGCTTGGTGGACAATGACACAATGTGAGCAGGTTAAGCACACTTAGCTGAGACCTGGAGTACAGTCAGTAGGCCATTAGCTGAATAACCATTAGACATAGACACATTTGGCGTGCTCGTAGTAGAGGTTGTAGATGCTTGTATGTGTGTGTAGTTTCTCTGCAACACACAAAGCGATACTCAATAACAGTAGCATCATTACAAATCATCATCCACATACTGACTATAGGCTGCTCCCCTCATAACAATGATACATAAACACTGGATATAACATCTTCCGTCATATTTACTTTTACCTTTTATCTACATTATTTACTATAATAGTATAAACATTATAACTCTAAACTTGGAAGATCGACAGATAAGTTATAAAAGCTGGCACGGATTAATAAACATTGCCATGTGACATTATACATGCCGATAACGGCGTCATTACTAATAACGAGCATCAATCAGCGAACATTACAGGATTAAAGTACTCACTCTTTATAGGACGCACACAAACACAACATGCATCCAATCGGAGGGTGATAATGATTCTGATGCACATCTTCAGCTGTTCGTGATTGCGGTGAACCTGATTACTAGCAGCGGCTGATGCAATCTGCCATTCGCACTGAGCGGAAGGAATAGCTGCTCTTCCGGTCACTCCCTACAGACTTCATTATAAGAGTCCCAACTAAAATAGTGCAACAGTGCTCTAGCATCATCTTCTTATTAAGGAGTATTTTGCACAGACTGGATACGTGCGCCATTCTTGCTCCAGTAGAGTTCCCCTTTAGGCAAACCCTGTTGAGTTCCTCCACACCCCTCGGCAATGGACGTGGACCTAACACTTGTATGCATTGGTGGAACCTGTGCTAGGCTGGGTCCCATATGTTGTGATCAAGGTTCCTACCACTCCCTTTCGGGACCAACTGGCGAACCTGCAAGAGATTCTATAGCCTACGTGTCGAGCCGGTATACCTTGTGCTCTCTTCGCATAGAAGCCAGTCAACACCGCAAGCCCCGATCGAAGTGTCGGCTTATTGCGTCATTCCCCTCCTATGGACTGGATACGTGCGCCATTCTTGCTCCAGTTGAGTTCCTCTTTAGCCAAACCCTGTTGAGTTCCTCCACACCCCTCGGCATTGGACGTGGACCTAACACTCGAATGCATTGGTGGAACCTGTGCTAGGCTGGGTCCCATATGTTGTGATCCCTACGGCAATCCCATATGTGTATTCTTCCACGGTACGGCTCCCTGCGGCGAGCCCGTGTCTTTACCTTGGAAGAGCCAAGATGTAACATGTAACACTCGTTCCCTGAAGGAGGGAACGGAGACGTAGTCCCATCGACACTATTGCTGGACCACCACTGACTCTGGGCTCCGCTCGGCTCCACAGCGAAAAACAAATGGTGCTTCCGTATTTATACCTGCGCTGCGGGGCAGAGCGCAAGATGCAAGTCTTGCACACCAATGTACATTGGCTCGTTTTATCAATACTAGAAGATGACAGGCTCCCTGAGCGTGATTCCAATCAGTATGGTACGTCCGACTATGTCTCCGTTCCCTCCTTCAGGGAATGAGGGTTACATACATAACCGAGATGATCTTCCTTAAATAATAAACAAATAAAAAATATATATATTTGAACAAATAATTTGATTATTCAATACAGATATTAGTTATAATATCTTGTGTGTTTGAATTGATCAGTACTGTTGTCTCTCTCTCTCTCTTTTTTTATGATGCTTACCTTGACAGTGCTTGGGCTCTCCTGAGGCCCAGACTTGCCTAAGGCAAAGCTCGAAGTGATAATTCACACTGAAAACCATTTTAGGGCATACATTACTGGACTGCAAAGATTGCTATGTCTGTCTTTGGGTCCAGTGCACCAAGACAATTACTAAAGTAAGCCATGCATATCAGTCATGCATTGGCCTGGAATAAAACTCAGGCCTCACCTCCAATACATGCAACCAATAACCTTTGTTGTCTTGTTTCTTTCTACTAATTTTTTGTTCACTAATTTAGTTGTACATGAAACATTACCTTTAGCCTTAGGCCTGCTTTACATTTTCACATGAAAGCAGTGCATATTTATTTTGATGCCCATATTAACAGGTTACAGCTTTCATACAGTCCTTTTAAACAAGCTGTGAGTTGTTTCAGTGCTGAACCTATTTGTACCGTGTAGCAAGCTGAACTTGTGGAAAATAGAGTGAAATGCAATATAAACCTCTTTATGAACAAAATCTGTTGAAATACAAGCTTTTATGAAGTAATAAATTAATGGAGGTGATGCAACTTGAAGTTACACACCATAATCATCTAACTAAAAAAACATTATAATAAGTACAGTTTGGGTTTACCCTTAGGTTAAGCCTTAGAAATATAAAGATCTAAAAGGATATATGAAATTTTATAATTGTAAGAATACAAATCTTGTCGTGATTTATTCATAGACTGACAGTCATTGTTAATATTTTAGATTAAGTGTACGGAAGATCCATAGCTATCTGTGCCAGACACTTAGGCATTGAGTGATCTTATAAAACTTTCAGTATAATGGTATTGTGGTACGTAAACTTGCGTCCCAACCCTGAATAATTTTAGTGATTGTTGTCCCTACTCATTTACAGAACAAAAAGCAAGTGGATTGAGCCTAATTATCACATTTTATGTTGAGAAAATCAAAGGCTTTAAACCCCTTGACACTGGTCATAAACAATTTATGTGAGCACCACCAGGCAAATTCGGCACAGTTGGAGTGCTGCTTTGAATTTCCTCATGGAAAAAAAAAAAAGTAAAGGAGGGGGGTTTAAAATTTTATTTATTTCACTTTTGAATTACTTGGACAATTAAGGACCCAAACTCTGTCCAGATACAGTACATGCCTTGGTTTAAAGAATAAATTCATCCACAACCACAAGAATAGTTGACATGCCTTTCTTTAATTCAAAGGCTATAACCTTTTTAAATCGAATTACTCTAATTAAATAACTTTCTGATGAATAACTTTTGTTGAAATGAAACCTAGTTTAGCTATAAGCTATTTCACATATCCTTAATGCTTTGATTAATTTTAGTGATAGATTATTTTCAAACGTTTATTCAGAGAAAATCACCTTGGACATTTCCTCAAAAAAGGATAGGATAAAAAAGGCCTTTAAAATGAAACACATAGGTGCAAAATGACAGATTACAGATTCACTCACTTAAAAATCGATGTTCAGGAGCACTTTAATGCATTTAATGTAATAGTACTGTATGTGCAAACATTTAAGGGTTTTGTTACCCATTAAATGATAACATTAACTTGAATCTTGTTTCCTTTTTTTTTTATTCCTCTTGTGCAGAACTCACAATGTACACATTAAGTTTTGTTGTCATTTAGTTGTAGTTTGAAGTATTTCTGTGCGCATTTATGTTTGTGTGGTCAAACTGTAAACACAAAACAATTCACAATTAATATTCAGTAATGTTTACATCACCAAATACATTACTCCAAACATTATAACATCAGCTTTAGATAATAGATATTAAAGTATATGCTTATAAATCAAAGATATCCCTTACACGCAAATATCACATATTAGCATGAAACATTATCACATAGCCTATGTGATACAACTGACAATACAGATCTCTAAAACAGTCGCTGTATTACAAACATGTATTAAACCCTGTCTAACAAACAAATGCAACACATATTGCAAAAACATTTCAATACACAATTTAAACAGTATGGCTAACCAAACATAATAAACATACGAATAGCATTAGTCGTTTAGGCGCTAATTGCAAATAGGCCTAGCGATCTACATAGATCTATCAATATATTTATAAACAACAAAAACATGTTACTCACCACGCTGGGAATATATAGTTTTAAATTATATTTTTGTCTGAATTGTTATAGAACATTAGAACGTCTGCAAATTAGCATCAACAGTGCTCTCACTCCACCTGGTTCAGTTCAGTTCAGTTTTTTTTTTTTTTTCACATGCTCGATCACGAGCCCACCGGAAACCCATTCTTAAAGGGGGAGCACCCTACAGGGTTATTTCACCCAAGAAGACCCTCATGTAATTCTAAATTTATAAGACTTTTGTTAATTTGACTTAAGTTAACTTTTTAAAGTGTCAAGGTTTTGTGTGAATAGACTTTCAATGGAGTGACAGAAATCTTTCAGGTTCCATTAAAATATCTTCATTTGGGTTTTGGGGATGAACAAAGGTCTTAGAGATTTGGAACGACATGAGGATGAGTAAACAATGACAATTTTAATTTTGGGGTAAACTATTCATATAAGTTACAGTTTATAAACCTGGGTGTTTTCTAGTTGTAGGCTATTTAGTATAAATGAGTTATAATTTGATCCTGTCATATAGCGATTGTATTTTTGCCATATTCTGTAAATATCACCCTGTTTTGTTAGAATATTCCTAAGGCAGAAATAGAGATGCAAACACTTCATGGAAAGTGCAAGTTTATACAGAATTTGCGTCAAAGTCTGTTGCCTTGAAAGACACTTAATAAATGCTCTTTCTTTTACCCTATAAAAGTCTGTCTACAGTCATCTTTTCTGAGAATATTCCCAATGGATGCAAATGGGCTGCAAGATCATTCACAACACTGGACAAGAGGGAATATCCTCTAGTCCAGTAGCAAAAACGAAATGGTCAATTGGGACATAAGTACCACCTAATTAGGATTAATATCTCACTCCATGCTAGCTCACAATAAAAATATCAGCTCTCAGGGGATGTGAACCAAATCCGACAGGACCAGAAGGCATTCCAGCTCTTCAATGTTGACCCAGAAGTATCAAGACAATTGCAGGGTTGTCATTTTTGCCCTACTGCATCACATCGAACTACCGCTGGAGGTATAAGTAAGGACAGCTGCGCACACTATTAACTAACCTAATGAGTGATCTCAATGACCTCTTTGACAAACATCCATGCTTTATCTGACTAGATCTTCACACACATGGGATGCGGCAGAAGTTTAGCTCTAGCCCATCTCAATATGTCTTGTTTGAGCAGTCCATTCCTAGGGACTTTGCCATGAGCGCTTGGCATGCTGAGCGAGGAGCTGGCAGGGACTCGACTGAGGGCAAATAGCACAGATGAGACAGGTTAGTCTTTATCGTCTGGCTACATCTTCACACACATTTCCCTTACCATTTGTACAGCTGGGTATTGACCTGGGGGTTTGTTGCTTCAGGGGTTGGTCCACAACCACAGAGAAAACTGCCAGGGCTTGGACACCAAGACCCGCTGGTCTCATTTGACCCACTGGTGTGTGACCCACTTGTTCCTCGTTGCCTTTTTGAGAAGCCCCAATAGCACAATAATTGAGTAGACGTAGTCAGACAGAGCTTTAAATCTTTCCTTTATTTATTTTGCTGCCTATGCCACTTGCTTTGAAGGTGAGCTGTCACAAATTGATCAAGGTTTCATACTGACAAAGACAAACTGGCAAGAAAGGAGGTGTGGGGACCATCATGCTGAGAAGGTCTAAAAAAAGAGGAGGGAGGAACACCTGAGAAAAGTCTGTTAGATAAAAGCCCAAAGTTCTCCCCATAGGTTCTGCCATGAGCAGCGTGTGATGTTAGCGGAACTGTCATAAACACCATAGTGCATAAATTGCGAACCCATCACCAAGAAAGTTAATTACAAGCACTTGGGACGAGTTGGTGGTTGAGCACGCCCCTTTTCTCTAACTCTGAAGTGTCACCTCTCATTTCACTCTCCCAAACATTTAAATAGCACACCACACTTGTTGTCTTTGCAGCTCTGCGTCAATGTCAATGCATGGCACAAACATTACAAGTGCTCGGCTTTCCCCCAACATTCAGCCCAGATCTGGCTGTGCATCACATCGCCGCAAATATAATTATGGTCTGTAATTACAAGGATCTCAGGGAGTTTGACTGAAAGTCAAATTACAAAGGCAACAAAACACAGGCTGAAATGCGGGAGTACTTGACAGGGGTCATTATACCGCCATTCACATTAAAATGTCTGAAGCGTTTCGATATCGTTCTTTGGGTTTCAGCACTTCGTCTCCTTCTTCTTGGGATGTTTGCTCAAGGCTTTTGTGCTGGGTTTAAACAAATGCTTTGTGGCCTTTCTTTGCAGGTCATGAGAAAATCAGAAGTTAGGCCAGATTTTCCCAACTCCTCCACCCACCTGCAAGGGCAATTACCATATTGTTTTATTTGTGTCAGAGAACTGCAATTTAAATACTATCAAACACTTTTTGGGAGGGTTGGCATAGACAGAACTAGCATGGTACTTCCAAGAAAAAGACTGAAATGGTGCACTGATATACATCACAGGGCTCAACAATTAATTAAAGTCACCATGAAATCAAAATTGACAATTCTTATTTTTTTTAAAGAGGGGCTTTTTTTTTTTTTTTTTACAAACTGGTATTTAGATCTGCCACTACAAAATAAAAAATGTCAGCCGTTTCACGTGGATATATGCTGACTTTACGGATGGGCAACTGTCATCTGTACCAGTGTGAGAGTATCAGACCAGGATCACTTGTTCTTTTTTCGGCATTTCTGCATTACCTCTTCAAAAATTTGCATTCATTGGTTGTATACATCCATTTTATAAATGCCTTGCAATGTTGGTTTTCTGCGGTTTATATTACAAAGTTGTTCTGCTCATTATGTTATTTACTAAAACTGGCTGACATAAATGAAAATTTTGTTTGTTAAATTAACAGAAATTACTTGTGAAAGTCTTGAAAATTAACCAATCAGTAATGTTTTCCATCAGTTTTCAGAGAAAAGTGTGTTTGAGTTTATGGGCAGTATACACTCAAAAAATATTTCATTGGACAAACTCATTTAATTGAGTTAATTGATTTGGCTCAACTCAATATGGGTCACTTTGGACCAACTCAATTACATTGGCAATTAAATTCAGTTGAACCAACTTAATTAAATTTAGTTCGACCAACTCAATCAAATTGGCCCAAACTGAGTTGAAACAACTTAATAAAATTCAGTTCGACCAACTTTAAAATGTAGTTTTAGTTAGACCAACTCTATTTAGTTGAATAAAATAGAGTTGAGCCAACTTAAATACATTGGCCCAAATTGAGTAGGATCAACTCAATAAACCAACTTAATAAAATTGAGTTGGACCAGCTAAATTTAATTGGCCTAAATTGAGTAGGACCAAGTCAATAAAGTTAACAATTTTAGATAAAATTTTGTCAATTACAGTGGCCCAAATTGAGTTAGACACACGTTAAAAAAAAGAAAGAAGCCAATATAATTGAGTGGGACCAACTTAATAAAATTGAGTTGGAATAATTGAATTGAATTGAGCTAGACCTAGGCTTAGAGCTCCACCTAGTGGCAAGTTTGACATTTCTTTAATTCTGCGAATTCCGGAATTCATTTGAATCAGGAAGTAGTGAGTGCTCCATGTGGGCAGCGGTAACGATTGCTCTTGTTAATCGTCTCATATCTCTGTAATCTTAAACCTTGCACGAGCATCGCTTGTAAATATTTATTGATTTGCATGGATGTTTATAATACTTGCATATAAATGTGAACCTTTAGAGTTAAAGAGAGTTATTAATAATTTTCCATTAGGCTATTGCATTAGCCATATTGTGCTTGTATTGTCACGCTGATGTGGAAGGAGAACCCAGGCGCAGACAAAGTACACTAAACACACGATTTATTGACAAAAACAAAAACCCACAAGGGGGCAAAACAGGACTGGAACAGGAATGACTAAACTAGACTAAGACTTGACAAACTAGACTATAAACTAACAACAGAAACAGGATCGTAATACACTAGACAAAACTAACAAAGTACTCACAGGTAAGTTAAGCAATGACTCACACAGCGTAAGACAAAGTCAAACAATGAACCGACACAGGACAGCAAACACAAGGGGATTATAAAGGGAACACTAATGACGAGGACAGGTGAAACTGACTAGACAATAATCACAAGACGAGGATAACAAGGGGGCGGGGTAACGTAACGAGACACCACAAGCACATGGGCAAACAATTGGCCATGCGCTTGTACACAAAACATTGGTTCCGCCATGATCCTGCCACAAGACTAGGAATAATCAATAACATGATGGCAGAATCATGACATGTATTCATTATTTACTTTACAAAATGTCACGTTTAATTGTAAGCATCACAGTATTTTATCTTAATGTGGATGTTGCAATTGTTGTTAATGTTGTCCATTATTATTATTATTGAAATATGTTTATTTGTTTTATTTGTAGTTTCACTCCACATCCAAGACCATTAAACCTGTGGGCAAAAAAAAAACATACTGTCTTAAGAGTCGTGTGAGGGAAGAGAGTTTATCTGACTGTCAATATACTAAAATTATGTTGAGGACAGTACAGTAATAGTTGAGACCAAATTTAATTGCCAACGTAATTGAGTTGGTATTTTTAATTTAATTACGTTTTTTTTAACTCAGTTTAATTGAGTTGGGTTAAGTTGTTCCAACTTAAATGCCAATGTAATTGAGTTGGTCCGACCAGGGGCGTAGCAGCCATTATAAATGTGGGGGGGACAAAAGCTGTATGGTGATACATAATAATAAATTCTAGATAGAATAGCAATTGCCATTTTACAGCACCCTAGTGGCAATTTTGGGAACATGCCATGAAAGCTTACAGCAACCTATTTTTGTGAAATACTCAAAATAAAAAAAAATACTGCTGTACTTGGGAGTACTTTCAGACCTCTGAACATCTTTTATTTTTATGAAATCAAGATATTTTATGATATTTACAATTTTTGAGTTACATTACACTTGAACAATAACAATTAGTAACAAATGAACAGTCATCCAAATCTACTTTGCGTTGTGACCTTTCTTATTCACTAATGTTATTAATAGAAGTAGTAATTTTAACAAATACATATAATGTTGAAGTTAAATGTTTGCCTGTGTGGTTTTGTCAGTAAGTTCTGTAAGAAATAAACTCCAGAAAGGAACCCCACACAAGTGCTTTGCCATAACTAACCTCAGATTAGTTTTATATTATATACAGTACTGTGTGTGTTTGTTTTCCTCAGCATTTACTCATGCCATTGATTAAAGTCATGTATTTGAGGCAACGACTGAGGGAAACTGAAAATATAGGGAACTTATTAGTAATTAATAAATAATTATTAGATAATACTTCAGGAATGACTTAGAACCTGGAACAGTATTCTAATAGGGAACTTATTAGTAATTAATAAAGAATTATCAAATAATTATTCAGGAATTAGGCAACTGATAACCTGAAACAGTATTCTAAAGTGAAAATATAAGGAAATTAATTGTTAATTAATAAAGAATTATTACATAATTTTTCAGGAATGACTTAGAACCTGAAACAGTATTCTAAAGTGAAAATATAGGGAACCCCTTAATAATTAATAAAAAAAATTACCACATACTTCTGACTCAAATCAAACTTACTGCAAAAAACCCCCACTATTGATGTAATGTACATTATGATAAGTTTTGCTAAAGAAATAAAAAATGATTTGCAGATCAATATATCCTATAGGTAAATGTCTGCACTTATCTCTATTATTAGGGCTGAAGAATGACTGAAACTGGCTAGAAAAAAAAACAGTGCTATTTACTTTTCAAGTACTTTAAAAATTAATTACCTTTGTACTTTTACTAAGTTAATTTTGAAAATGAATAGGCCTAATTATAATTGTACTTTTTGAGTAAAATTAATTTTTGAGTAATATTTTATTATGGTATCTGTACTTTTACTCAAGTACTTGATTTGTGTACATCATCCACCACTCCACTGATAAAATAAAATAGATGATGATTTTAGTTACTGTGTTTAGGCATGTATCATTCTTAACAGTATTATTTTATTATCAGTTTTAGATTTTGCTAATATGTTTATTAAAAATAAAAGTACCGTTTTTACGGCAGAAATCAGAAATGCATAGCATAAAACCATCAGCCATGTTTATTTTTTTAATAATTGGCGCTGGAATTTATTTGTACTATGAGTATCATGGTGGGCTGACAGGCTGACGACTTTGGTCAAAGAAAAATAAACCATGCAGAGTTTAGTAGTTTGCATCTTTTGCATGTGGCTTGTAGCATTCCTCCAGAGGAACTGCACCCTTACACTTCAGTCTGTTCTTAAACTAACTAACAGCCCCACTTTGGGCTTTACAGCACACCACATCCTTCCCACTGCCAACCAGACAGAGGAATTTTGAGAAGCAGGGCTTGTGGTTAATTCATTATTCTTTCGAAATATCCCTTAAATTGGAAAGAAAAAGCGAGTCTTTTTTTCTTGCCAGGTGCCACATTAAATAATTACTTTAATCTTGTGAACCTATAAGATGCTTCTTTCTACACAGCTGTTGCTGCTCTCTTGTAGCCCACCAGGGACCAGACGACTTATCACCTTGTGTTTTTTTACATATAATTTCGCTCTTTTCTGTAACAGCTTTTAATAAGAAAGACACATTCAGGTGTTCCCTGGGGAGCGAAGTAAACTGATTTATATGCAGCTCGCTGGGTCATTACCATGCACTAACCACCGCAGAACTCGACGGGAAGGGAGTTTCAGTGCATTTAGACATAACATGCTAAATTTATCGATCTCTATGCAGCCTGGTGACCATTTGTAGACTACTACTGCTTCTGTTGTTGCTGCTGCAGCAGTTTTTCTGCATCCTTTTTCAAAATACAGCAGTGTGGCAGTGGCGACCCAGTTTTTCAACCCCGGCAGAGATTTGAAGTTTTCGCTCAGCACTTCTCAGGTGGCTGAGGGGCAGGGGAAGAATCCGAAGTCCAATGAGACTCATTCTTCTCTCCGACACTGATTCTGTGTCTTTCCTGCAATGTTATAGGAATTAAGGTATGGTCCTCATGACCAGGGCAGGAAATTAGTGTTGCATGGTGGTGGTCCTGAAGGGCCCTATAGGCCTTGAGCACCATTGTTACACTGTGGTTTTGTCACTTCCCTTGATAGTATGCAGTGTCCATTCCTCCCTCTTCTATGCTTTAAGTAATGAGAGTGAAATGAGTGTGAGGTGGAACTTTTTGAATTTTATTTATTTTATGTTTTCATTTTTTTAAAGGGGCTTTCTTTAATTACTTATTAACACAAGTGCTGAATTGTGATTAATATAATGAACAGGCCTATCAGAAAATTACTTCAGCTGAGACCTAGTTGTTATTTTTTTTTTTAAGCTATAGGGGATATTGATTATATCCCTTAATAGCGAAGTCAAGTTGAATAATTTATCTTAAGTTGTTTGCTTAGTTCCTTTAGTTCTTAGATGCAAAGCACTTATCTGGCTTTCTTGGCTCTTGAAAAATGCCCAGGTGCTCCATTTTGAGTTTCTGAGCCGAGCTAAATTGTGATTGAATAATGTCAGAGAAATAATCAAATGAAGTCATCTCAAGGATTACACAGGGGCACGTCTTTAAAACGAACCCTCCTCCCTCTCAAATCTATTGTAAAGTAGGGGGCCTCCACAGGGAAAAACAAGGCTGTGTAATTATGTCTCCTGCAGGCAGGGCGAGTGTGCCTTTGACAAAGGACCGATTCTCTAGATGTGAGGAACTTTGGGGATCAGAGAAATCCTGGGCTAATTATCTCAGTTCTGCCTGGGCGTGGGGGCTGCAGAATGCCCTCTCTCATTGGTCAGCTCCGTAGGCGTAGCTGAGGATTAGAGCGAGGTGAGAGGGGGGCGGAGTCACCCCTGCGGTGGGGAAGATCATAATTGAGGACATTCCAAAATTTCCAAGGAATCAGCGCCGCACTGCCGGACAAAAGTTTAGGTGTGGACAATAAAGCTCTCGGTTTGGCTCCCCGTACGGGTCCGGAATCTTCTGCGGCATTGTTACCCTTGCCTGCATTTAATTTCCCTGCAGTCCCTTTTAGGTCACAGTGTCTAAGTCTCTAGATGTGAGCCTGAAAAGGCTTTTGTGAGAGGTGCATGCTGGGAGCAGGGTCTCTGGGTCTTGTCTATGGTCAGCTATTATCCTCTCTTTTGTTGACAGCTTTAGCAAAGGAGGCAGTTTCGGAGTGGGCAGCGGTGGATTTTATATTTTAATATTCTTGGATATGGTTCATTTAAAATGGGCTTGGAATCTGTCAGTGTGCTTGACATCTTTATTCAAGTTCCTCAGCCAGACTTCCATCTCCAGCGGCCGACAGCAGCAGTCTTGGTGCTAACTCGCCGGCGTCGCTGACCCTGACCCGCTAAGCTCCGCAGCTGTAATGAGCAGGGAGCTCATGCTAGCAGGTTAATATACTTTTATTGTCATGGTGCACCTATTAGAGCTGTGATGTCTTTCAACCTACCTCCCTCCATTTCTATACTAAATGGAGGACAGGATGGAGGGAGAAAAGTCACAGTGAAATCTCCCAGGCTGTCTTTGGACTATAGTGCACCTGATGGATAAAACATTTTGACAAAGATGTATAGCTCTGGGACACCTATACAAATTATGAGAAGTTTAAAGTGAAATCTCTCTCTTTTCCTTTCCCATCAATCCAGTTTTGCTGATTTTGGGTTATTGGTGAATTTGACATCGCTCAAGGAGAGAAGGGAAAAAATTACACCTCTATACATTCCTAGTCCCATTCCAAAACTCATATATTTATTGATTTTAGCCCAGTCTCGAGCTTAGAGACCAAACTGCCACTTATACAAGCACACTGAACTTTTGCTCTAATGGACTATTGATTCATCATAATGATTTGCATTAGCTGAATCACAAATATATGCTTCTCTCATGCCAGTTAATGGGATGTATGTGACAAACTGGATAACTGATCAAATAAACAACTTTTAAAACGTTCCAGAAGCACATTTATTGGTTCAAATCTAGTAACACTGATTTATGTTAGTTAGGATTTTGCTAAATAGCAGTTATAGAGTTACAACATAGTGTAGGCTATGTAGGTTATTCCTAAATTATTATTAAACATTTTGCAATGGAAAACCTCAAGATGTTTATTATAGATAAAGACAGAACATCACTTGTTCACCGCTCATTTTCCTCAAGGCAAAGGCAAGAGCGTTTCAAACCAGTGCTTCTCCCGGGAAATTAGCGCTAATTAATCCCCTAGCTTAGCGCCATCTACTGTTTTAGAAGAGGAGGTTTCTCAACCAATTCGTACAAATTCGTACGAGTGATTAAAAAGTGGCTAATTCGTACGAATTCGTACGACCTCACTCGTACGAATTCGTACGATTTGTCTAAACCCACGTGATGGGTAGGTTTAGGGGCGGGGTCAGGGATAGGTCATTTGTACGAATTCATACGAATTGGCCAAATCGTCAAATATGTACGTTTTAGCCCAAATCGTACTAATTCGTACGAGTGAGGTCATATGAATTCGTACGAATTAGCCACCTCGTAGAATTCGTACGAATTCCCGTGAGATCGGGTTGGAAAATCGAGCCGATAGATCTCATAAAAAACCAAGTGTCTCACAATCATAACAGACAGATATGCATTTGTGTGCACTAGATTTGGTATTTGTTCAAAGGTTACATACAATTTGTAGGATGGTTTGTATTTATTTGTGAAATATTATCTAGGCTCATTTATTTATGTTTGTAAAACACAATATTTGTTACTCCACTGTGTTTTCACTCAAATTGACCTTTGTATTTGAACATTGCTATGTTTGTTTGAGAGTCGAGTTTTCCTTTGCAAAGCAGATCGAGTTTGTTGGCAAATATTTGTGTTTAATTAAGGTACATAATTCACTCCATAGGTTTTAGTCGTTTCCGCGGATCCGTGTGAACGGGAATAATTTTGATACGTTTTTTCATCTGTACAGAGGAAAAAAAACTTTTTTCTTGACAAAAACTTTTGTCGTGTCGATGAAGCCTTTGCAGGGAATAGTCTAGTTAATCAAATGTTTCCTTAGCCAGTATTTTTGTTGTTATTGTAATCAGATTGGAATGTATTTAATTTTGAGCCTCACAGGGTGTTATAATTAAAGCAGCTCCTGCCAAGCAGGGCAGTGTTGTGCATTCCTCATCCAGCTGTCTTACAATGTGTGTCCATAAAACCAAGATACTTGTGCACACTCATCTGCCCTAGAAATGCATGGAATATTTAATGGACATCGGTATTCCAAGCCATTCACCCACAGCAGAGTCTGAGCCCAGGAACATCCTATCCAAATCCAGCTATCAAAATCCCAAATCATATGAGTTGTGTCCACACCAAGAGTAGTACGATTTTTTTTTCCTGCAGACTCTGATGATGTCGGCTAAGTCGGGGTGTTTTGCCATTGAGACTGTGTACATATAGAAGTGTTTACCCTGTCTGATGTAAGCCGTGTGAATGTTTTAATCGAACAGACAAGAATGTCTGTTCGTACAGTAACAATATTCTCCTTAAAGTCTGCACGATACTGAAGAAAAAATGCGATAACTTGTTAAATAATGTGATGCGATTCATTCTTAAAGTCTGTAAAATCATTTTATGTTATATTTAAATCTGTTTAAAAACTGAAGATAATAACCAACATAGATGTTTCACATTCTTTCTGGGAAAAGAATGCATCACAGCTTCTGAAAGATGATCGCCTCGCATATGTCCACCCCAAGTAACAGTCGCATGCTCAGTTTATTCCCTGCTAGCTGTGCTGTCCTAAAACTTTCGCTTTTATATCAAAATTATATATTTTTCAGTTATATGTATATTACCGATATTTCAGTTATTTCAATATATCATGCGGCCTTACCCAAAAAGGACAAAACAATGTTTTTCAAAATGTCTTTTTTTAAGAAAAATATAAGGTCTGAAATGACATTAGGGTGAGTAAATTATGTCATAATTTTCATCTTGGCATGAACTATCCGTTTAAAACAATTCCTTATTACTGTTTTCATTTGTTTTCATTTTGTCTCAAACCGGGTTTTATATCGACTTCGCATTCTGACACCTCGGCCTCTCTCTGCAGTGCCGGGGCTTCAGTCTACTGAGGAATTCCTCTGAACTGAAGTGGCACTGAGAGTGGTAATTGTGGGGGAAAAAAAAGGATAAGAAAAACAATGTCTGCTTCCCTCATGTTTGCCAAGAGTCTCCTGCTCCCCTCCACGCACTCCTGTCCAGAAAAGTAGGATTACGTCTCCACCGAGGCCAGTAAATCTCTAAACCCCAATTACTGTGCTATTTGGTGATTTATGGGTTTATTTTAATGACACATTAAAATGCAATTAGTATTAGTAACCAGAACAAACTGTGTGCATCCAATGAAATTCCAGCACTGTAAATGACAGCCACTCTTTATTTACACATCACTGAGTGGCTGCTTGGCAGGGTGGATGGTGCTGTGTTCTGCCTGTTGGCTGCAATCAAACAACACTTAATGGCTGATCTTTTAAACCTACTGGGTAGTACTTCCATGGTGTTCCATGTAGGAAAAGTTTGGCCTCTCTCTCCCTTTTTTTTAGTAACTATTATTATTATTATTATTATCATCGTCATCATCATTATAATTACCATCATTATCATCATTATTATTATTATTAATCTTAGATAAAGGAAGTATTAATTCCCCCCAAAATTATAATTCTGTCTTGATTTACTACTCTCATGTTGTTCCAAACCTGTATAACATGTTTTCTTCTATAGAACACAAAAGGGATTTTTTGTTTTTAATAGTTTAAAAACCCATCAAAAAGGACACAAGCGCACCATAAAAATATCATACTTTTGTTGTGCTTTATATTATACGTTTTCTGTGAATCTTTTTTATTTTTCATTTAAGGAACAGACTGATATGTACGGAGCCCCCTAGTCCCACTTCGTGGGAAAAAAATTATAACTATCTAGTGGCCTCAAGATAGTAACTCATGGCTTTGAGATAGTAACTCGTGGCCTCGAGATAGTAACTCGTGGCCTCGAGATAGTAACTTGTGGCCTCGAGATACTAACTCGTGGCCTCAAGATAGTAACTTGTGGCCTCGAGATAGTAACTGTGGCCTCGAGATAGTAACTCGTGGCCTCAAGATAGTAACTCGTGGCCTTGAGATAGTAACCGTTGCCTCGAGATAGTAACTCGTGGCCTCGAGATAGTAACTGTGGCCTCGATATAATTAACGCGTGGCCTCAAGAAAGTAACTCGTAGCCTCGAGATAGTAACTGTGGCCTCGAGATAGTAACTCGTGGCCTCGAGATAGTAACTCGTGGCCTCGAGATAGTAACTGTGGCCTGGAGATAGTAACTTTGGCCTCGAGATAGTAACTGTGGCCTCGAGATAGTAACCCGTGGCCTCGAGATAGTAACCCGTGGCCTCGAGGTGGTAACTTGTGGCCTCGAGATAGTAACTGTGGCCTCGAGATAATTAACTTGTGGCCTCAAGAAAGTAACTCGTAGCCTCGAGATAGAAACTGTGGCCTCGAGATAGTAACTCGTGGCCTCGAGATAGTAACTGTGGCCTGGAGATAGTAACTCGTGGCCTTGAGATAGTAACTGTGGCCTCGAGATAGTAACTGTGGCCTCGATATAATTAACTCGTGGCCTCAAGAAAGTAACTCGTAGCCTCGAGATAGTAATTGTGGCCTCGAGATAGTAACTGTGGTCTTGAGATAATTAACTTGTGGCCTCAAGAAAGTAACTCGTAGCCTCGAGATAGTAACTGTGGCCTCGAGATAGTAACTCGTGGCCTCGAGATAGTAACTGTGGCCTGGAGATAGTAACTCGTGGCCTTGAGATAGTAACTGTGGCCTCGAGATTGTAACTCGTGGCCTGGAGATAGTAACTGTGGCCTGGAGATAGTAACTTGTGGCCTTGAGATAGTAACTGTGGCCTCGAGATAGAAACTGTGGCCTCGATATAATTAACTTGTGGCCTCAAGAAAGTAACTCGTAGCCTCGAGATAGTAACTGTGGCCTCGAGATAGTAACTCGTGGCCTCAAGATAGTAACTGTGGCCTGGAGATAGTAACTGTGGCCTCGAGATAGTAACTGTGGCCTCGTGATAATTAACTTGTGGCCTCAAGAAAGTAACTCGTAGCCTCAAGATAGTAACTGTGGCCTCGAGATAGTAACTCGTGGCCTGGAGATAGTAACTGTGGCCTGGAGATAGTAACTCGTGGCCTTGAGATAGTAACTGTGGCCACGAGATAGAAACTTGTGGCCTCGAGATAGTAACTGTGGCCTCGAGATAATTAACTTGTGGCCTCAAGAAAGTAACTCGTGGCCTCGAGATAGTAACTGTGGCCTCGAGATAATTAACTCGTGGCCTCAAGAAAGTAACTCGTAGCCTCGAGATAGTAATTGTGGCCTCGAGATAGTAACTGTGGCCTCGAGGTAATTAACTTGTGGCCTCAAGAAAGTAACTCGTAGCCTCGAGATAGTAAATGTGGCCTCGAGATAGTAACTCGTGGCCTCAAGATAGTAACTGTGGCCTGGAGATAGTAACTCGTAGCCTCGAGATAGTAACTTGTGGCCTCGAGATAGTAACTGTGGCCTGGAGATAGTAACTCGTGGCCTCAAGAAAGTAACTCGTAGCCTCGAGATAGTAACTGTTGCCTCTAGATAGTAACTCGTGGCCTCAAGATAGTAACTGTGGCCTGGAGATAGTAACTGTGGCCTCGAGATAGTAACTGTGGCCTCGAGATAATTAACTTGTGGCCTCAAGAAAGTAACTCGTAGCCTCGAGATAGTAAATGTGCCCTCATGATAGTAACTCGTGGCCTCGAGATAGTAACTGTGGCCTGGAGATAGTAACTTGTGGCCTTGAGATAGTAACTGTGGCCTCGAGATAGTAACTTGTGGCCTCGAGATAGTAACTGTGGCCTCAAGATAATAACTCGTGGCCTCAAGATAGTAACTCGTAGCCTCGAGATAGTAACTGTGGCCTTGAGATAGTAACTCGTGGCCTCAAGATAGTAATTTGTGGCCTCGAGATAGTAACTCGTGGCCTTGAGATAGTAATTGTGGCCTGGAGATAGTAAATTGTGGCCTCGAGAAAGTAACTGTGGCCTCAAGATAGTAACTTGTGGCCTTGAGATAGTAACTGTGGCCTCGATATAATTAACTTGTCGCCTCAAGATAGTAAATCTTGGCTACTTGGGCACAGAGATATCACGCAAGTGACGCAACACCTGAAATTAAGCTTGCCACAAAGAACCTGCAAAAGTAATGATTATGCATGAAACATTTGAATTGTTTATTAATAAACAAGTGTTTTCTATATGTCAGTGCCTGCAAAGATAATATTGAAGATGCAGACTCACCATCTTCGCAGTATTAACGGGCCTATAGAGAGAAATGCACTCCTCATGAATTAGCCTACATAAGCAGAGAGTAGAAAAATTATTTTCGTTTTTAATTGCTTTGTTTAAAAGTAGACATTTCAATCTTTCTATAAATATACTTCTCAGGTCTGTCTGCGTTTTGTTTCATTTATGAGACGTGCTCCAGTTACCGACCCCTCCATGTCCAGATTATATTGTCTACTGTATTTGCTTCTTATTTTTTAATCCAGGCAAATTTGTTGATAAAACATTGATTAAAATTAAGATACAATTTATACAAAACGAAATTCACTTTAAAGAAATGCTTTCTAAAATACAAAACTGTAAGTGTTTAAAATCATGTCTGACCCATTCCAAATGTTTTCCGATATATTGGGCATCTTATCATCCTATTTTAGGCTACTCATCTCATGTGGTTCCCTTTTCATATAATCAACATAGATGAAATAAAAAAAAAACATTATATTATTTAAACATAAATATGAAACTTATGTTTAAGTTTTTAAACTTATATTTAAGCGTCACACCGCTCTGGTGTGTGGCCTATATGTGTGTGTACATGTGGTGGAGGGGTGCGATTTTAGAATAATAATCAAATAATACCCAGCCATCTTCGAATATTATTTTTGCTTGAAAATTTCTTTTTGTATAAATTGTATCTTCATTTTAATCAATGTTCCATCAACAAATTTGCCTGGATTAATAAATAAGAAGCAAATATAGTAGACAATATAATAATCAGAACACGGAGGCGCGGGCGCGTGAACTAGAGCGCGTCT
Organism: Meda fulgida; assembly: GCA_030578275.1. Taxonomy (NCBI): domain Eukaryota; kingdom Metazoa; phylum Chordata; class Actinopteri; order Cypriniformes; family Leuciscidae; genus Meda; species Meda fulgida. The sequence continues at coordinate 16,500,267 of CM060635.1, read as the reverse complement.
TATAAATGAACCGAAACTCAGCGTATAAGCTACTTGCCTCACATACCTGAGAAGTGGGCTGTATCTAGAAAGATTGAAATGTCTACTTTTAAACAAAACAATTAAAAACTAAAAGAAATTAGCTACTCTCTGCTTATGTAGGCTACGCCTAATCCATATGAGGTGTGCATTTCTCTCTATAGGAGCGTTAATGATGGTGAGTCTGCATCGTCAAATTTATCTTTGCAGGCACTGACATAGAAAACACTTGTTTATTAATAAACAATTCAAATGTTTCATGCATAATCATTACTTTTGCCTGTTCTTTGTGGCAAGCTTTATTTCAGGTGTTGCGTCACTTGCGCCCAAGTAGCCAAGAGTTACTATCTTGAGGCCACGAGTTTATTATCTTGAGGCCACGAGTTAATTATCTTGACGCCAGAAGTTACTATCTTGAGGCCACGAGTTAATTATCTTGAGGCCACGAGTTATTATCTTGAGGCACATACATACATATACATATATACAGGTCCTTCTCAAAAAATGAGCATATTGTGATAAAGTTCATTATTTTCCATAATGTAATGATAAAAATTAAACTTTCATATGTTTTAGATTCATTGCACACCAACTGAAATATTTAAGGTGTTTTATTGTTTTAATACTGATGATTTTGGCATACAGCTCATGAAAACCCCAAATTCCTGTCTCAAAAAATTAGCATATCATGAAAAGGTTCTCTAAACGAGCTATTAACCTAATCATCTGAATCAACTAATTAACTCTAAACACCTGCAAAAGATTCCTGAGGCTTTTAAAAACTCCCAGCCTGTTTCATTACTCAAAACCGCAATCATGGGTAAGACTGCCGACCTGACTGCTGTCCAGAAGGCCATCATTGACACCCTCAAGCAAGAGGCTAAGACACAGAAAGAAATTTCTGAACAAATAGGCTGTTCCCACAGTGCTGTATCAAGGCACCTCAGTGGGAAGTCTGTGGGAAGGAAAAAGTGTGGCAAAAAACGCTGCAAAACGAGAAGAGGTGACCGGACCCTGAGGAAGATTGTGGAGAAGGACCGATTCCAGACCTTGGGGGACCTGCGGAAGCAGTGGACTGAGTCTGGAGTAGAAACATCCAGAGCCACCGTGCACAGGCGTGTGCAGGAAATGGGTTACAGGTGCCGCATTCCCCAGGTCAAGCCACTTTTGAACCAGAAACAGCGGCAGAAGCGCCTGACCTGGGCTACAGAGAAGCAGCACTGGACTGTTGCTCAGTGGTTGCATGTCATTCGGAAATCAAGGTGCCAGAGTCTGGAGGAAGACTGGGGAGAAGGAAATGCCAAAATGCCTGAAGTCCAGTGTCAAGTACCCACAGTCAGTGATGGTCTGGGGTGCCATGTCAGCTGCTGGTGTTGGTCCACTGTGTTTTATCAAGGGCAGGGTCAATGCAGCTAGCTATCAGGAGATTTTGGAGCACTTCATGCTTCCACCTGCTGAAAAGCTTTATGGAGATGACGATTTCATTTTTCAGCACGACCTGGCACCTGCTCACAGTGCCAAAACCACTGGTAAATGGTTTACTGACCATGGTATTACTCTGCTCAATTGGCCTTCCAACTCTCCTGACCTGAACCCCATAGAGAATCTGTGGGATATTGTGAAGACAAAGTTGAGAGACGCAAGACCCAACACTCTGTATGAGCTTAAGGCCGCTCTCGAAGCATCCTGGGCCTCCAGAACACCTCAGCAGTGCCAGAGGCTGATTGCCTCCATGCCACGCCGCATTGAAGCAGTCATTTCTGCAAAAGGATTCCCGACCAAGTATTGAGTGCATAACTGAACATAATTATTTGAAGGTTGACTTTTTTTTGTATTAAAAACACTTCTTTTATTGGTTGGATTAAATATGCTAATTTTTTGAGACAGGAATTTGGGGTTTTCTTGAGCTGTATGCCAAAATCATCAGTATTAAAACATTAAAAGACCTGAAATATTTCAGTTGGTGTGCGATGAATCTAAAATATATGTAAGTTTAATTTTTATCATTACATTATGGAAAATAATGAACTTTATCACAATATGCTAATTTTTTGAGAAGGACCTATATATATATATATATATAATAAATCGTATCATTCAGTTTACAAGACTAATTCTGATTTAGTTCTTTAATTTCATTCACTGACTCGTTCTGGGCCGGGTTTCCCGATAATGATGTATCTTAGCTCTTAAGAGCGCTCTCTACGTGCAAGGTTGCAAACGCTCGCTGCAATTCCACGCCCGTTTCCCAAAAATGCACTTAACATGAATGCGCGAGAACGCGTTCTACGTGCTACTTAAGCGTCGCTGTCCATTCGCGAAGTGCTGAAATATAACCTTATATGGAATCGTATTCTGAACGTTTAACCTAATAATCGTCATTTGTTGTGGATTCGAAATCAAGACAAGTCTATATGGATATAAAACACCTAGGGGTGCGTTTTCCGAAAGCATCGTTGGCCAACTATGGTCGCAAGTTCCGTCGTTACTAACATAGTTCAACGATTTGGTGTTTCCCGACAGCATAGTTCAAACGAACATTCGCAAACAGCATCGCAAAGTTGTGTGGTTTGAACGATAACTATCGACCTGTGGTTAGAGGCATAGTTTCTATATTGCAGCACATTTGGAGGTAATAAATCCTTATCTTGAGTAAAATAAGCAAGCTGACATTCAGTACAACCGGTGCCTTTTATTTAGAATACATAAAAATGTAATTTACGTCTTTTAGTTTGTCAAATGATTTAAATTTAACGTGTTTGAAGAGTGCGCATGTGCGAACGTGCTCTACTATGTAAGAACGAAATATTGAGTCTGGTAATAAAGTAAAATAACTGAGAACAATTTGAAATAGTCCTCAGATGACATCTGTCTGTAGCCTATTTTATATTAACAAATCTAGCGTTAACTGGATCTCAAACAGTTTCATTAAAAGTAGTTATTATTCCACCACGTGCGAAACCATCGTGGTTGAACGATACTTTGCGACAGTGGGTTTCGGAAAACAGTCGTGACTAGCTAGTTGATTTCTCTAACGATGCATCGTACTATGGTAGTGAAACAGCGAGTTACATCGTTGTACGGGAAACGCACCCCAGGCTGACAAAATGGCTGAACAAAAACAAAAAAAAACAAGAGAAGAGACCTTTCAAAAAGATAAAATGAATGTCCTTTTAGAGGAGATAAAGGGAAACAAAGATTTTATTTTTACCAGATTTAAAGGCCACCATACAAATAAGGAAAAACAAAACATCTGGAAGGACATTGTCACATTGCAAAATAACTGCAACCGTGTTCAAAGATCAGGGAAGGAGGTCCGCAAGAAATGCCCAATACATGGCTGGTTTTCGTGCACGTCAGCAAGTCATTGACAATTTTTTTTTTAATTCATCCCTATTTTGCCCGGTCTTTTAAGCATATTTCCCAGATTACTTATTTTATGATTTTTTTTGTTTTTTGTTCATTCGTTCAATTTAGATGTGTATTTCTATTTTTTCTTCCCTTTTTAATTATTTAATTTATTCATTTAAACAAAACACAAGTACAACAAAGTGTACAATAAGGTACTGTCATAACCTGTTTATCATACTTACGTTGCAGTGTAATCTGTTAAATCTAGATAAAAGTGTAATCTGCCGGTTGTCCTGCAGGTGACCTCATAAATCTGTCTTCTTACGATGCACTTGGGGATTTACGATTACTCCAGAGTATTCGTAGTTCTACGAAGATTTTCAAGTGCTACTTAAGTTAAGATGCTTTTGGGAAACAGACCATAATATTAAGATCAGTCGTACGATCGCTTTTACGATCAATTTAGGCTTACGATGCTTTTGGGAAACGCAGCCCTGGTCGGTGTGGTTAACAGCTCACTGGATAGGAACATTTTCAGTGAGTAACAACATCTGGGCCATTTTTATAATACTTTTACAATGCTTTTATGTCCTTTTCGAAGCTTAAAAGCTTGTTTGTTCCATGAAAGGAAAAACTGTTACAACAGTACAACTACATGAAGGTGAGTAAATCATGACAGGATTTTCATTTTTGGGGTGTACTATTCCTTTAAATGGGAAAACTGGATAATTTAAAAGAAAACCCATTTCAAACTCCACCTGACACATTACTATTTGGTAGCAATACGCAGAGACGTCCTCCGGCATTGACCTCTAAAATGAAGGAATTAGCTCTGGTTATGTGTGAGGAAACATTTTCTGACAATATCTCCTGTGACCTACAGATGCCAAACCAAAGGCTGTCTCCCCGCAGAATGATAGTCATCTTTACATGCGGCAACATACAGAAATAGCTCAGAGATCAGCCGATTGCATTGTGAGATGCCCCACAGCATACTGATTGCTATTCCCAAGCTCCTCTCTGAGAAATGAGTTCCCTCAGTGTAAACACAAGGCTGCAAAATTAAAGCACTGTATGTCATGCAGAATGGCTGCCATTATATCTTTTCATCTCAGTCATCTCACGATGCGAGACACGCACACTCACAAAAGCATGTAAAAAGAGGCTGGAGGGACTCATGAACATCACAATAAAATACTTCACTGTGATACAAAAATTGGTAAATAGAAATATAATCTAAAACACAGTGCACTTTCCTGTCATATTTGTAGTGTACTTCTCTTGTCCAGTACAGGCAGATCATGCTTTACTCTTATTAGCCAGTGTGTGTAGAATTTTATGTTATTTATAATAATATTATAATTTTTTTTAAATTATATATAATATAATATAATTATTTTTTCCTTTTTTGTTATTATTTATAATTATTATTTAGACATTTATTTAGACATTTTGTTTTTGAGTATATATGATCAATAGGAACAGGGCAGAATGTTAAATTTTCATTATTCCTTTCATATTGGAAGGTTTTGATTAGATTTTTTTTTTTTTTTTACTGAAACCAAACATTTGAATATATATATAGCATACTGTAGGTGTCAGTATTATTATTTTAATGTAATAATAATTCTGACATACTAATGTATACTCTCCTTCATCAAGGATGTTTCTTAAGCACCAAATCAGCATATTCCAATACTTTCTGAAGGATCATGTGACACTAAAGAGCAGAGAAATGGCTTTTCACAATTTTGATCTTGCTTCAAAATGTTTGTACTTTCTTCAGTCATTTCAGGGCTTTGTTTCCCAAAAGCATCGTAAGCCTTAGTTGATCATAGAACAATTGCCACTAATGGTCTCTACGATCTAATTAGGCTTACGATGCTTTTGGAAATCGCAGCCCAGGTCAGTAATTCATGCAGTAGGCCATTTGGCACAGCAATCAGTGTGCCAGCCTGATTTGAAAAGTTGTTTAACCGAGGGTTAAACCTGTGGTTAAAAAACACATTAACACAGACTTAAGCATGTAGTGTGGAATGAATGCTAGTTCACACTGCCCTAACAGACACCAACACACACCAGCAGTTGTTGGGTCAAAATGTGTAGACAATGTTTGCATTTGTCGGGGGAGCGTTAAAATCACGATTGCGTTAAAAACTTCAATGAGTATGCCAAATATCACTGGCTAGAGAAGCAAAACCTTCTACGGAACTGGTTATGGTTATGGCATACTAAATGCAGTCAAGTCAAGGGTTTCTTTACTCAACTACTCAGTGTGAAGGAAGCATCAGACACTGAGCACAAAGGTTCAGCTGAACTACAATGACACTCTGGATGTGAGAAATGACCAGCAGCCAACAGCCCTGTCAGCACAACTGACCAGTCCTGGGATAGAGTCTAAAAAAGGGTCTCAATTCCATTTATAAAACCCCACACCTGCATGTTTATTTCAGAATGGCTTCCTGGACAGCAAATGGCTCCCTTGTAGCGATTCTCTCCTGCTGTCTCTCTCTCTCATAAACTAATTAACGCACCTAGAACATATGGCTGCAAGCACAGGGAAGTAATCATATGCAAATCTCAGAGATGTATTTTAGGGTTTTCATTTTGCCTGGGACACATGCCATGAAGCCTGTCAGGACAATGCGACGAGGAAATATCCGACTCTGCGGTATTTGTGTCTATGGAGACTGCAAAAAATATCAAATTATGATTCTTTCTCACAGACGGTAAGCCTAGGCCCTATTCTTTATTTATTGAGAATAGGACACTTTTCCAACAGCCACTGCACTTCAGCATCAATATATATAGTCTTGTGGAACAAAAAGTGCTTGGTTTATTTCAGAAGATAATGAATGTGACAGTAAGTACGACGTTCGCGACTGTTCAATGATCTCACTGGTTTCTTTGATAGATGTGTGAGTTCTTGATAAATCTCTGCTGTAAGTGCTGTGGATATGTCAAACTAACATTCCTCCCTTAAGAGCCGTCACTAAACCATTTGCATCATTTTCCAGAACATTCTTCCTTGCCATAACTCCGATGCACTTACCGAGCCTCGACAGATGTACAACACAGCTGACAGCTGCATTACTCACCAGAACAGAATTAACAGTCATAACCCAAATCAGGATTTCTCCTGAACAATTACTTCTGAATGGAGGCCAAGAGGTTAATTTACTAATCATGAAATCTGCATAAATGGGAGCTGTAATGAATTATGTTAACTGTTGCAGTTGCTCACCACTCTAAGGGAAAAAAAAAACAGAATGTGTTTCAAGAGGGAGTATTTATAGTTTTTGGCCCATAGGCATATACAGGCATAAATATGTCACCAAAAAACATTAATCGACTTAGAGTTGAGTTCCTTTAAACAGCGCCTATTATGCTTTGTTTGTTTTTACTTTTCCTTTGGTGTGTAATATAGATATTTGTGCATGTAAATGTCTGTAAAGTTACAATGCACAAAGTCCACACCAAAGGGAGTTAATTTCTTCAGCAGAAAATGCTTGCCTGAAACGCCTCTTTGTAAGTCCTGCAATTATTTCTGTGACATGATCATAATTTCTGGCACAATCTAACTACAAAAGAATGATAACCACACCAACAGACGATTACATTATGCTTATTATACACTGAACAAAATTATAAACACAACACTTTTGTTTTTGCCCCCATTTTGCATAAGCTTAACTCAAAGATCTAAGACTTTTTCTATGTACACAAAAGTAAAGTACCCATTTATCTCAAATATTGTTCACAAATCTGTCTAAATATGTATTAGTGAGCACTTCTCCTTTGCCGAGATAATCCATCCACCTCACAGGTGTGGCATATCAAGATGCTGATTAGACAGCATGGTTGTTGCACAGGTGTGCCTTAGGCTGGCCACAATAAAAGGCTACTCTAAAATGTGCAGTTTTATCACACAGCACAATGCCACAAAAGTCACAAGTTTTGAGGGAGCGTGCACTTGGCATGCTGACTGCAGGAATGTCCACCAGAGCTGTTGCCTGTGAATTGAATGTTACATCTTCACCTCCAAGATCGTCTGAGACCAGCCACCTAGACAGCTGCTGCAACAATCGGTTTGCAAAACCAAAGAATTTCTGCACAAACTGTCAGAAACCATCTCAGGGAAGCTCATCTGCATGCTCGTCGTCCTCATCGGGGGCTCAACCTGATTGCAGTTCGCCTGCCGACTGCAGTGGGCAAATGCTCACATTTGATGGCGTCTGGCACTTTGGAGAGGTGTTCTTTTCATGAATGAATCCCGGTTTTCACTGTACAGGGCAGACGGCAGACAGCGTGTATGGCGTCGTGTGGGTGAGCGGTTTGCTGATGTCGACGTTGTAGATTGAGTGGCCCATGGTGGCGGTGGGGTTATGTTATGGGCAGGTGAATGTTATGGACAACCAACACAGGTGTATTTTATTGATGGCATTTTGAATGCACAGAGATACCGTCACAAGATTCTGAGGCCCATTGTTGTGCCATTCATCCACGACCATCACCTCATGTTGCAGCATGATAATGCACGGCCCCATATTGCAAGGATCTGTACACAATTCCTGGAAGCTGAAAACATCCCAGTTCTTGCATGGGCAGCATACTCACCGGACATGTCACCCATTGAGCATACATGTCACGCATTGAGCATGTTTGGGATGCTCTGGATCGGCGTATACGACAGCGTGTTCCAGGTCCTGCCAATATCCAGCAACTTCGCATAGCCATTGAAGAGGAGTGGACCAACATTCCACAGGCCACAATCAATAACCTTATCAACTCTCTGCGAAGGAGATGTGCTGCACTGCGTGAGGCAAATGGTGGTCACACCAGATACTGACTGGTTTTGTGTCCTTTTTTGTCTTTGTTTTGATCTTGATTCTGTACTCTTTCAAAAGTTACATAATGGCACCCTCTACCAAATAACAGTGAAAACAAAGAAAGACGAAACATTACGTCAATAGCGGGGAAGTGTTGTCTCATAAACCACAGAAAATTCTGTCAATGGTAAGGAAAGAGTTAAATGCTTGAGCTCTTTAAAGTCAAGTGGATTCTGATTAGCTGACAATGTGTTTTTTTGTGTTCAACAGCAGGATAAAAGTCATTTCATTCATTACACTTCAGAAAGTGATTCCAAAGACTTTATTGTTATCACTATACTGCAGTTATTGTCCTTGGTGAGAACGGGCCTTGCGAGATTGGGAGTGTGAACTGCATTGCTTGAGAATTTATTATCTTGCATAGGAACGAGTAGTCGGTGTATTCTCTGATCTGTTGTAACTGTGTTGCTTAGGTTTTAATGCTAGACCCAGAACATCATGAGCTCTGGTCAAGGGGGACGTGGTTTCCCATGATCCTTATCACGATGCACAATGCCCCATAGGTACAGGTGGCAGTAAGCTGACCCAGTTTACAATAAACACACTACATGAGGTGAGGAGGAGACATGTACCCCATATATCATCAAGGCAGTTTTTCAAACGAGGACAATACACCTGAGGTCGACTGAGCACAATAGAGGAATACAAGCTTTTTATGTTGTTGTGGAAGTGTATAAACATTTCAAGCAGAAGGATTATATTTTAATTCAATTCACATTTATTTGTATAGTGCTTTTCACAATACACATTGTTTCAAAGCTGCTTTACAGAAAATGCATGTCTACATTACAATTTAGAGTGATCTGTTATAGAGTGAACTGTTATTTGATCTGCTATTTTAGTTTTCTCAGTCTGATAATTTGCAGCATCCTTTTGAAAACAAACCCAAGAAATGTCATAGCCGTACTACAATGCTTGCAGTAACAGAAATAATACACACTCACATTGTCATTAGTTTGAATTTCAATCATTGAGCATAAAATGATTTATTTGCACCTACTGCTGCTGCTTATCAATTAGCCGAAGCGTTTGCATACTGCAGCTATTAATCATGAAAACATTCATCATTGATAACAATGAGAGCTGAATTTGTAGAATGATAAGCCAGCAGTGAGAGTCATAATAGTTGTACTTGATCTTGAAGATAGCTCAATTTAGAAGAATTTTCTGGCAAATTCCCTCGTGCTGTGGTGGGATTACACTGCCTCATACCCCTGGGAGTAATCAATACTGAATGTCTGTTGTTGCCTCTCAGAACTCCGCTTCCCTTCTTAAAGTTCAGCTGTGTTCCCATTTAAACACATCAGTAACACACTGGGACCCAATCAATGGCGTCAGTATCACCACCCCCAACAGAGGCATCAGGGCATCGACCCACTCCGCTCACCATGGTGCACAGTTCCAGTCGCATGTTCTTTTTTCTTTTCTTTTTCTTTCATTTTCTTTTCTTTTATTGGATGGATGGGTGGTTGGATGGATGCCTTTAGGTGGCCCTTTTGCTAATGTCACACTGTGATGTAGATGATGATGAAGTAATATCTGGACGTCGATCAAGGCATTTAAGGCAGGTCTAGATCAGTGTTCTCTGTTAGACAGAATAAATAGCTTTGTGGGAGACCATGAGCTTTGCAACTTTGCAGATATTATACATATATGTACAAACAGATACATAACACACACAAAAAACAGCATCATATGACTCCTTTAAATGTGTTTTTGAATAAATCAATAGATTTATTAATTGATAAGATAAACATTATTCTTTTTTTCACCCTTCCTTTCTGTCCAAGCACTTTCCAATCATACTGTTTTAATGCGTAGCTCTTCTTCATATGAGTGGGTGACTGTAATGTTCATCTGTGATTATTTGCTGCAGTTAAGTTGTTATCAGCTGGGTTTTATCCTAACCTGCCATCCTACCAGAGCATCAGCCAAACATCTGTTACCACCTCTGCTATGCTACCGCCGTGCAAATAAATCATTACACATTCACGACTTCCAACTTATGTCTGTCTTATTTCCTCCATGTTACTCACTCAGGCTGATTGTGGTGTGGTTTTTCAAGCAATGTGTAATTACTGAGATGAATTAAACAAGGCAAATTGTATAGGGATAGGAATAGCAATACAAAATTGTCAAACAGTTCAGCGTCGGTGTACCAGATGTCTTTCTCAGCGCTATTCAGAGAATTGAAGCTCATCAATCTGGCCTTTTGCCGAACTTGGTGAAATTCAAGAAGAAAGTTTGCCAAGCCAACTATTAGATCAAAGAATTTATTCCAAGAAAATGTGCTTTGTGCATAATTGGCATCGTGACTCGTGATTGGTCAAGTTGTTGGGGTCAAGTCCTGAATATTTTAACCATTACAGCCTAAATGCATCAGAATGCAGAAATACTTGACAGTTATGATCTTTGTTAGTAGTAATTTTTTATTTATTGTTTGTTTGTCTGTCTTAATTTCTCGGTCTGTCTGTCTACCTTCATCAAGGTATCAACTGCATCCTGCAGTAATTTATTTCAATGGTGTTCTTCTGTGATCAGACTGGCGGATATTCTTTATTCATCTAGTATCCCATTATCTTGAGTAATATCCCACATCTTTTGCGAGATGAACTGATAATGGTGTCACAATGCTGTCACACATCTCTCCCTGAGATTCATCCACAATGGGCTATTCTCCCATCTGTTGAGTATTTTGTGCTTTGCATGACTGTCTGGTGTCGTCTGAGGCTGAGCAGACACTCTCGTGGCCTCCATCTCTGACCCTAATTATAAATTTTTTATTGCAGTTTAATAAAACGTTTTTCACAGTGTAATAATATGTTTGTTACAGTGTAATTATACATTATTACAGTGTAATATGTATTTGTCACAAGGTAATTATATTTTTTGTGATTATACAATTTCATTGTAATAATGCATTTGTTACAGTGTAATAATCTTTGTTGCAGTCTAATTATACGTTTACAGTGTAATTATATACATTTTATTGTAATTATTTGAATGCAATTATACATTTGCCATGGTGTAAAAATATGTTTATTACAGTGTGATAATACATTTGTTACATTGTAATAATGTATTTGTTGCTGTGTAGTTATACATGTATTACAGTGTAATAAAACATTTATTACAGTGTTATTATACATTATATTGTAATTATATATTTGTTAGTGTAATTATAAAATTATTAAAATGTAAAATTACATTTGTCACAGTGTGATTATACAATATTACAGTGCAATAATAAATTTACATTTACATTTATCTGACGCTTTTATCCAAAGCGACTTACAATTGCTAGATATGTCAGAGGTTGCATGCCTCTGGAGCAACTAGGGGTTAAGTGTCTTGCTCAGGGACACATTGGTGTCTCACAGTGGATTCGAACCCGGGTCTCTCACACCAAAGGCATGTGTCTTATCCATTGCGCCATTAATTACACATAAATAATAACACATTTGTTATAGCGTAACTACACATTTAGAACAGTGTAATAGTACTTTTTTTTTTACAATAGTACATACTTTAAATGGTGATAACACTTTTGATGGCCTTGATGAGCCAATGAGACCTACACCTGGGGGTAGATGCTGCCAAAGGTTTCTGTCTATTTTTTAATTTCTGCCAAATACGGCATTCGACAATCAAGGAGCAAAAGTCGAATATCGTTCGAAAATCGAAATTTTTATTTTATTTTTTATTAATAAACTGTTTTCTGTGTCAGTGTCTGCAAAGATGAAATTGACGATCAGCATCTCTGTAGTGAACACACCTATAGAGAATTGCATGTAATGGATTACATAATCAGAGACTATCCTTTTTATTTTCGTTTTTAATTGTTTTGTTTAAAGACATTTCAAGCTTTCTATATAGCTATATTTCTCCTGTCTGTGAGGCATTCGCTGAGTTTTGGTTAAATTATGATGAGATGCGCTCCAGTTCACGTGCAATGCAAGGGACTGCGCCCGCGCCTCCATGTCATGATTATATTGTCTATTTGCTTCTTATTTACCTTTGTAACAGTTTAATAATACATTTGTTACATTTGTTTTTCACTGCATCCAGAAATCCCCACACAGATCCAGCCACTTGACCTGTGTCATATTGTCGAGGTCAGATCCACTAGATTCCTTTTTCTCTTGAACCAATGCCATGTTGTTTAAAAAAAAAAAACTTTATTTAATGTGATATTTAATATATTTTTTATTTATCCAAATTTCATATTTTAAATGTCTACAAGTGTTGTTATGCTATATTTCTCAAACTTGATATTCTATTCACAGATTTGGGGGCCGTTTACGCAACATTGTTTTCAACCTAAAACGGAACACTTTTTATGTGTTTCTGGCTGTTAATTTACACAACAGCAGCGTTTTGAGGGCCTGAAACCCCCAAATTTGGGTACAAAAACGAGAATTTGTGAAAACGGTGACGTAATGCACATGCAAATTATGTGTTCAGTCTATAAGCGTGTAGAGTTTCTTTACAAAGTGGCATCGCCAGCTACTGGCCTGGCATGAATAATATAGCGTTTTAAATTGTTTTCGCAGATCTGTGTAATGGGGATCATTTTGACAACGTTATCATCTGTATAGTCTGTTTTTAGTACATCATCGTCATGTAAACGTACCCTTATTTGCTTCAATTTAAAAATCTTATTCCTATAACTAAAACAAAAACAACAAAGACCTGGAATATGTATCGCTAAATATTGTAAATTAATGTACTAAAAATGCTAGGGTGGGTTATAACAAATGGATGTTTTGTGCATTTTTGTATTGTGGTCAAATTGACTGTATGTGGTGTTTAATTTTAACTATTTAAATTACACGTAAATTCCTTAAATGGTTATTTCAAAATAAATGTATAGAAAACATATTTAACATTATTAATAATAATTCATGTTATTTATTTATTTGTGAAAAGCTTTTATTCTTTTATATATTATGTATTTTTTTCTTCTTTTTGTCTCTTTCAGTAGTGGTGCCCACTGTTTATGATTTCCACCTCTGCAGCTCATTTCTAATGGCTTAAACTGATGGAGTGACTGCCTCCCTTACTCTAGTTTTCTATCACAATGTGGTACAATTTGAAGGAGAGGGTGAAAATAATGCAATATTTTCAAATTAAAAGCAGTCTAAAATTCATGAGGGTCTGTTTTGTTCCTCGGTTTTGGAAATACAATGCTAATCCATTTATCTTGCTGACCTTTGAAATCTCTTCAAGCCTCAGATGCTGTAAGCGCCGTGGCAGCTCCATCCACACCTGCAGTCATTTCACCATCATAAATGAAATCTCTGTCCTTCCAAATATGAGCTGTCCATGCCACAGGCCGGCTAATGGCGGCACCCCTATTACTCATCCCAGTCCCGTGTGCCTTTGAGGAAACCATCATATCTGCCAGATCCATCAGAGGAGGCATCAGCCAGCCTGTGAAATTGATCATCTGCTCAGGAGATGGGAGAGGATGGCAGAGAGGGGACACATATTTTACTGGCTCCTTTAAATACTTAATGCCATAAGGTGCCCATGAGCCCGGCCGTAAAAAAAAAAAAAAAAAAGGAAATGTGCAGATCCATGGCAGTGAAAGCGCTCGGACTGAAATTGCCTTTAGGTGTAGCAGCGATACGATAAGAGCATCTAAAAGGCTTTTAATAAACAATACAATATCCCTGAGTCCAGTCACGCTATCGCTCTCCATTCACCACTAAACGTGATATATAAAAGACCAAAAGCCATAATATTGACTTTGAATTCCACAACGCATTTGCATCGGAAATGGAGATGCTGGTGATCTTGAGCCGTGTGGCAACGGTCAGCGAGTGACAGAGAGGAAAGGATGTCTCCTTTTCACCATGTTGATATGAGTGGCTGATTATTAATGTTATTATGACAGGCACGCTGGATCCTCTGGCAAAGAAAGCACTCGGCTATCATTATTGCATCACAGTGCATGGGGATCATAATTACTACCCAGAAACTTTTCTGCACCTTTCCAATTATACAGTACATCACGTTCTCATGGGTATTGTATAACCAGCAAGGAAGGAGTATATTAAAAAGGGAAAAAATAATAAAAGGAAGAACAGACAAAACACACACACACATATACACAATACATACACACATATATCAGACTGTATGAGTGTTAGCTGTATGTGGTTACACTAGAATTGCATTAAAATAATATTCTCAGTTCAATACAAGTTAAGCTCATTTGAAAGCATTATGATATTGATTATAATATTGATTGATCTTGTGGCTACATCAGTGTAATTGTAGTATCATCATTTGAGTACACCCCTCAAATTTCAGCAAATATTTTAATATATCTTCTCAAAGGACAATACTATAGAAACGAAACTTGGATATATTTTAGAGTAGTCATTGTGCTGCTTGTATAGCAGTATGTATGTGCTGTCCTCTGAAAATAACTCAACATACAGCCATTATTGTCAAAATAGCTGGCAAAAAAGTGAGTACACCCTAAGTGAACATGTCAAAACTGTGTCCAAAGTGTCAATATTTTGTGTGAGCACCATTGCTATCTAGCACTGCCTTAATCCTCCTGGACATGGAGTTCACCAGAGCTGCACAGGTTGTTGCTGTGACCCTCTTCCACTCCTCCATAATGACATCACGGAGCTGCTGGCTGTTAGACACATGGCGCCTCTCCACCTTCCACTTGAGGACGCCCCACAGGTGCTCAATAGTGTTCAGGTCTGGAGACATACACTCTTAAAGATAAAGGTTCCAAAATAGGGGTCATAGAAGAACCATTTTGGTTCCCAAAAAAAACTTTTAGTGAATCGTTCTAAAAAGAAACTTTTTTTGAACATATTAATAATCTAGAGAAAAATTTTCCACTATATATAAACTTTTGTGGAACAAAATGTTTTTTTATGGAGTCAATGATGCAGATAAAGAACCATTACATTAAATTTAACAGAATGATTATTTATCTTACACAAACCTTTCTCAAAGTTAATAATAAATTGACTTTTGGATTTTTGAACTGACACTAGGTGGAATGAGCGGCCAAATCATCTAAAAAAAATTATTTTTAGAACGATTCACTAAAAGATTTTTTTTGGAACCAAAATGGTTCTTCTATGACCCCTATTTTGGAACCTTTATTTTTAAGTGTACTTCGCCACTCCATCACCTTCACCTTCAGCTTCCTCAGCAAGGCAGTTGTCATCTTGGCGGTGTGTTTGGGGTCGTTACCATGCCGTTCGGGCCAGTTTCTGAAGGGAGGGCATCATGTTCTACTTCAGAATGTCAAGTCAAGTCACCTTTATTTATATAGCGCTTTTTACAATACAGATTGTATCAAAGCAGCTTCACAGTAATAACAAGAAAAGAATACATCAAAGTTTGTTTCTAGAAGAAAATTGCATCATCATCCACCTTAAGTAAGGCAAATCAATAATATTGTTGAATGTTTAAATGTCCCCATTTATGCCCATTGCCCCCAAATGTCACAGTACATGTTGAAATCCATGTTATTTCCATGCAGTACCAGCAGCACTCATGCAGCCCCAGACCATGATGCTACCACCACCATGCTCGACTGTAGGCAAGACACAATTTTCTTGGTACTCCTCACCAGGACATCGCCACACATTCTGGACACCATCTGAGCCAAACAAGTTTATCTTAGTCTCATCAGGCCACAGGACATGGTTCCAGTAATTCATGTTCTTGGACAGGTTGCTTTCAGCAAACTGTTTGCGGGCTTTCTTGTGAGCCAGCTTCAGAAGAGGCTTCCTTCTGGGACGACGGCCATGCAAACCAACTTTGGTGTATGGTCTGAGCACTGACAAGCTGACCTTCTGCTTCTGCAACATCTAAAGAAATGCTGGTAGCACTCATACGTCTGTTTTTTTAAACCAGCTTCTGCACCTGACGCACAGCAAGAGGACTCTTCTTTGATCGACCCTTGCGAGGCCTGTTATGAGTGGAAACTGTCTTGGAAAACCTCTGTATGACCCTGGCCACTGGACTGTAACTCAGTTCCAGGGTGTTACCAATCTTCTTATAGCCTAGGCCATCTTTGTGGAGAGCAACAAATCTAATTCTCAAATCCTTAGAGAGTTATTTGCCATGAGGTGCCATGGTGAACATCCAGTGGTCAGTATGAGAGAATTGTACTCAAAACACAAATTTGAACTGCTCTAATACAAGATAAACAAATTTGTGTGGTCCTGTCAAGCAGACAAAAACATGATGAATAGGACATGTGGCTGTGCATGGTTAAACGATGTACAGCTATTATCACTTAGGGTGTACTCACTTTTGTTGCCAGCTATTTTGAAAATAATGGCTGTATGTTGAGTTATTTTCAGAGGGCATTACATGCATACTGCTACACAAGCAGCACAATGACTATAAAATATATCCAAGTTTCATTTCTATAGTACTGTCCCTTGAGAAGATATACTTAAATGTGAGGGGTGTACTCACTTTTGTGAGATACTGTACTAGTTTTTTTTAGTAATGTTTGAATTAGACTTTATTTTAAAATGTTCTGTTTTCATTTTAAGGTTTTATTATTTTTGTTATGTGCTTTTAATATATATATATATATATATATATATATATATATATATATATATATATATATATATATATATATATATATATATAGTATATATATAATATATATATATAGAATATATAATTAGAATATCGTGCAAAAGTTTGTGTATTTCAGTAATTCAAATTAAAAGGTGAAACTAATATATTTAGTATATATAACTAAATACATATGCATGATTATACTTTTCAGAGGCCCGACATTTCTGTATTTAAAATCCTTTTTTTTTTTATTGATTTCATGCAATATTCTAATTTTCTGAGATTTTGAATTTGGGCTTTTCATAAACTGTAAGCCATAATCATCAAAATTATAACTTTTGCACGATATTCACATTTTTTTGAGTTTCACCTATATATATATATATATATATATATATATATATATATATATATATATATATATATATATATATATATATATATTATATATTTTTTTTACATTACAGTTTTTGTGTATACATAGTTCACCCAAAAATGAAAATTAGCCCATGATTTACTCACCCTCAAGTCATCCTAGGTGTATATGACATTCTTCTTTCAAACGAATACAATCAGAGTCATAAAAAAAATGTCCTGGCTCTTCCAAGCTTTATAATGGCAGTGAATAGCCATTTCTGTTTTGAAGTCTATTAAAGTACATCTATCCATCATAAAAGTGCTCCACGCGGCTCCGGGGGGTTTAGAAAGCCCTTCTGAAGGGAAGCGATACATTTGTGTAAGACAAATATCCATATTTAAAACTTAAAAATAACTAGCTTCCGGCCAAACGAACATTCGGATTTCACTTAAGTCTAAAGTGCAACTTATGCAAGTCATGCGACTGTTACGTACTGCTCTGTGACACGAGGGTTGAGGATCTAAATGCAGTTTATTTTGAAAGGGTAATATAAAGACGTAATCCAGATAACAGGCAAGAGGCCATAAACACAAAGCAGTCCAAACAAACAAACAAATAGGCAGGGGACACAGGCAAAAAGGGGAATCCAAGATACAGGCAAAGATCAAAAACCAAGAACACGGGAACAACAGAGAGAATGCTCTGAATTGCAGTAGATACACTAAACGTGACTTCGCAGAGAACGAATGAGAAAACCAGGCATATATGGGGTGAGCTAAACAAACTAATGACATACAGGCGTGATCCTGTCTGAGCAAAGGATTATGGGGAATGTAGTTTGTGGATGTGTTGTGATTGTCCGGGTTGGAGTGCCCTCTGATGGTTATCCCGGGCACTCTCACTGGTGATCGTTACAGTGATGTACTGCTGATATTTATGCTACGCAATAACGCACTACGCTACTTCCGACGTCACAAGTTGCGTAAGTTGCGCTTTAGGCTTAAGTAGACTGTGTGCGGCCGTTTTGCCGGAAGCTAGAATTTTACTGCAACATGTTAAGTATGAATATTTTTCTTACACAAACTCATCGCTTTGCTTCAAAAGGCCTTTATTAACCCCCCGGAGCCGTGTAGAGTACATTTATGATGGATGGATGCACTTTTATGGACTGCAAACCAGTATAAAGCTTGGAAGAGCCAGGACATTTTTTTTAATATAACTCCGATTGTATTTGTCTGAAAGAAGAATGTCATATACACCAAGGATGAATTGATAGTGAGTAAATCATGGGCTAATTTTCAGTTTTGGGTGAACTATCCCTTTAAAATTCTGCCTGTCTATGACTGGATCATTGCTGTGATTATTACTGTATGTTTCTAGCATGTTATATGTTTGGCTACAGTTCTTCTAACCCTAATTGATGGAGTGTGTAGCTTTTCATTTTATGTAGGAAGACACATCAAGGCCATATTCCAGGATGACAAAGTCAAGATTCATCAGGCTCAAATTGTGAAAGAATGGTTGGAAGGGAGCATGAAGAATCATTTTCACACATGAATTGGCACCTCTGAGTCCAGACCTTAAATTCATTGAAAGTCTTTGGGATGTGCTGGAGGAGACTTTATAGAGTGTTTGACTCTTGCATTGTCAATACAAGATCTTGACCAAAAATGTATGCACCTCTTGATGGAAATAACATCATAATATTTATTTCCATCGAGAGGTGCATTACTGTTAATGAGCTGCCTTTACCACAGTATATCCTAACTTTCAATGTCTAAGTGTAGTGATGTAGAGAGAGTTGGATTGAATCTCTTGGGAAACTTTGGGCAGGTTTCACGCTGAGCTGTTTTCATTAGTGAAAGCTGACACCTGAATGCGTTCGAGTCATGTAGCGCTTGTACACCTGACAGAATGAACGCTTTACCAAAGTTCCCTCGTTCATTAATGTCAAACACACACATGTCTGCGCTCCAACAAAGTAAGCAGTGTCTAATGTTTCTCCTCTCTTTCTTTACCTTACCACCTTTAGATGCCAGGTCACTAGACAGAAACCTACAGAAGGATCTGTGGAAGACACAGACTGTGGTGTTTGGTGTTTGTGAGGGAATATGGCACGGATGAGTGTTCAGTCCCTGGTAAAGTGCATCAGTTAGGCACAAATTTCCGTCATCCTGAAAATGGCAGGAGCAAAAGGCTTCTTTTTGCATTAAAAAAAATACTGTCAGGATTTACAAAATTCATGCATTATTTTTTGCGGCTGACCTTATTGCATTATGCATTTAAGAGTTTTCCTTTCAGATGCAACATTTATGGGAGGAGAGTATTTAAATGAATCATGCAAGGTGTTTTAGGGTTTGTTTACTGTCACTTGAGCCATTATTTACTGCCCCCAAAAAGCATGTCTTAAACCAGACCCTGATTTGCGCTTCTCTTGGTAGATTGTGTTGGTCATTATGGAAATGATCCAGCTGCATCTGTGTTCTTTCATTTGTGCATTGTCAGTAGATCACACGCAGAACTTTCTGGGAATTGCGTTCTCACGCTAATTTGCCCTGTTTAGTCAATCTAGCCCTTAAAGGTATTAAGGAAAAAGGTATATTTAATTATTCAGTTAATATATGTATTTAGAAGTCAAATCTAATTCTACATTTTTGTATTTATATAATTATATATCATTTATAATATCATTATATATCAAAAATAACTGTAATTTGTCTTATTTTGAATATATATAAAATAAGATAAATACTACCGTTCGAAAGTTTTAAGTTGGTAAGTCTCTTGCTCCCCAGAGCTCCATTTATTTGATCACAAATACAGTAAAAACTGTAATATTGTGACATTTTATTTTTTTCCAGCAGCCTTTACACCTGTCTCAAACATTTGATCAATGTTAAAAACAGTGGTGCTACTTAATATTTTTGATACATTTTTTTTCAGGATTCTTTGATTGATAGAATGTTTAAAACAACAGAATTTACTTTAAAGACATTTATAATGTTACAAAATATTTATATTTCCTGTCAATTTTCATCAATTTACTGTGTCTGCTGAATAAAAGTATACATTTCTTTAAAAAAAAAAAAACATAAAAAAAACTTTCTTTTCGTTGTTATTTCAAATTCTGACTGACTTTACAGAGCTTCATTAATTAAAAAAAAAAGTACAAGCATAATCTATTAGTGTACAGGACAAAGAAACTAGACACAAACTGTAGTGCACTGAGAACGTGAAATTAGACAGAACACACAAACAGCATCCGGCTTAAAACAACAGCTGGACATCATCTTGATTTGGCTCTCATTCAACTTGTTATCAAAAATATTCTATCAAGTCTCTCTCTTGCGGGAAATGTATTTTTTTATTATGTGCAGATTTATAGAGTTCCTGGAATAACCTAATAAACAGAGTGATGTCAACATTAGTTATCTAAATGAGCGGGTCATAATCATTCAGAAAGAGAGAAGGATGGAGACATTTTTTACCAGGCTATTTTATCTTGTGGAATTATATTGTATGATTATCAAGGGTTTAAATGTAAATTGTAGGATAATGCTTCAATTATTGAAGCTTGATCTTATCGTGCAACTGTTTTTCCAATTTTTCCTTGATGGTCTGCTGTTTCACTTGTGACAAGCTTGTCATTCGCTGAATCTTGATCCCTTTCATTTTGTTCTTTGGAAGTAGAATCTAAAATGAATTCTAAAACTGGAAATGTCATGGAATCAGTTGCACTGTTGTGTTTACATCAAAAGAGCAAAACAGCCTGGTAATTCTTGATGGAAGCAAGATTAGCAGGGATTAGGAATGTGTTGTCATCAGAGAAACAGCTCCGCTCGTCCTCCCTCTGCTGAGAGCCTATGAACTTCTGCCAGAGTCTTTTAGTAACCATATATACAGCTTTGGAGACACAATTAAGGTTTAGCCCCCCCCCCCCCCCCCCCCCCCCCCCCCTGAGTTAATAAAATAAATATCAAAGTATATGCAGAGATATAATCTTTATAAATCCATTAGGGCCTCTTTAACTCCCAAAGGGGCTGTGGCTTAATTTTCCCATGTCGGAGGCTTTGGGTAATGTCTTTTTAATGACACTATCCAGGATCCTGTCATGAGCAGGGTCATCAAACAAATCCCCCACCCTCTCTTCCTCTTGCTCTTTGTCTTGTCAATACATAATGTTAATATTCAAGTCAAAGAGCTTTAGCAGGGAACCATATAACTCCCAAGGGTCATATTAGCTCATGTAGCCTACTTCCCGTATGTACGCTGAATCGCACAAGTATCCGGTTGGAAAACAAAAGTTACAGAACCACCAGGGCTGTGCAAAAATCTCCCTTTCAAGTGTGAATTTGAATTGGCCACGTCCCACAGGAAGCTTAATTGGAATAACAGGAAGATCATTTTATTTTTATCGGAGTTCAAATTTGAGGTATTTCATTTTTTAAATCAAATTCAAATTGTAATTAGGTATCTGGTTTTCTACCTTAATCAAATATTGTATGTACAGTATACCAAGATGGTTTACTCATAGTACTATGAATGGGAGAAATGCAACGTGCATTACAGAGGAATAAGTCCCGACTTCCAAATATAAGAGCCAATCGGCAATTGGTAAAGTCTTCACATCATTGCAGCCGCTGTTAAAAGCTCCGGTTCTCATAGAAACAATCAGTGTCCTGAGATGCTTGGAACTACACATGTAAGAAATGTATGAGTCATTTCAGGCTGATTTGAAATATGTTTATATGTATCAAATGTGTTAATAATAATGTGGAAATATGTTAAATAAATGTGAGTTTGGCATTTCCCCATTCAGGTAGATAGGAACAGGTCTTGCATGCCTGAAATAGTTGCCAAATATGGTCGCTGAGTGAACGGATTTTCCTTAAAAGGTACTTTGCTTCAATTCAAGTTGAATTAATATATTTGAAAGACAAAGGCATGCTCAATTCAATTAAGAATGGTGCATAAACCCATAAACTATAGAGTCAAGTCTCATAATTAAGAAAAACAGAAATCGAAGGCACAGACACCACTATAGAGATTGCATTATATTTCCAAAAATATATGTACAGTCTATTACAAAGGTTACAAAGCAAAAAACAAAACAAAACAAAAAAAGACAAATGGTCTATGTAACAAGAAATTGTCTAGGTAAATGACCATACAGTTTTTCAGCTAGAGAAAATACTTCTTTTTTTGACCAATGAATACTCCATACTCTTGTCACCAAAAAATAAATAATAAATCAACAATTCGTTTGTACTGTACACGTTTTCCAACCTAGTAGAGAAAAGAAAAAAAAAATCATGTTTTAAAATGGAAACCTATTTAGCTCTCTTTGGTCCTAAATGAGAAATGATGAACAACTACAAGAGTGAGGGTAGAGATAATCAGCTGCATGTGAGATAGAAAAATATAGTGCATTTTCAATGAGCTCACTACAGAGTACTTAAGTGAAAAATAAAGAAAAAAGAAAAAAATATATAAATAAAATATACAAGTTTTACAGCTGGAACATATACAAATTGCCCTCTGGCTTGTGATTACTCTGACACAATCAACAGTGCTGAACTCTTTGGAATATTCCACTTCACTTTTGTCTAGGTGGGCTCTTGACCGTCTTTCTAGAAGTCTTTAATACCCTGCTGCACCGTGAACTCAATCAATCCACAGCACAAACTGTCTTGACCGAAAACTCTGCTACTATCAAACCAGAAAAGTTAGAAATGGCACAAAGCAGAAAAATTGACAGTTTTGTCATTGACCCGTACAGTGGCCTCAATGTGGGATTGATTGAATCCAGGCGTTAATCTCAAATTGGCTCAAATTGCTGTCTCTACAGGGGCCCCGGATCCGAACGGAGAGGGTAAGGGACTGCGAGGGGCCCCCGGGAGGCCGGAGTGTGAGATCAGAGTGCTCGGGGAGGCTGATCTGAGTGACTGCAGCTACTGCCGAAGCTCAGGAGGTTTGTGCTGACCGAGAGCCTTTCCGCTCGCATTCAATTCAAAGGCCTGGCGTGGGCTCAATGCTGAGGTTAGCGAGATGGAAGGATAGCAGATCGGAGATGGGCCTCAAACCAGGGCACAATATGATCCATGAGAGACGCACACACAAACCATCTGGGTTCACAATGGAGACGGCACAGTCGATGGCTTTTTTGAAGCGCCAAACGTTAGGCTAAATCCTCCAGTGATGCTGAACTCCAACGGCTCCATCTTCGCTTTCTTTCTAATCAAGAAAAATGCCACATGTTGGCACGGCTTTTGTGGTTAAAATGGCATTGGCTCCCGAAAATAATGTAAAAAATGTTTTGTATGTTTGAAATGTGTCATAGTAAACAATGTGTTTTACAGTAAAAAAAAAACAACAAAAAAAAACAAAAAAAAAACACATACTTAAAATAATAAAATGGTAGAATTTTATGGCAGCCCAACAAATCAAGCCTAAAAATGTACACAGTACTCCTTAAAGTATTTAACCCTATTATGCGTAACATTTAATTGTCAACGAAACATTCAGTTGAGAGTGGAAGGCTGTTATGGCACTAAAACTTTAGCATAAGCATCAACTTTGAGCTCAGAATAAAAAAAGGGTGGAAGAAACAAACCGAACCGTTGCAGTCTAGGTGATGAGATTGTAGTATATAAATTCAACAACACTCTTTGATCAAATTTTACAGAGCTGCTGCTGATTTCCAAGCAGTATGTCAGTAAAAGTCTATACAGCACCTCAAGTTATTGCTCATATTTGTCAGTCTCTCCCCAACACAGCTGTGATCTCACCAATAATCTAAAAACCTAAAATTAAGAGCAATAGTTGACTTGTTTTAAGGCAGTATTACTCCTTTACACCACAACATTGTATGATTTTAAAGTCAGTCGCCTGCTAGGAAACTGATACTAAACAAATGAAACTGTTGCTGAAACAGATTTTGTTTCTAAATTAAAAAAGCCTAACTTTTTTTTTTTCATTTTTGTGTTTCTTAATGGAAACATGTATTTATGGTAAATAATATCAATATTAAAAAGGACACATTCAACAACAGCACTGATAAATCCATTCATGTGGTAAATATAAACTTATAAAGAATATTGCCACCGAAGTATTAAAAAACTCCATCACCAATTCTCTTTGTACTAATTCACATCTGAATTGTCACGTAGGATCATAAAATATACCTAACTGTCTGTTCGGACTGGTATAAAACACAACCAGCCATCCTCAGGAGCTTCATGTATCCAAGCGGTGGGATATTTCTACTTGATATAAAAGGGCTGGTCAGCCCAACTCTCTGCCAATGCTTCAGTCTGCTGAGAGCTTCATGTAATAGTGCTGGCTGGAGAAGACAAACCTCCTCTTCTGCTTTCAGCCTCTGAATCGGTCTCTTTCCCTCCAGATGAGACGTTTTACCCTGTTGTCAGTTCCGTAACACAATCCGAGAAAACAAGCTAACACAAATCAATCGAGTAGAAGAGTAACGTACCACATTGTCTTAATGTGGATATTACAAACCAAAGAAAAACAAATCTTTGTTTTCACCCTTGATTTAAAAAAAAAGAAAGCAGTGAAATCTATAGCAACTATGACCCAAATCAACCTTTTGTGATGATAAAGTCCAAACAAAGCATAAAAAGCCTCTCAAACGCTCCAACTCAATGACGTGAGGAGTTCTTTAGAGCATCCAGAGGAGTGTCCATGTAGGATTCTCTCTCTCTCTCTCTCTCTCTCTCTCTCTCTCTCTCTCTCTCTCTCTCTCTCTCTCTCACATGTTTGCTTTTTCATTGTCTCTCCGTCTCTTGGTTTCCAGCACCTGCGCCAAAATCCTTCGCCAATAACAAAGGAATGATTCTGTTCTGCCAGTTCTGGAAGGTTAATCTCACCGGAAGGGTGTGGAACGTTTTTATTTTCTTTGTTGTTAATTTATTTTTTCATATTTTTTGCCGTGTCACACACTTTACGGTGTTTCCTGGAGAGTTCTGGTTCATCCGACCGGGAAGGGTTTTGGGCCTCCATCACACTTGAATACCCGTTCCATGAAGGTGCAGCATCTGGGCTCTCATAGTCTGTATACTGCTCATGATCTTCTTCTGATGGCCCACCAAGGAGATTCCCAAACTCATTACATCCCTAAAGCAGAAACACAACGTTCATAAATCACAGCAATGGAGCATGAAGTGCCTGAGAGGTATTTCATTACCAAAGCAAAAGGAAACTGAGAAAAGGCCATATTAACTACAATACGATGAGTCAGAGTATGAGTCAAAGAGGTCTGATTAAAATGCAGTGCAATGTCAGGATCGTATTGTGAATGAGAGCTGAGGGCTGAAATTACCCCTAGAAAGATCATGCATTTCTATAGAGCGTGACAGTGTGTAGGAATGATCACAGCAAAGTGCTCTTACTCGATAGTCATTCTAGCGACAGATTCGAGCGAGCTGTAGCCAGCAGCTGTGAAGTTGTCCACGTATCTCTCCATCTTGATAGCTTCCAACCACTCACTGACCAATCGGAAAGAGGTGAAATCTGGAGTGTTCTGGTCAAGCAGTGGGCTTATGGGTCTGAGGAAAAGGAAGAGATATATATGAGTGTTATAATGGCACAGTGACATTATTTCTTAGTACTGGTATATGCTACTGTAGAGAGAGAGAAAGAGAGAGAGGGGGTGGGGGGAAATTGGATATTTAACTGTACATGAAGTTTCCCACTATTTGTACATTTAGATTGCCATTGCTGTAATCTAACATCCGCAACACGGAAATGATTGTAAGTAGTATTTTTATTTTGGTATTGGTATTGAGAACAATGAAATCTCAATGATATTCAGCCATCAGCTCTCATTCACAATATTGTATTCTAACTAACATGGATTTTTTTATTCACATTGTACTGATTTAGAGAACTGTTGCTTTGCATTACTTTGTAACAGGAATGATAAAGGACGGTTACTTGGGTTTCTTCCCAAAGTTTTAAAGGTCATATCTTCAATGTGAGACACAGATCCTGTTGTGATTGTAAACACACTTCCTCTGACTAATACCACACTGGAGGCTGAATTTCCCACAAGGCTTTAAAGTTTCAAACACTCATTATGACAATTGATTTAAAGTCCTTGTTATCGAACAAAAAAACATGGAGGCTGTTTCGGTTTATTGATTCCCCGGGATTTATCTTTCATCAGTAAGCCCTAGCGGATAAATCAAATGCTGGACAAATGGAATTGTTCGCAAATTTACTCGTGAACCTATAAAAGGGCTGAAAGACATTGCAGTGAGGTGCAGGAGTATAAACATAACAAGCAACATCCACGCATCGTAAAAACAAAGCTGGTCTGTGAATGGCATCACTTTCTTTGAGCAGAGATAGATAAAGCCAGGCAGTAAAAAAAAAAAAAAATGAAAGGGCGTCCTCACCGCGTACACGTTCCCATTGGCGTTTTTAAGGTGTTAGGGTTGCGGATCATTTTGTCCAAGATGCCGACGATCTGGTCGAATTTGGGTCGGTCTGCTCGGTCTTTCTGCCAGCAGTCCAACATGAGCTGATGGAGGCCAGGAGGGCAGTCCATGGGGGCGGGAAGACGATAACCCTCCTCTATAGCCTTTATGACCTGCAAGATCAAAATGAGAGATGGGAAATTAGAAAAGGTGCAAAAGACAACCAAGCGGTTGAGAGACAGAGGCCAAAACGAGCAGCTTAGCCATTAGCATCCAGAACAGAAAGTACACAAAGCCCTGCCTGCACCTCTAGCTCTATTTGTATCCCTCTCTCCACTTGCTCATCCTTTAATCAGGACTCTGTAAACAGCCGCTTTGCTGGATAAATCTTTTGTGGTTTACCTCCAGCATTACAAACTACAACAGAGGAAAAGCTTGCACTGGTTATTGGAGGGTGCCTGAGTGCAAGGAAAGGGTACCACAAGAACTGGATGTGAATGAAGCAAGCGCACTGAAAGCTGTTTGTTCAACAGTATGATAGTATGACTGTCACAAGAAGCTATCACAAGGTTACAGTTTAAATCAAGGATGAACACATTGTTGCCTTGGTGTCTGTGCACATGTCATGGTTTATGAATTGAACGGGTCTATAGAGCAATAAAACCACCTGTTGTCCTACTCACTGAACTCACTCAACTACTCACTCAAATGATAATAATAATAAATGTTTCTTGAGCACCAAATCAGCATCTTAGAATGATTTCAGACAGATCAAGTGATACTGAAGACTGGGTTAAAGGCTGTTGAATGGTTAGCTTTGCCTTCACAGGAATAAATGGCATTTAAAAATATATCATTACAATTTAAAATAACTCTTCTTATATTTGAATATACCACAATATTACTGGTTTTACTTTTTGCTGTAAACAAGGCTTCTTTCAAAAACATTTAAATAATTGTTCCAACCCTACACTTTTGAACATTAGTGTGTTTGTCTGTATGTATTCGTCAGTAAAACATGTGGAAATATGATTATCGTACAGAACATGGGTTCACAACTAGGACCTAAATTGATAGAACTATTTAAATTGAGTCGACTAAACTAAACATAGATTTGGCTTGTCCAGATCTATGTTTTTCCCCCTCGTCTACTCCCAAGGAATAGTAAAAGCAGACTGTATATTTTCCCCAAATCCTCATCTGCTATTCTCGTCGTGTCTCTCCAAACCAGGCTTGAGCTACAGAAAGAAAAGTGTCAAAACAGAAAGAGTTGAAGAAATGTAAATATTTCCTTCTTTTTAGCAGCCCTCAAGGAGTTGTTCGCCTCCTTCTCAAAAGGGTATAAAAACATCTGACATTGAGGCCTGACAAGTATCAAGACTCCACTGAGGCGAATGTTTGAACGCAAAAAATAACAACATTAAAGACTGATACTAGTTATTCACTTCCATGAAGAGCTAATGTTTTCTAGGGAGCAGAGAATTATAAGTCATCATTAGTTTCACTGATAAGGGTTGTTTACCTTCTCTCAAGCTTGTGTAATTTTGACAAAGAATCTGCCTAACAGAGCATTGTACACAAGACAAGTGCCTACATAAAGTGGCAGATTAACACTTTCCCTCATACATATCATTAGCAGTGACCATATCTGAATTTCCATCCGGTTCAACTTGAAAACGCTGCACGCATGTGATCAGAATGATGAACGGCACGTTGCTGTCCCAATTTCTTTGAGACAAAAGCTCAGCGCGCAGATCGTTCCGAAGGTTTTGCATGGCTAAGCAGATATCTTTGAATTGATTGAACTCTGCTAATGATGAATTTGGCACGCAATATCATTTCTCATTATAAAGGTTGAAAGTGTAGCAGAATACAAAAAGGGATTCTACAAGCAAAACACTCCATTCCTTTCCGCAGATCCATTAAACCTTTTTATCCTCAAAATGTATCATTAAAACAAGGTTACTCCTGACACCTGTGTTGATATCCAGCTAGACAATTCAAAGTGTCAGGCGTGCTTAACTGTCCTGATACTTGAATACCTACAGATTATGTTCACTTTGTAACTAAGGACTTTTAATCCAAGCCGTGGTTTTACAAGACTATAAAGTAAGCTGAACTAACAAGAGACTTCGAAGGACATTGAAAAACTTTTAGTTTTCCAACAGCATGAAAGACGCTTGAAGGTTATCAAATATGTATAATGGTGGAATTTAGGTATGTGATGGTAAGGACATTTTCTCACCGGTGTGACAACACCTGTAATACCGGTATCACCGAGGTGTGGGGGACTTTTCCTCTTTTCCACCTCACTTTTAAAATCGCTTATGAACGCCTGTGCGGCAGTGTGCATTTTACTATAGCCTTCGAATTAGCGCCAATTCGGAGGCAGCATTTGCTTGAATGGTAGGTTCATTATTTTTCTTAATGAAAAACACAACAACTACAAAATCACAACTAACCCTTATGCAGGGTCCCTATTAGCATTGGGTTTGAATCCAAAATATAGCCAAATACGAGCTTTCTACATTTCGCTTTGAAGCCAATTCTTCCACCATCGCCTTTGTCAGTCAACTCGCCTCACTCTCGTCACGTGATAAATGAAATCTGACTCCTGCTGCTGATCTGTGCTGTGACTCTCATTTGGCTCCTTTTAACTGTACTGTCTATTCTCCAACTGAACTAAATCATTTTTATTACTATAAAAAATCTAAACGACAGTGGGCTGCGGTGCCGCTATGGGCAAGTGATGTAACCGGTGTGTGGTTGAAAACTGTGTAACACTGGTAAAACTGACTGCAGCAGAGGCATTAATAAATATGAATTATTGTAGAAGGAAGTTAAATCATGATGATCACAGAACCTCCAAATGCCTTCAGTGCAGTGATGACTGGTGAATTGATATTGTGATGATTGACTGATGATCTGTTCAACTTATATAGGCATGAATTGAATAAATAAAACAAAAAAGTTTACTGATTGCTAAACTGCATGAATAAGTAAACTTTTGTACAGGATATAATAGTTTATTACTGTAGTATATTTTTATATAAAATATAACACAAATTGTAAGTAATTGTACAAATTGTATATAATACTATGATATAAATTGTACTAATTTTAACATTTTTTTATCATTTTATGTTTAATCATTTTATATGTATTTTTTATTATATTATAGTATACTGTATTATGTTACATTATATTCCCATTTCCAGGACCATTTGGTTTAATGTATCTGTACAAAAACAGTAACTTACATCTTGATTGGACATGTCCCAGTAAGGTCGTTCCCCGTAGGACATGACCTCCCACATGACAATCCCGTAGCTCCACACATCACTAGCTGATGTGAATTTACGGTACTGGATGGCTTCCATTGCTGTCCACCGAACTGGGATCTTGCCACCCTGTTTAGAAATGGTTAGATTTTTTAAAAATAAAAATAGAAAATCACATTCAGTACACTGCATCAACCAGAGAAGAGTTAGAAAATATTGTATTGATGTTCTGTTAGATTCTACCATCACAATGCACCACAAACAGTATCTATATTTGTACAGCAGGGATTGATTTGTTTATTCTGAGAGCGCCGTGGGCTTCTAAGGCAGGTACAATGAGGCAGCAGCTTAATTGACTCACCGTTGTTGTGTAGACAGCTTCGGGATCGTCGTCAATCACTCTGGACAGGCCGAAGTCGGACACTTTACATACTAGATTGCTGTTGACAAGAATGTTTCGCGCCGCCAGATCGCGATGGACGTAGCCCATGTCTGAGAGGTATCTCATCCCGGCTGCGATGCCACGCAGCATTCCCACCAACTGAATCACAGTGAACTGCCCATCATGTTTCTGTGCAAACACAAACAGAGAAACGTTGTCTATCCATCACCACCGCACAACAGACACATGCTCCATCCACCATGTGGGGGGAATGCTGACAGTAACACGGCCCGAGAATGAGCAATGGAATGGTAAATCGCAGTGGGTGTAATGAACAGAACAGAAAAGATATTGTATTCACTGACCAGATTGTCTAGGGTGGTTTATACATACCCTGAGGAATGCATCTAATGAGCCATTTTCCATGTATTCAATTACTATCATGACTGGTTTTCCTGAAAGAGCAAAGAACAGACTCCATTAAAGTGAAGTGCGGCCAACGCACACTGTACGAAAGCAGTAATGAGAAACAATTCGCAGACAAATCTACAACACTGGATTCACTTTGGTCTGACGACAGAGCTTTTCATAAACACCTTTGAAATGTACACCCGCCAAAAATAATAATAAACGACCCTGAGCCACAAATAATTGTATCCAAAATTACAAGATCAAATCATAATAATATGACTTCACAACTGAGCTTACAGTAAGTCATAACTTTTCAGAATTTAGAAGATTAATAGTGCACCATTAAAGTTCAATTTCTGTCAGACTAAGCAATACTTGTCTTGTTTAAATGTCATGTAACTGCTTTAGACTAACTGATTTTGCAAAGTCGGACTAACAGACCTACATAATAGGATTGTAGCTTTGCTTCATCGGACTACAAATGGGCTTGTCATTTAGTTTGATGTGTTTTTAAGATTTAAAAATATATAAAATGTCAAATATATCGGATAACATGCACTACAGTTCAAATTATGATCAAATACTTGCATGCACTTTAGTATGTTAGTACATCAAAAAAAGGGCTTCTACAAAAAACATTTCAAATCATTATAATTGAATAATCTTGTCATGCTTTAAAGTATAACTTTTAATTTGACATTACTACAAAGTGCACTTTTTAAAAGTGTATTTAAGGCTATTTAGAAACAGTCATGAAATTGTACTCTCTTTAAGTACACTTCTTTTTTACAAGGTAAGGACGTCTTGCTAGTTAAGAAGCCACATCCAGTATTCAAAGCATATGCACGTGATGAACTTCCCACCTCTTGTGACAACACCCTCCAGATGGACCACATTCGGGTGATCAAACTGGCCCATTATGCTGGCCTCGCACAGGAAGTCCCGCCTTTGTTTTTCAGTGTAGCCTACTTTCAGCGTTTTTATGGCCACCGACACGTCCCTCTTTCCCGGCAGCTTCAGTCGTCCACTGCACACCTCTCCAAACTCTCCTGTGAAACACGCAACCACCCGCAAGCTAAGTTCGAGAGATCTGGGTCAAGTTTAACACCGTTACCTGTTCTGATGGTGCTTAATACATATCAGTCATGCAGGCAGCAGGATTCAGCATTATATGATGCTATGCATCAGTACACAGGGGAGTGCAACCAAGAGAGCAGATAATTGGATATGCTATATAGAGGACACGCTAACACACTTATACGGTTTGTAACTAAAAGGAATGCGGCAGCAATTCATCAATGGCAATGCATTTATGTGCATCCTGGCCTTAAGAGAAGACATATTAATTATAAACCAATCCTACAGCAACGCTATCAATAACAGGAGGCCAGAGAGATGCTCTGGCCGCTATCGAGAGTGTAAATATTTGGTTGTCATTGTGATAAATGAGAGAGGTGAGTGACTAAAGCGAGGCAGCGGAGAAGACAAGAGAAGAGCTCACCTGCGCCGATAACCCTCTCAATCTTAATGCAAGAGGCATCCAGCTCCTTCGCGAACTGATGGACAGCCCTGTTCGGGTCCTCATAGGTTTCAGGGTCAATGTATGTTTTGGTGCCTGGAAATTTAACTGTAGAAGGGTAAGAGGATTACTGTTACGATTAAATATGCATGCCGCACACACAGAGAGCCCTTGATGGATGGATGCGATTACTGGAGGGTAGAGACATGGGGCTGTGGGCTAAACAGCACACTGTGATGGTAGATAGCATGTCAAAAGGTCTCTTTCATCAAATAATAAAACCTATGCTTTTATTTTTCCACACATATTTCATAAAAAAAACGCTATTACATTTTCTTGTTAACCTTCTCACAATGGAGCCAAAAGGATATTAGCCATACAGCATGGCAGCAGCATACATAGCTGTCACTCATTGGATAATGGGTTTCAGAAAACTGAGCTATTGTTTGAATGCAGAAAAAGAACATTCCACTGCATTGTGAAACAAACACGAGAGATTTATTATTATTATTATTATTAATAATAAAAATAATAAATATTTAAATATATAAAATATAATACCTAAAAAGCAACATATAATAATTATTTTAATATTAATAATTAAACAATATTGATATTAATAATGTTATTCATATCATGG
Organism: Meda fulgida; assembly: GCA_030578275.1. Taxonomy (NCBI): domain Eukaryota; kingdom Metazoa; phylum Chordata; class Actinopteri; order Cypriniformes; family Leuciscidae; genus Meda; species Meda fulgida. Next base: position 16,467,398 of record CM060635.1, on the reverse strand, counting down.
ATGGAATTAATTATTCCAACATCATTATGTTAATAATGTTTTGTATTAATCATATTAATAAAGCACTAATTAAATTAATAAATTATAATGCCAAATTGACAATAATTTACTTTATTTTATCCATACGCAACACTTTTTATTTAAAGGCCAATTAATGTGTTCGCCCCAGTCTTACTATCTAATCAAATCCTATAATTACATTGCTACCTGTCAACTTCAACATTAAGCTCCACTTAATGAGATGCAAAAACTAATAGGCTACATCATGCTGGGATGAAAACGACTAAAATGGACTGTTGCTAACGAGTAATTAAATTACTAATTTGCAACAAAAGCAATGCCAAGGAACAGGGAGAGCTTTTTCCTGATATCCCCCAGTTCCTTCAAGGCAGTGTTCTGCCTACACGATGACATAAGCAAACGGGCATTGTGCTCCAGTCATATGCAACGGCAGCAGATAGTTCCCTTCTTCTCGCCTGCTATAATTGCTTCGTCTATCTAAGTTGTCAGTAAATCTGATAGAATGTGTTTATCACTGCTGCCCCGCACAACACAAGCAACAAATTGGGTGTATGAGTACGATGCGCGCCTTATCTGCCTTTTGTCAAACCAGCTAGCATCTTGTGGTTTTGCATAGCTGAGCAGGTTCTCTTTATAAACAGATGTTGTCTGTAGTGTCTGGTGCTGTTTTTGGCAGGGTTGCACCACGGCGAGAATATGGCAAGCTGTAAGCCTCAGCGTGTGGGCAAGAACGCTAGTGAGATTGAGCTGCCCCTGAACAAGCAAGCTGTGCCACCTTGAACCTTTGTTTCCAAATCAGCAGTTTGCCTACAGCACTGATCATTAGCAGAGCAAGTCTAGGGAGGCCGTTGCCAGCGTTATCTCCAGGGGCTTCATTAGAGACTGCTGAGAGAAAACATCTTACTGGCCGAGAGGCCTGGGCGTAGGGGTTCAGAATCCAGAAGTCAAACACCTAGAGGAACAACTTAACGCTAAGAGGTCTGAAAGCACTCTTTAGATGAAGATCTGATGATGAGGGCACGTTTCTGTAGGATTATGGCCTAGCTTTACACCACAGGCAATGCTAGACATGTAGACATTTTTTTTACATCTGGACTTGACTACTGCAATAGTGTTTTTTGCTGGGCTACCAAAGAGCTCTATTAAACACTTACAAAGAGTTCAGAATGCAGCTTCAACACTCAGATCCCTTCCTTGCCTGTATCATTCAGAATTGAATTCAAGATCCTCTCATTAGTTTCTTTTAAATGGTACTGTCTCAATGTACCTTTCTAATTGGTTAAATAAAAATACTCCTGTAAGATTGCTCCAAACATCCAATGGTAAGTAGCTGGTTGTACTAAAACACAGCTAAACATTGGTGAGTCAGCCTTTAGTAATTTTGGTCCCAAGCTATGAAACTAACTTCCTGGCAACCTACGAGCAATTGACTCACTATGCCCTCAAAATCACCTAAAAAAACATTTGTTCACTAGTGCCTTTCCTTGATTTTTCTGCAATACTTTTTTGTAGCAGTTTTATTTCTTATTTCTATTATATGAGTACATGTGTTTTTCTCTTATGTGAATGCACACATGCATTTATCTTCTGTAAAGCACTTTGTAAACACTGTTTTTGTCACGGTTCATAAATTCATTGTTTCCTTCTTGTCTCGTGTAGTTGTTGTTATGTGTGTGGGTGTGTGTGATTGTGGGCGTGACGGCTCGTTACACTTGATCAGCGATCAGCTGATCAATCTTCTCTCCAGCTGCACCCAATCTGTTCCTGCATAAATACTAATCGCATCGTGTCTGGAGGATTCACCGTTTCGTCACCATCATTCCTGCACTCGTCACTTGGATCTTAACCATCTAGTCCCTGCGTCACCAACACTTCAGAGACTGTTCCTTTGTATCTTAACTAATAAAGAGTACACTTGAATTATTGCTTCCGCTTCCTCGATCATGACAGAACTATTTGACCCACAAATGGAAGCAGCGAGTGGTTCGTCATCATTGGAGGATTTCGTGAATTCCAGTATTAGACGCATGGACAACCAGAAAAGAGGTCTTAACGACACGGCTCGGGCAGATTAAGCATTGGTGACGCAAGTGTCCGAGCTCACCCAGCAACTACAACATCTGCGAGCTCCCAATGCGCCACCCACACCGGCCATTCCCCCCACACCACCGGAGAGCATTCCTCAGTTGGAGCCCTGCCTACCTGTTCCACAATCTAATGCCTGTGAGCCAAACTATTGCAGAGCATTTTTAACCTGTTGCTCTATGCATTTCTCACTGCAGCCCAGAACCTTTGGCAACAAACAGGCCAAGGTGGCTTTTGTGCTCACCCTTTTGACGGGGAAAGCAGCGCTATGGGGGACGGCGGTGTGGGAGAACCAAGACCCATGCTGCGCCTCGTTCCAGGCACTCGCCGCCGAGATGAAAAGGGTGTTTGATCGAGCAATCGCCGGGAGAGAGGCAGATTGAATGCTCACCGAACTCAAGCAAGGAGAGATATCGGTATCGGAGTACTCGATCGAATTTAGGACCCTGGCAGCAGAGTGCCAGTGGAACGAGGAGGCGCAGTGGGACATGTTCCTGCATGGGTTGGCTGACCGCGTCCAGAAGGAGATCTACGCTTTGGACCTTCCTACTTTGCTGAACGCTCTGGCGGACCTGGCCCTCCGAGTTGATGCACGCCTGACCAGGGTGAAACGTTGGAGACTGCCCACCCGGTCTCTGGAGGGTGCCGAGAGTCAGCGGCCCAGCGGCGGGGACGCGGTCAGCCCCGTCTACGATCGCGAACCCCTGCAGGTCGGGCGAGCTCGGCTTTTCCGGGAGGAGAAGGAAAGGCGGAGGTCCCAAGGCCTTTGGCTGTATTGTGGAGCGCCGGGTCATTTCGCCTATAGCTGCCCAGTAAAAGGCCCAGCCTGGCAGTAAGTATGAGGCTACTGTCGGGTGGGATCTCCGCTGCGAAGACCTCATCAACATTTACGCTCCTCCCGGTAAGACTAAGATGGTCAATCCACAATCAAAACTGTCAAGCACTGGTGGACTCTGGAGCCGAAGGTAATTTTATGGACCATTCATTCGCACGCAGATTTCAAGATCCTGTTTTTCCACTCTCACACAAGATAGCAGTTCATGCATTATTATTACTTCTGGCAATCATTCTGAAACCATTTCATTTTATTTATTGGACTCCCCTCTTGCACCTATTGTTCTTGGACATCCCTGGCTTATCAAACACAACCCGAAAATAGACTGGCAGCAGAGAGCAGTATTGGAGTGGAGCAGTAAATGTCATGAGTCCTGTCTTGTGTCTGCTGGTTCGTCTATTTCTGTCTCTGTCTTTCAGGAGGAGGCAGTGGATTTATCTAACGTACCCCTGGAGTATCTAGACCTGAAGGAAGTGTTCAGTAAGTCTCGTGCTGCTTCTCTTCCTCCGTATCGTCCCTATGACTGTGCCATAGATTTACTGTCAGGTAAGTCTCCGCCTAAAGGCAAGCTTTATTCGCTCTCTGGTCCAGAGAGGGAGGCTATGGAGAAATATATTTCTGATTCTCTAGCAACGGGGGTCATCCGCCATTCCTCTTCTCCAGCGGGGGCGGGGTTCTTTTTTGTGGGGAAGAAGGACGGATCCCTGCGACCTTGTGTTGATTACCGAGGACTGAACAACATTATGGTAAAGAATACCTATCCTTTGCCGTTGATGTCTTCAGCCTTCGAGAGGTCGCAGGGAGCGTCTGTCTTTACTAAATTGGACTTACGTAATGCTTATCATTTGGTCCGCATCAGGGAGGGGGATGAATGGAAGACTGCTTTTAACACCCCCGGGGGGCATTTTGAATACTTGATCATGCCTTTCGGGTTGTCCAACTCCCCAGTAGTCTTCCAGGCACTCGTCAACGACGTGCTGCGAGATATGGTTGACCAGTTCATATATGTTTACCTGGATGACATATTGATTTTCTCGTCTTCTCTCCAGGAACATGTGCAGCACGTCCGGCGAGTGCTTCAGAGGTTGCTAGAGAATGGGCTTTTTGTCAAGGCGGAGAAATGCGAATTTCATGCACAGTCTGTTCCTTTCCTAGGATACATAGTGTCGACTGAGGGAATTCGTATGGATCCTGAGAAGGTTAAGGCTGTGGTGGATTGGCTAAGCCCAGATTCCCGTAATGCCCTACTGAGGTTTCTGGGGTTTGCCAATTTTTACCGGCGGTTTAGCTTCAGCCAACTAGCCTCACCTCTGACCGCTTTGACCTCCCCCAGAACGACGTTCAGGTGGTCAGACGCTGCTGAGGCTGCGTCTGAGGCTTTGCCAAACTGAAAGGCCGGTTTGTTTCAGCCCCTATTCTCATTGCCCCTGATACATCACGTCAGTTCGTTGTGGAGGTCGACACGTCAGAGGTGGGGGTAGGTGCAGTGATATCCCAGCGTTCTCCCACAGACGACAGAATGCATCCGTGCGCGTTTTTTTTTTTCTCATCGTTTGTCCCCTGCCGAACGCAACTATGACATTGGTAACAGAGAGTTGTTGGCATTCAAACTAGCATTGGAGGAATGGTGTCACTGGTTAGAAGGGTCGGGGGTATCTTTTATCGTTTGGACCGATCACAAGAATCTGGAATACAACAAGACTGCCAAAAGATTGAACTCCAGGCAGGCTCAGTGGGCACTTTTTTTCAGACGTTTTGATTTTACTCTCGTACCGCCCGGGTTCCAAAAACATTAAACCCGATTCTTTGTCACGCATTTTTGATCATTCCGAACGCTCGTCTACTCCCAAGTGTATTTTACCCGAGACTCTGTTTGTCTCTACTCTTGTATGCGAGGTCGAATCGAAGGTTAAGATGGCCTTAGAAGGGGTAACGCCTCCGCCCGGTTGTCCACCAACCGTTTGTTTGTACTGGAGGGATTACGGTCTGACGTCATTCAGTGGGGGCATTGTTCCAATGTGGCTTGTCATCCAGGAGTTAGTCGAACCAAGTTTTTGGTCAAGCAACGATTCTGGTGGCCACTTATGGCTCAGGGTGTTCACAATTTTTGTTTTGGCTTGCTCAGTTTGTGCCATTGGTAAGACCTCCAATCGACCTCCAGATGGGCTACTTCAACCGCTGCCGGTCCCTTTGAGACCCTGGTCCCATATCACGCTAGATTTTGTCACCGCCCTCCCATCCTCTCGAGGGAACACGGTAGTTTTGACCGTGGTGGACCGCTTCTCGAAGGCGGCTCATTTCATTCCCTCGCCCAAATTACCTTCAGCCAAGGAGACAGCGTTGATCGTCGTTGATTACGTCTTCCGCTTACATGGCCTCCCGACAGACGTGGTTTCCGACAGGGGACCCCAATTTGTGTCAATTTTGGCAAGAGTTTTGTAAGTTATTGGGGCGACTGTCAGTCTGTCCTCAGGGTTTCATACCCAGAGCAATGGTCAAACTGAGAGAGCCAACCAAGATTTAGAGCATTAAAGCATTCTCCTCTCGTTGTCAGATCGTTGTTTGGTGTTCTCGTTGTGAGAGGTCCTGTTTTCAGTCAGTGTGGCTTTGTTGCAGCCTTGTTCCCGGCTTCTGTTTCGTATCTGGAGGATTCACCGTTTCGTCACCATTCCTGCACTCGTCACTTGGATCTTGACCATCTAGTCCCTGCGTCACCAACACTACAGAGACTGTTCCTTTTGTATCTGAACTAATAAAGAGTACACTTGCATTATTGTTTCCACTTCCTCGATCATGACAGTTTTTAAAAAGTGCTATAATAAAGCTTTACTTACATTTAGTTGTTAAGATCATCAACTAGCATTCATTTAAAGAGATGGCCACAGATTAGTATAACAAAGTAGTACTACAAAGTAGCATAGATCAGGGTTATTATCACTAAAGAAGTAATTCATCACTGGATAGTTGGGCTTTCAAAAAAACCTATTCAATAAAAAGTCATCAATCAGTAAATGACTAAAGAAAAGGGTGTGGCGTTCCCGGTTGCCAAAAACTTCAACACAAAATGCACTTTTGATCTTGGCACTGATCTGATTGTCCGTGGGGGCAGATACAAAAATGTGAAAATTTGATCAGTAGTTTTAACGAAAGCCTAGAGCTGACAAATTTTAGCCGTATAACACAAACCGTGTCATTTTGTGCCATCTAGCAAACTTTTGACTACTTTAAGGTGTTTTCTGACAAATAACATTTAAAAAAAAAAATCTATAAAAAATAAATGTATAAAAAAATATAAAACAACTATAAAAATGGTTTACCATACTTTTAATTTCTCTTTTTGCTAGCTAAAAACATTAAGCTAAAATTATCTCTTTATTTGAGTGTTTAAAGGAAAGTTTCTAGATATTTCATAAAAACTGGAGCATATGAGAGGGTACAGCTGTTATGGTTGACCAGAACGTGATCAATGATGTACAGCATGGCTCAGTCTTGCTCCTCTCCTCCTGCAAAGTTTAGTCCCCATCCTGCTTTAACACACCTGCCTGTAATTTTCAAGCGTGAGCCCGAAGACCTTGATTAGCTGGTTCAGGTGTTTGATGAGATTTGGAACGAAACTCTGCAGGATGGTTCTCCAGGAGCGCGGCTGAGCACCACTGATGAGCATGTGTATAATGAGCTGGTGAAAGCTGCCACTCACATTGAAAGTAGAGCTCCTCGTCCCCTTCCTGATCGGCCTTACTGTAGCCACAGTGTCTATACAGGGGAAAAACGAAACTAATTAATGGCCTGCAGTCACCAGACATATAATTTCAAACATAACAGGGCTATGGAATGTTAATCGAAATGTTTTTTTGGACACGGAATAGAAATGCCATGTATTCCTGTTCCGTGCTATGAGCTTAGACAGACATTAATTGATTTAGATTTTTTTATCTTTCAGAATGATTGGAATTTAAAAAATATATCTAAATACAAAAAAAAAAAAAAAAATCTGCAATTTCTGGAAATTATACTTCCAGTTCATGATTGAGAATAACTCCATAATTAATTGAATACCAAAGCATACAGAGCATTCAGTGTCGATGAACATGCAGGAGAGCAATATGTGTTTGTGAAGGGTTGGGCGGACATGGGTATCAGTGACAAACATCATGAGTGAAGTTTTCAGATGGAAAAACACCGGCGTTCTTGGTTCAACAATGGCAAACAGGTACAAAAAAAATTGAGAAGGGAGAAAGTGAATCCCATCCTGGGTGTATGCCAACAGCATGAGCTAGTGAGGGGGAAATGCATCAGAGGTCACATTCCCACAGTGTACGACATGATGGTGGGTGGGTGGGTGTGATCACACGCAAGTGGGCGAGGGTGTGAACTCCACAGCTATGGTGGCCTTTGAGGGACAGAAAGGCAAACTGAGAGAGCGTACGAGACTCACAGTAGCGGAGAGTCAATGGGGGCCGCGAGAGCGTACCTTCTCCCTATGATGAAACCAAACACCATGAAGACCAGGATGATGGTACCGGCTACCGCCACCACCGCAATGATGATGACTGGATTCTGCTCACTCGATATGACTGTAGCTGCAATTGAAACACAAATAAACAATAAAAGATGTTAATTGCAGTGCTCTAAGCTTAGTTTATAAAATATAAGGATTCAAAATATATCTGCACCATATTAGAATTTGTTTTAAGCATTTATTTTGTTGAATTAATTGTTTATGCTATTTTTACACTCAGATTACATTTTCTGTCATCTAACTCACAATTACCAACACTGTTAAATGAAATCTTTATCAAATCTCAAAACGAGTATCCATTTTCATACTGTACATTATTATGTTGTAATGCCTAAATGTACTAGCAGCATTTAAAATGACTGGTTTTAGTGTTTCATTTTAAATTGATTTAAACACAATTGTTAAGAATTTATTGGAATTGGCCAGAATTGTAATTTTGGCGAAAAGGAGAAAGCAGGAAAGCTTAAAGCAAAGCTCCATTGAAAAATCATTGGACGGTTGTAACCCCCTTTCCCTCCTCTCTCTGCTGCAGGGAGGGGCTGGCTCTATTTTAGGGTCTCGCTGAGTGCACGGTTCTACTGTTTCTGAAAGTGGGCTTAATAGTCCCAGATGGTAATACAGTGGCCTGCATTTGAAACAATGACACATTCAGGTTGGATTGTTTCACACGTTAGGTTTGTTTCGCCGAATCGAAAAGACTGTGCTCATTAACAAACTGCAGAGGGAACGGAAACATCTTATCGAAAATACACAATGTCTTAGGAACAGTCTGGGTCAGAGATTTTATCTGGAAGAAGCTGGACCTTGCCTTCAGGTGTAATCGGATAGATCGTAAAGCAAAACCTTGCTAAACTAGAGCTAAACAAGCAGGCCAATTAGCTAAAGTAGATAATCACATACTGTTTTGCTCACCAGACCCAGTGGATTCTTCCTTGGTGGTGACCTCTATTCTTGGTCCGAAGGTGCCGTATCCCACAGCGGTGAATGCTCGAATCTGAAAGACGTACGCTGTGCTTGGCTTCAGATTATTGACTGTGGCTGAAGTGGACTTTGACTTCACGGTGGAGTAAATGCGATCCTTCTGGTCCTTCAGGTTCAAAAGAAGAAAACAAAATAACAATCTTGTCACAGGGTATCAAAAGCACAAAATTGTACAAATTCTTTATAGAGAGGGGGGTTACGCTGAAGTGTTTGGCAGCGAATACTGGAGCATTTGGCCCTTTTCACACGTAAAGAGTTCAAGCAGAGGCAATATCACAGTTTTTCATCCGTAACCTAGGTAACCAGAAGCAAGCTGTTTGCGACGGAGCTGGTGCTTCATTTACAATTGGAATGTCAAAGAGAGCTTGAGGAAACACAAACACATGCACACCCACACAGAGTGTACGGCTATATCCCAATTTGCATGCATCTGTCCTATGTAGTAGGCAAATTTAAGATTAGAGTGTCGCAGTGTGTTGACAATGGTATGCAAAAGATGTCTGAAGGTGTTCTATTTTTAGTAAAAAAGAAAAGAAAAATCCATGTTATTATTTTTTTTTTTGGTTAATATTGCCCACTTCTACAACAAAAAGGAAGCAGTTTATACTGGTTCTACTACCACAGTAATATTCAAATGTTTGAAATTAATTCTAACGAAATTAATTTAGCTACTGTATATGCTAACATAATATCCATCTACCTGCATGTCCATTTCAACTTCATAATAAAACAGATAAGATAACAGATAACATTAAAAATATATAAATAAACTGAGAGGTAAATAAAGTTGCAATTGTGGCAATTATGGAAAAATGAATTGTGAGATAAATACACAATTACAAGATAAAGTCACATTGAGATAAAGTCACAATAGGTATATGTAAATTATAAGAAGTAATTACAAGACAAAAGTTGCATTTACATGAAATACAGTCACAATTGTGAGATATAAACTCCCAATCATGAGGAAAAAAGTTGCTAGTGTTGTAAATGTTGGGGTCAGCAAGGTTTTTTTGAAAGAAAGAAAGAAAGAAAGAAAGAAAGAAAGAAAGAAAGAAAGAAAGAAAGAAAGAAAGAAAGAAAGAAAGAAAGAAAGAAAGAAAGAAAGAAAGAAAGAGGTATTTTAAATTGTAATGTAATATTACACAATGCTATGTTTTTACTGTATTTAAAAAAAAAAGAGAATGTATCATTGGGGAGCATAATAGACTAAAAAAACATTAAAACATTTTAAAAATCTATATATTTCTGTTTTAATTTTTATAAAAGTATATTTATGTTAAGGTGGAAATGTTCTTCAATAAATGAAACTGATTCAAACCTGCATCACCTGTGTGAACTCAATAGCTGCAACATATGAAAAGCACGTGCACTAGTGCTATACATAGTATTTTCTGCTGATCTTTAACCTCTCTACTGGACTTAAGTAGACAAAAAAAACAAACAAACAAACAAAAAAACCTTCAATGGATTGCCACAGGCTGTTAGGAGTGAAGTCAAGCTTGCTTCTAATTTTCAAACAGGACGGACAACAGCCAGAGAGCGCTGCTCAGGAGGCTGGCTCAGCTTTCACATTACCTAAGAGACCGGAACCTTAAAGGCTGAGCACCGAGCGAACGTGCTGGAACTTTCTGCTCATGCTTGACTAGCTTACATATGAGTTTGATGGTAGACACTATGAAGCTGTGCTTTGTAATGGATGGTAGGACGGATTGAGCAGGAGAGAGAGCTGAGGTGAAAGAAATTAAGTGTGGTATGTGTTTGTGTTCATGTTTTTTGGGACTACCGTACTGATTAATGTTTTAGTGGCAGCGTGAGCAAACCTGCAAGTAGTTGTGGGTTGTTTTTCATCGAACATATGCCCAGGTACAATTCCAGACATCACGAGGTATGTGTGCTGCTCTTGCGTGTGCATTTCTGAAGTGGTCTTAGACGTGCACGAGTGTGGCTGTGGTAAACTGAGACGGTCTTGTGTTTGTTTGTGTGGGATTGGTGAAGGACCTCAGTCTAATTAAAATCGTATGAGTGTCTCATTCATTATAGCAATTAGATGGGAAGGATCCATTTAGACCGGAGCATTTGACTATGAGCTATGTGCACAGAGAATGCAAATCACGAAAAAGATGAAAACGTGCAGGATAGGACAGGTTGCATGGGAATTGGGATGCTGACGGAGAGGTAGACACACAGTCATTCTCTCTCTCTGTCTGTTTTTTTCTGAAACAAATACATATATTCATTAATAGCTTGTGCTCTGGAGCAGGTGGTGTGGACTCACTTTCTCATAGTACTTGATCTCGTATTCGGTGATGACGCCATTGGGCTGCTCTGGTTCCTGCCAGGAGAGCTGAACGCTGTGCTGCTGAACTCGCTCCTTTATCACCTCACTCACCTGAGATGGGGCTGAAAGAAAGAAAAAAAAGAGGGAAATATTTTTGAGTTTTAGTAATTCACTACATGTTCAAATTTTACAATAAAAAATAGACATGCCTTATTACAAAATGAACAAAACACAGTAGTTTAATCTTATCTGTAAAACTAAAAGTTGCTTGGTTGACATATCACACAATTGATGTTTTTATATCTCTGTACAGCTTTACAATTAATTACACAATTTTTATTTTAATGTAACGTGCAGACAGACAGACAGACAGACAGACAGACAGATAGACAGATAGACAGATAGACAGATAGACAGATAGATAGATAGATAGATAGATAGATAGATAGATAGATAGATAGATAGATAGATAGATAGATAGATAGATAGATAGATAGATAGATAGATAGATAGTATTGTTTTCTGTGTTGGCAGATTTGTTGACAAAAACATAAATAATAGGGAAAAATGTGACTTATTATTTGACATCTGTTTGCATGAAAGAACATTCTGAGCCAACAGCACCTTAATATATTCACATACGCATAAAAAAAAACAACTATTCCCTTGCTTTAATGCAAATTCAGTACCTGGTTGGCACAAATACACACAGACAGAATCGTGTGTCACTACTGCTGCTCTGATGAATATTCACTTGGTGGCTGCTAAATGTTTACACCTCATAATGGAAATTTCAATTACTGAGCAAACAGCAGAAGACAGCCTTATCCCAGTCAGAGTAAAACTGAAACGTTTGGCTTATGAATGTCAATTAAGTCAAATGTATTCTGCCGACAACTGCGGAAGTGCTTTTAAGAGCACTTCCGCCCAAGTTGGACCCTGTTGGGCGTCTCATTTATTCCCTCCCTTTAGCGCCACTTCCAGATCCGCGTGTGCCTCCTATACTCTTTCTTCGCCAGTGTTTTTTACGTCGACTCAGTATACTATTTCCAAATGCTGTGTGAATTTAAAACAAGAAGCTTGTGGGTAACCAAAATTAAATTCCTTGTTTTTAATAACCTCAGAAGTAAGATCCGTTCGAATCTCAAAAGGTAACCTTCGGTTGAGGACGTTCTGGAAGAAGTGCATGCAAAAGTAGCGCTCATGCACACAGCATTAATGAGTGTCCACTCTCAACGGACGTCTGTTAAAGTAAGAAAAGACAGAATTACCTTAAGTAGAGGGGAAGGAAGAACAGAATTAGGCTTCGAGAGGAATTTAACTGATCTGTGTGTGCAGTGAGACAGAGTGAGAGAAGTAGTGACATCTCCGTATCAGTGCTCGGTGATCCGTCGAGGGCAAGGATCCAGGGTCACGACCTCATTTGACCTGGGATTTTGTTTCTCTCGCTGATCTCGTGGTAATGAGCGATTTAGGATTAAAACCTCATTACGGGTTATCTGGTACCACGGAAGGCAGAGCAGATCTAAAACTACAGCAGTCAGATTGTGTTTTGACATATGTAGTATAATCCAACTAAAACAATCTAATTTCCCATCAAGATCTGAAGTTTGGCCAGACCAACTCACACAGACAGACACTCACACTACACTGTGCCAGCTTGCATGGTAGTTCTTAACACCAGCCAAATTCCTTGTTCTCCTTAAGAGGCTATTCAATCTAAACCACACTAGCTTTCATTTAACACCACAGCAATTGTACTGATGCATTAGGGATGTTGTTACATACTCAAGGTGTGTTTTACTTCCTCAGTTGGAAACTGTGCTGATGAAGAGGACTTAAACAAGACTGATTTCCTACCCTTTTTTTTTTTTTAGCTTAGTCAATGCAGTCCAAGCATCTCAGAATCTGTGTTTGTTTTTTGCCTCTGTCCACATTCATTGTATGCAGAGAGTGTCAATTACCCATGAGGAGTGGGGCGATGGCAGGCAGGACACGCCAATTTAAAGAGCACACTTGTACAGCACAGAACCAGTTGTACTGGAGTAATTGGATCTTTTGCCCCTTTCAACTGACTGCTCCTTCTGTAGTGTTTTGTATGAGGTGCTCGACTGTCTTTCGGAGTTATAGCCTTGGTCCTTTTAACCTGATCTGGGAAATAAAGGTTGTTACTGTTTCTCTGGAGTTACTTCTCCCACATGGAGTGTTTTCTTTTTATTCTTGTATGTGAATTTCCATATCCAGCACACCCTCTGACTTCTGAATCTAGTTATACTATACAAACATGTGTATGCTGCTCTTGGGATTTCTGAGGACAATTTTCCTTTGACAGGTCAATCTGTTAGACACTTGTATTTACTTGTAAAAGCACTAAACTTTGGCCCTAAGACAACAGATGTTTGCTAGTTTTGACAAGCCACTTATCAAGATAGTAATAAAGCCAAATAATATTAAGTAAATTTAACCTAAAATGTCTTTAGAGAGAAACTAGAACAGAAAGAAATTATTTAAATATTTTAAAAATAGTTTTGAGGCTTTTAGTTCAAGTTTGTTAGATTCGAGACCATATGCATAGGGATACACTGACATTAAAATTCTGGCCATTAATGATAATTATATTAATGTTACGTCTGATAACTGCTCTCGTCAAGCCATTTCACTGGGTCTGAGACATCTACAATAAGAACTTCCAAAAGAACAACCTTACCACTACCTTCAAAACCTTAAATGTGAAATATACCCACAGATATATTTATTTGCTCCACAACTTTCACTACATCATGAAAGCTAAAACACAACTATCTAACTCCTGTTCAAACTTTTTTTATACATATATTTGACATAATTTAAGGCAGGGCCCAAACTTTCATCATAAACAGCAGCCTTCTGTTCCAGCAATGCAGGACAGGCCATCCCCTCTCCGCTGAGAACCAGCCGGGTAATTGAGAATCGAGCGTGATGACAGCCCTCATATCGACTCGAATCTGCGAGCTGGAAGAGAGACCCTGAGTTCAGTGTTAATATGGAGGAAATGTGTCCCTCACTCCCTCTCCGTGGCACTTTCCCCATGGTATGTTTAACCACTGCCCTATAACAACCATTAATGACATTCTTACCTCAGAGCGAGTCAACCCACTCCCACTTTTATCGCACGTAAGGGGCCTAGCGCAGCAGAAAATCGGATAATTGTTCCGTCTGTCCTAAAGAGGCAGTGCGAGGGGGGGACGTTTTGTGTGCAGTGGCTGGGTGACATAAAAGCAGATATTAGTGACCTTCTCGAGCCTCCTAATGCATAAGTTAATTCAAGCAGAAGCAAGCGTCGATCATGCTCTGCATTAGAATACATTAGGGATACATTATGCACGGATGTTTTTATATACTCTCAGCTTCTTTCTCTCTCTCCCTCTGTTGGCTGGCTGTGGTGTTCAGTATCTGAAAGTGCAGAAGCACTAGAATGCCATTATTTTGCAGAAATCATTTTCTCTTTCTGCTTTGCTTGTGCAGTATTAACTTTGAAGTATTTTAATTATCCAGCCACTTAAGTCAAGGCTGACACTCTCATGTCCATGAATTCTTTTCATCCACCTAAAAACTATTGACTAACTCTGAGCTCTTACCAAGAGATGCCAAATGAAACGGCTCCACAAACACATTCTTAATAAGTACTGCACTGCAGCTCCTATTCTTTAACCAAGGGCATATGAATGATCTGAGAAGCATGTTAAAAAAACCTTATCAGCCTGGATCAAGAATATTAACGAGGCGATGTTAATCTCCGCCCAGTAGTTCTAACTGGTTTACTGAAAATGATGATACTATCATCCGGCAGAGGCGTCTTCTTGGTTGTAACCTGTTGTTTTATGTGGCCAGCTAAAAAAAAAAAAAATCTGTAAAAACACTAAATAAAATTAGTTAAAGTACTGCCAAAAAAAAAAGTGTTACAATAGTTAATACAGCTTTAAGTGTGGGGCAGTTTGGCGCATCACTAAAGAAATCCTGCATACACGGCAGGTGGGGGGTTAGGCGGGTATGTGGGAAGTCCTCTCTACAGATTTCTGTAATTTGCTGGATATTTTTTTATATTTATGGTCGTCCCTCGGCTGGAGCACAGGACTTTTATAGAGCTGGGCCTCCCAGACGGCTTTTCCAGAGCTCTATGAAAACATCGAGATCGGTGACAGAGCTCTCGTCGGACGGACACTAACGAGGGCTGACGCAATCAACATTACTTAGCTTGACATTTTGACTCTAAGCAGGAAAAGAAAAAAAGGCCTGCGAAAGAGACGGAGCAGCATAAAAATAAAAAATAAAAAACTCAAGGAGAGGCTGCATCGGTGTGTGAGAGTGTTGAAATGAATATGAGAACAGAGAAAGTGTGGGTGTTAGATCTGCCTCATTATTGCCCCTGGCTACCGCAAAATGTGTGTGAAGGAGCATGTCCTCTTGTTCCTCCAGTCTGCCGCTGCTTCACAAGCCCAGGGAGATGGCGTGTGTAAGTGTGAGTGTGTGAATACTTATTTAGACTAACCTGCATAATGAGTTGAGACATGAGATTTTGTATGTGTGAATAATGGTGCTTCATGACCCAAAAATGATGGACACTAAAGGGAAAAAACAATGCTCAATGTAAATAATAAAATGCTACTAATAAATGTATAAATTAAATAGGATCAACAAAATGTTTCAACAAAATGTCAACTTTTTAAAATGTTTCCTATTCAGAATATTGTTGGGCCTATGCATTTTATAGTCACAATCAAATCTAGTTTATTTATTTAGCACATTTTAAAGTCACACAAGTTGACCGAAAATGCAGCACAATTTAAAAAAAATAAAGTAAGCAAAAATATTATGTTTACTCTTATAAAACTATTATATTATAATAAATCATAACAAATAATAAATTATAATACTTTTTAATTATAATTAAAAATGTGTTACTTTGTTAACTTTTGTCCTATGTAAAATAAAACCAACTGAGAACAGCTAATGTACATCGTCATTCGCTCGTGGCTGTGTATGCTTGGACCGGCCTCACGGCGAAGGTTATTCACTCAGGCAGTTGATAGTGCACATAGTTGAGTGGGAGAAAGAAAGAAAGGACAAAACCCAGAGAAATAAAGAGACAGAAGCCAGAAAGGGAGAGAAAGGAAGGAGAGGAGAATTCACTCCGTCAGTAGAGGCTCAGTGATTCAGAAAATAAAGTAGGTAGAAGATGATGGCCCCCTGTTTTGATGAATGTTGAGGGAACCGGCAGAATTGCAGTGACAAGGTTTTCTCTTTTGCTGTCTTGTGCTGTCTCTCCCTCTCTCGCTTGCTGTCTGTCCCTCGACCCCCAGCCCAGGCGTCCTCCCGCTGCACACTACCAAACAGAAATGTGCTTTCCCAACCACCGTTACCAAGAGCTTTGTCACTTTCAGTTAGAGCGGGGCCAGGGGGATGCTCTGATTTGGCGCTGCACACAGGAACCGCTCAAGCTGCTAAGTAACGCTTTCATTTCTCTCAGGGATCAAAGCCCGAGCTTTTCGGCAAACCGTGAGATGCTTTAGAAGTGAAAAGGCCATTGAAACTCACACTTGCAGCTGAATCTGAAAGTAAAAAGTACAGTTCTGGGTCTAGTCATGTCTAGTTTGCTTGGTGTTTCTTTAAATGATGCAAATGTAAGGAACCGAAACGAAACATATCACAACCTGTAATATTTTGCCTTAATATTTGAGAAGCTAAAAGCTTTTTCCCAAGTCTCCATCCTCACTATCAACCTTTCTTGAATAGTAATGGTAAGAATTCCATATGAGAGTTCTTGATGACACACCCTGTGCTTTAGAGGGGTGCTATTACGATAGCTGTCTCTCACAATTCGGATCTATCCTATTAGGCTGTAGAGAGAAGTGGAATCCAATTCAAAAGCAGATCCAGGCAGCAAAGGCTGTACATTCCGAAGTCCTTGGCAGAGATGATTGAAAAATATGACTATTTGAAAACACAGATTTGGAAAAGCTCTCAAACACACAAATTACAGCTTCACACAGTGAAAAATAATGTTCATCCAGAACAAAAACAAATGTTATGTAACAAAAAAAATATATTGGAGGATGTTTCTGGATGTTCAGGAAGGAAAGAAGGAAGGAAGTCTTAAGGTGCTTCTCATTTTTTATTTTTGGTTTCTCGCTTCCGTTCCTCGCATCTTAGCTCCACCCCCTTAGAATGAGAGTGAAGGAGACACCTGTGTATCCTCGCTCATGACTCTAAAGGAAGTTTCCTCACTCCTCGTTCCTCACCTTCTAGCGGTGCAATCAGAGAATTGAGCTGTCCTTCAAGATGGCTGAATTCAATCGGTTTCTGGCCCACAGGCTGGAGGAGGTAGGAGGGAGGAAGCATTGTTTTTGTTACATAACATTTATTTGAAGGAAGGAAAGAAGGAAGGAATATGAAAGCCAAAATTATGAGAAAAGAGACCAAATGAAACGGCAAAAAAACAAAACAAAGCGGCAACAAAACAAAACAAAACGGCAACAAATCAGAGCCACTAATATCTCTGAAGGATGTTTGATCTGAAAATCTAGCTTCCTTCAATATTGTTGAGCCCCTTGATCACACGTCACCAGCCATGGATTTTAACTCTTCCTCTAACAGCCCAGCTGTCCTATGCGGCAAGCATGCCATGAGTTTGGAATGGCATTTAATCCTGTAGCAGAATGCCTGATAACAAGCGGAGCTGGTGAAGTCCGTCCCGACACTTCCTCTCAGAAATTAGAGTCCAGCAGTGGCAGCCTATTATCAGCCATCACTGTTCCCACTGCACCATCTGACCCCCAGACAGAGTAACCTGACCTGCATTAGAAACACTCATTTACAGATGTATAATCATAAAGTAATCATGTAATCTCACTGACCCAAGGTTGCCACTGTCCACATACTATGAGGTTCAAACGTCAAAGGACACTAATGAAAATGCTTCTATCATGCATTATATTATGAGCATAGCAATTTGACTGAAGAGTTTAATTGAAAAATGAAAATACATTTCAAAATACCCTAGTATTAAGTTTGTCCTTCTTTTGTTTTAATTACAGCAGCGCACAGTTTGTGTCGAATCTGATCACCATATTCTCCATCATGATTTGAGATGACCCAAAGAGCATTTTATGCCTCAGTGGAAACAAGAACGCCTGACAGTCCTTACAAAGTGTCACATGATAAATGTCCCAAATTATTTATTTGATTAGTCACCAAGAAATATAGCAGAATCTGAAAAATGTCTTATTCATTTTAAACTATAATTTTTGTTTCCAAAATGTTGAATGTCATATTTTCAGAGTATTCTAAGATTTTTGGGCCTAAATGTATATAATTAAATTAGATGTACAGCACAGCAAAAGCTCATCTAGTTTCACATTTTTGGTCTTTGACATGCATTGCTGTTATTTCTTATTTCCATTACACCCAAGTATCGGGCCAATAAGACGAAATAAGAAAGCAAAAAAGATACAGACCTGTTACATAAACACAATGAGAAATCTTTATCAACACAGCACAGGGACGTTACAAAACAAGCAATAGTGGAATTATGTTGTCATTTCCATAGATGAGTAATAGTTAAGGGAAAGAATGAGAGACATCCGTGTGCATCTCTGAGTCTCCGCTGTGGGTGAAGAGAGAGGAAATAGAAATCATGTGATTATGACTTGACTCCCATGTGCTAGAAAAGACAGCACTCTGGATTTTATCAGGCTACCCAGCATCCCCTCCACTCAAGCGTGATGGCCTCAGCCATAAGCACCTCATCATCTCCGCAATACACACATCAGCCCTCCACGTTCAATTCCCAACTCCACCACAGCTTCCGTAGGAGAAACCCTCAGACCGCTCCTGACATTACACACCCCCTCTGCTGCCACGAGCCGCCCATGTGAATTAGCAGCAAATCACCAAAACAAAATCAAACAGCTGAGGTTGCATAAATTTGCTTTAGATTTGATCTTGAATTCTGTGGAAAAATTTGAAGATATGGAATTGAGTTTGGGGGATTTTTTTTAATTATTTGTCATATGTACTTCTTTTTGACTTCACTGGAAGTTCACTCATGCTGAGACTGGCCTCCGGTTTACTTATATACACACACACACACACACACACACACACACACACACACACACACACACACACACACACACACACACACACACACACACACACACACACACACACACACACACACACACACACACACACACACAGACTGCAGTGTTGGGGTGAAAGATTGCTATGTAATCATACAAATATGCCATAAGACCCTTCTCTCACTGGGCGTTTCAAACAGTGATCCTGACCGCACCAGACCATAGGAGCAAATACCCGACCCTGAAAGCGACGCAATTCCAATGAGGGATGAACGTCCTGGGACAGAGTCCAATTTTGCCCCACTCTTCCAGTTTATCTGCTGCCAGCCTGACCTTTGGCTATACAAGCAGCTACACGACTACAAGACATCTCAGAGTATTAACACGCATCATGCTTTTTATAGTTTGTCTTAATAAAACAGAGGCTGCATGACGATTCGAATTTGAAGGGCTCACTAAACAGACAGAAGGACCTCAACCTTCTCATCTCAGCGAAATGTCAAAGTAATGCCTCAGGCTTGCGCAACACGCACGCCGCGCTGATTGCATATCTGAGCTCCGGTGGAACCGAAAAGCTAAGATTATTCACCAAACAAGCTGTGTTTTAAACTGATGGGTTTTTCAGGGTCAAAGGCACATAGCAAAAGCTATTATTTTAGATTTTGCATGCATTCAAGGCCACTTATCTTAGTTTTACCATCAGTTCAGTTCCTTTGACTATCTTTTAAAGGAACAGTTCACCCATAAATGAAAATCCTTTCATTTACTCACTCTTGTGTTATTTCAAACCTGTATGAATTGCTTTCTTCACATATGGAGGCTTTGCATGAGAAACAGACCACTTTTATGAGACTTTTATGGTTCTTGCGTCCTTTATGAAGCTTGAAAGCTGTAGTCTACATTAATTGATATTGAATGGAAAAGAGCGACCAGGGCCATACTGTTTGGAATTTAGGGCTAGAATGACGTCGATTACATAAAATAGTCGGCATGCTGAAAATCAGCCGTTATTAGAAAAATATCGAGCCCGATCTAAAGTGTGGAAATATTTTTAACAGAGACCGAATAAAATGGTGCTCTGCACTCTCTATAAAACTGAAATGGCAAACCACAGTAGCACAACTTCTATACAGAAACATAGAAACTTTTACACAGCTCTAGAATATGGTTGTCAGTCTCATTTTGCTTGCTTAATACGGCTACGTTCATACAGTATTCTTTTTTTTTTTACCGTGGGTGCGAGGCTTCGAGACGTGCTGCTCAAACGTCCTCTCTGGCACCAGTTACAAAGCATTTAACTCTATTTTTGGATATTTAAATATTTAATGGGTGAACTCACACCTTAATCGAACTCATTTATTTAATAACTTGTAAGCAGCTGCTGCTGTAAATCCCCAAAAGTGACTGTGAACACAGCCATAGTAAACACTTTTCCTAATTAGGCCTACACGGCATAAACCTTATCTTTTGTGATAAACAATATCATTAGGTAAAGGTTCATACATAAATTAGTTACCGTTACTATTTATTGGTAAACTATTGGATATTGTTCATTGGTAAATTAACCAAAGGATTAAATCAACTATTCTGAAAATAATCAATAGATTAACCGGGAGGAAAAACAATCATTAGATTGTTCGATTAATCGAAAAATAAAATAAATCAATAGCAAAAATAATAGTTATTTCCAGCTCATGACAAAAGTAAATGATTTTTACTGATTTATGATTTAATGATTTAGCACCTGATTGATGAATTTTAAAATCTCAAATTAAATTAAAATTGCACGAGCGCTTTAAAAAAATGATGCCATCGTAAATAGCCATTTATTATCCCAAAGCCTCTGTCATCATTGTATTAATCAGACCTCATATGCTCTTTAATCACAGGTTTGGATGCCGTCCACATGGGTGGAACCAAATCCAATACTGCTCCGTTTTTCCTATTTTCACTGGTTAAATGCATGGCTCTGGTTAAAGATTGTGTGAGCGCCAAAAGGCTTAGTCCTTCACCAAGAGCTGGCTAAACTGAAAATCAGAGTCATTGATCTTTCTTAAAAGAACATACAGAAAGACTTGAGTCACATGAGAAAAGCACAAAATCACACACACCTATATGATCATGTTAGACCCACATGCTCAAACCCTGAATATATATATACAGTATATATACATATTCAGTGTTGCATTTAAAAGTTTTGTACTTTTTTTGATCTTTCGATTCTGATGGATGCACTTACTTTTTTGCATGCCTGCTTTCTAAGATGGTGAGTGATGAGGAGAAAGAGAAGAAAGGCAGAGAGAGAGAGAGAGAGAGAGAGAGAGAGAGAGAGAGAGAGAGAGAGAGAGAGAGAGAGAGAGAGAGAGAGAGAGAGAGAGAGGCATGTATGTGATGTTTTATTTGGCCTGAACGCTGCAATCAGAGGCAAGGAGAGGGACACATCTGCAAAAGCCTGGACATGCTCCGCTCCAGCCGAATTGGCATCAAAGCGAGAGAGAGAGGTAGAGAAAATGAGAGAGAGACAGATGAGAGATTGAAGGGTAAGAGAGAACTGCTCTTGTTCAACAAACACTCCAATTCTGCTTGTGGCCAGAGAAAATATGAAATGAAAAACAGAGGAGGCTGCCTGGGCCTAAAAACCAAACAAAGAAAATATTTTTTTCTTTTACAAAGAAGCCACATTCGTTTTCCAGCTTACAGTATCGACCCACACTTGCCCCTCTCTCTCTTTTTAATGACCTCTTGTTATCCTGCTAGTGATGGAGAGAACATTTGCACAGGTTGTTGTCACCGTTACTCCACACAGATATGCGGTGCCGGTGACACCCGCTAATGTTTCGTGTTTAACATATCTGCACACTGACATGCCATATAGGCACTCGTTCAGCCAAACGCACCTGGCAACAAACAGATACATACCATACAATGTGTACGCACATGAGCATGTTTCCAGCTGAATTCGAACAAATCTGCAATAGTCATAAATAAACCTTGTTAATATTATATTCTTTTAACCCTTTATACAGAGGGTTACATCTTCAACAAAGTCCACCTGGTGTTTTTTTTTTCTTTGTCACAGAAACATATTACTATTTAAATTACAGAAACATATTAAAAGAATTTGATAGTAAAATAGGATTTTTATTTTAAGCGGATGGCATGAAGAAAGAGACATTAGATACCAAATCCATCAAATTCCAAAGGGAAAGCCATAAAAAGCATCCCGTCTGGTGTGTGTTCTTCAGTTGTGTGAGACAGATCAAACAGAGAGAAGAGAACTGTTCTGATCGGCTATGTTTTGTGATTGACGGTGTAGTGGCACGCCCCACTTTCATGTTCGGTGTGAACAGACAAATTGCTTGCGACTACAATCCTTGTTATTACAGTCTGACAAAACGAATGACTCATTGTAACAACCGGCTTGTTTTGAGATGCGTCTGGTTTTGTTCATCTGCGCTGCAGTGAACAGACTTTGATGGAGGTCATCTTAACTAACACTAAACTAATTCCAGACACGCTCGCACACCAGCACCAGCTGTTCGTCTGCCACTGCGGCGAATGTTGCGCAAGACTTCAAGAGTCATGCCATTGCAGATCGTGTTTGTTTGCATGCATCTGTCATCGCAGGTGAGCAGCCCTATCATTTTTATGTCTCATCTGGACTTGACGTCTTCTTTACAAACGCACAGAACCCAGCGTGAAGGAATCCCTTCTATGGCACGCAGCTGCGTATGCCGCCACATCTTTCTTTTTTAGCATGTTTAGACAAAGTCCTAGTCGGTACTTACAGATGTATTGCCTCACGAAATTTATTCCAAGTGGTCTTGCTTCTGTTGGCCTACGATATTACTGTGCGGTGACATCCATCGGATTACAAATAATGAGGCCCAGAAAGACCCACTGCTCTGTTCTGTTAGCGAACAGAAACTTGTGTTGATTGTGATTAATGTCGAGTTGAACAAACAGATTTGTTAACGAGACTTTTGTATTAGAAAAAAAAAAACTGAGTTTTCAGTGTTTGGTCAGTTGATCTGTTTTGATCACGTCTGTAATGATGATTTTTTTATCAGTTACCAGGATGTTTACATTAGTCTCAATGAGATGATTCATGGACCAATTAACTCTGGCTCTGGGAAACAGACGTTTGAGGGAACCGGACTATGCAACGGGGGCTGAAAGTTCAAGCTGATTTCAGTGCTCTTATTCTTCTCTTTGGTTTTGTTCTCTCGGGCTTGAGAATAGGGTGATCAGAGTGAGAAAGAGCTGATTATTCTCTCTGTCTGAAGAGAAGAGGATTCTAGTATCCATCTGGCTCGCTTTAGTGTGAGAACCTGAGCGCTGCTGACGGATCCTCTACAAGCTACAACAAAGCTCTCTCTTACTCAGCCGTGGTTTACCAAAGCTCTCCTCTTACACCCTTTCCCACTAAATGACTCGAATCGAAAACGCACGAGAGGCAAACGTTTTTGTTTTTAACTCACAGGCAACCTTAAAACTACAAAAGAGTACAAAAGTCTAAGATCACTGGTGCAATTTTTTTTTGATAAACAAATATGTTCATGTTATATGTTTAACATTGAACATTTATATCTATATGTTAAGTACAATATTATAATACTAGACATGTTAGTGCAGTAAAGCTTATTTATATCCAAATATATATTCAAGATGAACAACTATTCATTTAAAAAAACAGGCAAACTTGAATGAAAAAATGTAAATAAACATTTTTGATGAATGAAGATAAAAGTTTAAGACTATTAGTGAAAAATTATTTTAGTTTTTTATTTGATTCTAGTCTTATCTAATAAAGAATCTTAAATATTACACAAGTAAAAAATGAGATAAATAAATAGCACACACATATCATTATAGTGTATTAATTAATATATAATTAAATAATTAATACTTGATCAATATAATATTCTAATTATAATTTTGATCGTATTTAATTAATGACAGAAAAATAGCGTACAAAAGCTTATATATTTCTTATTTAATCTCCAAATGTTGTTTTAAAATACACTTTGAATGCCATCTTTTCAATGTATTCTCAGACTTTTTCGACCCCATTATATAAACCTTTATCTTTTATCCCTGTCTTTCATGTCTCTTTATTCTTGGCTTTCTAGGCCAAAACGTTACGCTAGGAAACTCAAACATGGCTTTTAGATGACAGACGGCAAAGCATATTCCCCTGTCTCTTTATATCTCCATATCTCACTCTGTACATTGCAGATTCAGCCGACTTAATCGCTCCAATTGAAAGTGCCTGTGAGCAGTCCAAGCTCCCAACGCACAGTGCAGAGATAAAAGAGAGGGCCAGTTGACTCTCATCCCCCAGGATAGCTGGCCCCTAATCCTATTTTCTGTACTTTTATGAAATGAGAATAACAATATTCTGATGGATAAAACTGTGGCGACATTCATCTCATTGCTGAAAGGGGTTTCTTTTAAGCCGGGCTCGTCCGGGTGGCTTGAACTCTGACCTGTGTGTGGAAGAAAGCTATTCCTGAGGAAAACATGTCGGCTATCACTGCTATAAATTCGTAAATTGTGTGCATGTTATCGTTTCTGGATACACAACATTTGACGCTTCCAGGAGTTTATAAATAAGAGCCTTATCTTTACACCCATCTTCAACTCGCAAATCTGCATTTTCCCCATGCTGCTGTTTTTAGCACAGTCGTCGTACCAGTTTTTCGTAAAGCAGTGGCACGCATTCAACGTTTTTAATAGGTCTAGGACGTGAAAGCCTTTAGTGTCAAATTTCACTAGAGTCATTTTTCCATAATATCTCAGCATCATATTAACATCACGAGTAAGTGAAGACAATAAAAGTGAGCTTTTGTAGCCTGTCACCCCTAATGGACTAGATACTGACTCCATGTTTTAAGTACATTAATGTTATTCGTTATTTTTAGTAGTAGTTTTTTATGAGAAACACGGCAATAAGCTTCTATTAAACAGATTTCACAAGACACATACAATGACGTATAAATCAACTGCAATACCAACTAAAAATAGATATATTTAGGCCTACATTTTAAGATTTTTGTATTTAAACTACATATTGTATACAATTTCCATCCATTTGGATTAAACCGTTTTAACATAAATTAATAAACTTAATGTGATGCATTTTTTTTAATAATACATATGTGAAATAGTTACGAAACAGGTTAATATTCTGTAATAGTGCTAATAAACTGAATGTGTCTCAAATGCACGCTAACCAGGTTTATATATTTATCACCAATAAATGTCAGTAAACGTTCAGTCTCATACGTTTTAACTAGGCCTAATTGAATATTTTCAATAGCTGTGGCTTGATCCACAGCTAGTCATATATGAACCTTTTATGTTGTTTGTAAATGCATTTAAAAAAAAAAGTTCATAATAAACTAGGCCTAAATATTATTATTTATTTTATTTTGTAATGTACTGTGGAAAAAAAATAGAAAACCGTTGAAAAGTTAGCAGAAGTATCAGACAAGGAAATGACTTTCCATCTGATGCACAAAGTGCAGCTCAGGTCGGCTTAGAGCTACTTCACTTTAAGAACTCCACAAATACTCCTATAAATATGGTGGTCTCTAGATAACATACCTTTTGTCATTGAGTAATTATTGAGGCTACTTGCTGAAATTGCTCCATTAAACGGATAATGTTTTCTAATTTAGGATCAAAGCCAGACTCTTTTGCCAGCCGACAGAGGACTTTATTGCGGGTTCCTTAAAATGACAAAACTGTAGAAGATTCAAATAAAATGCTGCTCGGCGTGCAAGATAAAACATTACCCCTCTCGCTCTCTTTGTTTCTCTCTGTAGATCTATAAGTTGGAAAGAACAGCAAGTGGAAAGTATTGAGAATGTGAGGGGGGGAATAGAGAGGTCTTGCGGATCCTTTGAAGTCTGATTAAAGTTTGGAGAAGAGCCAGATTCAAAACCTCCAGCTTAGACTAAAAATGCACCTTTTTCCCCTGGAAAAGATGGACAATACATAAAAACGCAGAAGCGCAGAACAACACACACATAACAAAGATGTCTCCACATTTCCGGTCAACTGAACTTTCCATCCATATGGAACTAATCAGTATCCGATGCAGTGAATCACTCTTAATGGCACTGTCTCTAAAAGTGGTCCGCCTAACACAAGCATCATTAATCAAAGTACACATCTTTAAAAAAGAAGCTGCTCTTGTCTAGTCTTTGTTTATTGGCTTGAATTACTGTAATCCCTCACTATTAAACTAGACCAATAGCCTTTCAAATCTATAATCCCTCCCCCTGTGTCAGACTGGGCCAATCAGGACACGAAGACCACCTTCACTTTAGCTCCTGTGGCTTTTAAACATACAGGATCCTCGTAACAATGAACACAGCCTTGATAAATGACCAAGAGAAAAATAGACCTGACAAGCCATAGATCAGGCCACTCTACTGGGTAACAACTTAACAGGTGCTACTATTTTCTCTGCGACTATGTGGGGACTGAATAGCTTTACTGTAATTGGTGATTTTGCATGAGCCTGGTAATAAGTGGGGGACCAGGACCAGAGGTTGCTGAATAAATTGTGACCAAGCCTGCCCCCAACTTTTCAGAGCACAATGATGGTTAGAACGAGGCTTTGGCCTTTCTTTGTGCTCTCGACTTGTTTTCTTAAGGGAATTAAATGCACTTTGTCAGCAGTTAATTGGAGGATGTTGCTTTTCTATTATGCAAATGGAAAAGTTTTCACTTCATTTAAACAAGAGCCACCTCTTCTGTTATTTAGGGGTAAAAGAGTAAGAAAAGCCCATCAAAACCCCATCTCTGTTCCCACACCTGCCCAAAGAGGCAATGTGGCAGACATTACTAACAAAGTTATTCAGGGTGGTCATAATGTACTGTCAGGTTCATTAAAACATGGAATCAGAGTAATGAGAGGTTTATGAGTTGTATGAAAACTGTATCTCCCCATACTGCTGATTTTTAATGGAATGGAGGATATTTATGACATTTTGGGAGTCTGAGAGACACTTCCCAGATTGTAGACCTGCTTTTGGAGGGCCATTTAAAATAAATATTTTGAAATAATTATAGAAAAATTATTGTATGCCAAACTATCAAATGTATAATTGATAATGTACCATATATTTAAATAGATTTGATTATAAGATATTTTAAAGAACAAATATTTTCATTAATGTTTGTCACCGATGGTTGGGGTTAACCAGTTTACAGTCTGTGATCTTTCTGAAAGAGGAAACACACCTGTCTAGACCACACTGAATCCCCCATTCTTTCTTTATGGAGAGGAAAGGTCAGCAAAAACAGACAAAGCAACACAAAGGCGGTGGTTTTTGATTTGCTTTGTTTAAACAGCACGTGAAAGTGGGCACCCACTCTTCTCTAAAGCAGGGAGGGGGATGTTCTACATTTTCGCAATTTCTGTTTTTTCCTCTGTTCTGTCAGGGAAGAAAAATCGCATTCCTCTCCGTAAAGGAAAGTATAAAAGGAAAGAGTTCTATAAATAAATCAGAAGAAACCGTAGGAAAGCAACAAAAGAGCAAACAACTGAGCATTCCCTTGAGTCTGATATCTGCAAAGGTACATTCCACATGGTTGTTAGCACAATATGGTTATGTCAAATATGCCCTTGTTTGGTACCATTTACAAATTCAAGCATAAGGGTAAATATTTAACTACATGAAAACCAGAGTTCAACAATAAGGGATTTTATATCTGATATGTTGTAGTTCAGATTGTACTTGCTCATATGACAATATTTCACAGGTCTCACTGCATTAATACATACATAAATATGTATTTATTTATTTAGATTTTGCTTGTTTTTGGTATTTTTAAATTAAAGGTTTAAATTATTTCTATATCAAATGAATGAATGAATGAATGAATGAATAACCTTTCGTTTGTTTTAGTTAAAATTCTATATGAAAACATTAAATAAATAAATATTAATTTGTTTCTTTATTTAACTTGCTTGTTTATGTAGAAGATTTTAATATATAAGCAATAAATAAATAAACAAAATGTATAGGCTACATTTTTTGAGGGGTGCGTGACGATTTCATCAACTGGCCCGAAACACTCTGACACTGGCTCCGGGCTATCAGGCCTTCCTTTCTGCTGACCCATGATAACTAATCCAAAAGGACGCAAATGGACACCAAAAGATAAAGAAAAGCCTTCTGCCCCATATCATATGTGACAGAGATGGTTTTAATTGTGGCAACACAAAGCTTGTCCTAAACAAAAAGCAGCAACCCGTTCCTGTCCACTGCAATGACAGTACACCTGCAGTTGGATAAGACAGTGACCATCAGCTTTGAAAAACGTATTTCTATCTGCCGTCCCACCATCCTCTCTGCGTCCTGTTACCCTTTTTTATGGTGTCCAGTCCAGCTGTGTTCCCCATCTGTCTGCTGAATAGATCCCTCTCACTCAGTCTGTGGATGCTGTAATCTTTTTATTGTTGTTTTATACTATAAACAGTAAATGGCCGGAGAGCAGATGGCCCTCATATCGTCCTACAGCTTTGATGAAAAGGCACCAGAGCAATATGACAGAGAAGCAGAGTGTGTGTGTCTGTGTGTTAGCGTCACACATAGCTTACAGAAACCAGCAGGTGTGAGAGATGAATAAAATCAAGTTATGCTTAAGAAACAGCTAAAAGTTGACAATTCTGTGCAGGTGCCATTGTGGAACAAATGCTTTTTTGTTTCTTTCATTCTATTGAACGTTTACTCTCATGCACTTATTTCGATGCCAAAAGTAGCTAGACTAAAACTCATTAGAATTTTCTTTGGCTAATGGAGAGAATAGGAGGAGGTGTGAACAGGAAGGGATGAAGACATAATTAGTTTCCTTCTCCACAGGAGACGGTGAGTTGATGAGACAATGAACAACAGAATAATGAGGAAAAGGATAACTTTTCAATCACCTTCTGGCCTTTAATCATGTAAAAAAAGGACCAATCCCTAAAAAAGAGATGTTACAATGTTTCATAACATTATGATGAGTCTTCAGTCTTTTTTCATACTGTACCTTAAAATGTATCATCTAAAAGATCATTGACTTGTATCATTGATAACATGAAAATAATTATCAGCTTTTCGGTGCAAGACAGATTTTTTATATTAGTGCATCCCTACAATAAGTTTTATACAAGAAACTTGTATAAAATAGTGATTTAAGAAGAATTTAATTTGTTAAATTTGTTATGTGGGAACAAAGAGAAGCAGAGTGATTCAAGAGACGTGAAACTAGCACACTCAATGTTGCCAATGGCCAAAAATGGTAAATAAAAAAGTACAGCTTCTTTCGAAAGCTGTAGAATCAAGATTTACAGACAACATAATAATATACGGATCTTTTCTTTTACTTTACCACCAAAATGTGTGTATATGTCTGATTCCTTTACTTTGAGTGTTTGACAAGCTTGACAAGGCTGCTATGAAGAAGTAAAATCAGATGTGCCAGTCCCGTTCAGTTTGGCACATAGATTTGTTCTTGTCACACAGGTAACAGACAGGGTAAAAGGATTTGGTGCTCTTACAGCTGTATTTCACATCCAAACACACACCCAAACTTGTAACTGCACATGCACGCGATTTCTCTCTCACACATTTTAAGTGTGAGTTGTTAAGGCGATGAGTTCGCTCTGGAGTGTGGTAGGTTGTGGCAGCTGGTCACGGGCACCGCTGACACGTATCTCAATTCAGTCGCACACTACCACAGTACCTCCCCTCTGTTTCAGCCCTTCTGCAGCAGGAAATGAAACACTCTAACCCCAGAACAGCATGTAGGAACACATGTTGCATGTAAACAGTAGGACAGAGGGCCACAGGTGCTTTTGTTTGTATGCGTGACTGTGTGTGTGCGTGTGAACATTTTCAGAAATGTTTGGTTAAATAATGTCTCAGGTTGGAGCTCTGTTTGCATTTGAAAAAAAAATTATAATAATTATATATATATATATATATATATATATATATATATATATATATATATATATATATACACACACATGCTCTGAAATGTTGGGTTGTGTCCAAAAGCTTAAATAACTAAATGAAAAAAGTAGAAATGGAGTCACAAATAAGAAAAAGCAAATGCTGCTGTGGACCCTATACAAGTGCCTGATGCAATTTACTGGGTTTAAAATATCCTCATAACCTCTATTTCAGACTCATTGTGAGCTGAAACGGTTTCCTCAAAGCCTCTATGAATTATACAGTCAGAATGTTCAATTAACGCCTGTCAGTTACAACTGCCAGTTACCGCAGTGATGGCCACCAGCATTATGTGACGCTTCCATTTTTGTTCCAATTTATATTTCTCTGCTGACGGCACATCTGAGGACATTCAGGTGAAAAGCCTCAGAGAGTTCAGAAGGTGGTGACAATTACAAGGAGACTAAAGCATCCGACTTTAATGCATGGTAGGCACCTGGAGCTCGGAAAGGATTGATGGTAATTTGGAAAGCATCTAATACTCGTTCGCTAAGAGAGAGAGACAATGCATTTGATGGCAAAAGCAGGGGAGAGAAGAGGTGAAGGGGGGGATAACTTTGTCTGAAAACTTTGTTGCTGCCTCACAGGAATCTAAATAATTGAGCGAGTTGGTATCCACTCTTCTGACAGAGGGGGGGGGGGGGGGGGTTGAATAAGAGACATAATGGAATGAACCTGAATACATACAAGTGAGACTTTTCATACATGTTGAGTTTGACATCATTATTAAAACAGTTACTCCTTTCTGCAATAGATCTGACAGCAATATACCATATTACAGTATTTTCCTAATGTACTTTACAGTCTAAAAATGGCTTGGAAAAACGAATCCTTAAATATGTGATGTACCACAAAAATACACATTTTTTGTGTAATTATTCAATATTTAACTATAAAAGTGGTACAGAAAAAATATATTTACCTATTTTTTTATATCTAATTATTATTTCTTCTGACCCCAGAATGTAATTTGAGGCAATAATAATAAAATATGTGATAAAAAAAAAACAATATAATTGATCAAATTCATCTGAATTAATTTAATTAAAAAAAAAATACAGTTATTTATTTAAATTGAATTGAAATGGCTTTAAAGCCCTAACTAAAGATGATGCTACAGTAGAAGTACTTCAGAAGGTTCATCTGGCAAATCTCTGAAAAGCCAACAGTCCTCGATTCCACTTGCTGGACACTGAAAGTCCGGCTCACTCTCAATCCAACAGGTCCCTTTAAGGTGGTTGGCAAACTTCTTCTCCATCCCCTCGCTCATGCTGAGAGACGAGTGTAGATCTCTCTTTCTTTTTCTCTGTATCTGTCTCTCTCACTTCCGTGACACAGCGGCCAGTTCAGAGGGGCACACTGGAGCAGTGGCTGCTGGGAGTCTGCAGTCAGTCAAGCAGAGAAGATTCTGGGGGATTTGGGGAGCTTCGTTTGCCAGCAATAAAAGGCTTGCAACAGGATCCTCACTAAGATTAATGACCTAGATAGTCCACAGCAATGCCATTTAAATGGGAAAGTAATTAAAGTGCACCTTCCATGAAAATTATTCATTGCTGACGGATTGGGTGGCGGACGAATCGCGAGGCATTCCGCACAATGCCACAGGTTAAGTGCCCAGAGTAAGGCCACCGAGGCCAGTGTGAGCCAGACCACCAGCGATTTAACCACAGCTGTTGAATTGTAGCGACTGGTCCAGCTCTTATCAAATTACCACAGATGGAATTACCAAAAGAGGGAAGACAGAAAGAGAGAGAGTGGCAAGGGAGAGAGAGAGAGAGAGAGAGAGAAAGGCCTCTCAGGTAACATAAAACGGCATACAAATGCTACAAAAGAGGCTTGAGGGATCCGCTTAACTAGAAAATTACACCACCTAGCACTGGCCGACTGGGAATCCCGGGAATCAATCAATCCATTCTGTTTAACGTCCCTGCCACAGATTAGGGTTTTGCAGAGATCAATCAATGGCCTTATTGTTCCCCAAAGTGTGATTCTTCTCAAGGGTATTGAACGGGATCCATTTTGCAGTGATAACATGTCGAAAAAGTGGTCGTATTAATTACAGGAGAAATGCCGCAAGGATTGTCTTTCGGTCTGGGACATGAGAATGCTTTCTCACACTTTATAATGCTTGGCGCAACACATTTAGACATTGCTTGAAACATTTTGCAGAACAAAAGAGGAGCATTACCATGATCCTCTGAGCTCAGCTTCATTTGAAGTCACCATGAAATTCGATGGAATATTGCAGTGTTATTATTTATCTGTGCGCATCGTTATTCGCAATTTCCATTTCATGCCACCATAAAAACACAAGGGGTGACAAACAGCTCCAGCTAATGCGACCAGACTGCCCTGAACATGAGAGCACATTTTTTTGTCTCGCAGCTCAAAACAAAGGCTCTTTAGATCAAAGTATGCCGCTCATTCTGCAGAGCGATTCTCCTCGAGAGAGATGAGAAGAAACAGCACAAGTAGAATCTCGTAGCATTGGAAAAACTAGGCTATGTATGGAATCCATGAGCCTCAAAGAAAACTATTTCTTATTTAAGCCATTTCTTCTCGAAAGCAGAAGATAAGAGCAGTGTGGCGGAGTACAGGGTTAATGTGCTTCCCTATCAAACACTTAAACAACTTTGCAACATCCTAGACAGAGTGGGCCGCAGTCAGAGGCAGCTATCAGCGGGCAACATGCACATCGTGCTCCTCTGACATGTAACCTAAGCATTAAAAATCCATTTCCACAGCTTCTCGCCCTCCCTCGCTTTGATTCTGTTTACTGCGCATGCTGTTTGCATCTAAAATGTGCGTCTCACATCTGGTTGCTGAATTCTACGGCGTGGAAAGGGCTGTTCGGTGCCTGATTCCACACTGTTCTCCTCAGAAGGACTCTCCTGAATAAATATTAATGGTTATTCTTTGAGCTATTTCCGCTTAAGAGCATAGGGGAGAACAATGGGTGTTGTTTAGACAGACACAGAGAGAGATGGAGCGAGAGAGGGAAAGAGCACGAGAGAGAGAGACGCATCCGAGGGCATCTCTACTGAGATGTCAAGTGACAATAGAATGCTGATTGAAATGCTCTTCACCAAACTTCACATGCAGTCCTCTAGGAAGAGGGGATAAAAAAGAATTGCCATTAAAGAGAGAGAGAATTCACAATTGTCTGCAGGGGGGATGGCAAGAGGCGTCAATGGAGGAAAGAAAAAAAAAGAAATGATGATGAACCTGCCGATACAGAAGCAATCGCGATTTAAACCCATTTCTTGGAGAGCAGGGAAGTAATTAGGCTTTGGAGGAACAATGAGTACTTTGAGTAGGCCCTCTCTCATCCGGACACATCCCTTCTTTTGCTCTCCTTTTGTCGCTTATTGTGTTACTCAGTAGTGGAAGGATAATTAAAGAGAGGATTCCTGAATTCCTCATCAGATGTGTAGCCATCTGGATTTGGACCCCGCACCTTTG
The DNA here is from genome assembly GCA_030578275.1 of Meda fulgida. Lineage (NCBI taxonomy): Eukaryota > Metazoa > Chordata > Actinopteri > Cypriniformes > Leuciscidae > Meda > Meda fulgida. The sequence goes on along the minus strand of CM060635.1, from coordinate 16,434,076 downwards.
CTTTCTGCTCTCCTTACAGTTTCTACTCCTACGCTTGGTGCCTGAAGCGCCGACTTATTCTCGTGCAGATCGAGACCAGCAGTGAGAGTGTCTAATTCCCCCTCACCCAAAAATGAAAGTGCTGTCATCATTTACTCACCCTGATGTTGTTACAAACTTGTATGACTTTCTTGAAAACAGTTAGATTTAAAAAAGTTAGATAAAAAAAACATAAAAGCTGAGGTTGACATTAATGTAAATATGACTGAGATATGATATGATATGATATATGTACAATTAAAAAGTTCAGGCTGCATTTATTTGATCAAAATACTGTAAGAACAGTAATTATTAATACAATTAAAAACAGTAAAACTATTGCAATTTAAAATAACTTTTTTTAGTTTAATGTATTTAAAATGCAATTTATTCCTGTAATATTCATGTTATTAAAAATGTTAAAAACATTTTTTCATGATTCTTTGATGAATAGAGAGTTAAAAAGAAAAGCATTTATAAGAAATAGAAATGTCTTATATCAAATCTTATATCAAATAACTTTATATCAATTTAATGTGTCCTTGCTGAATAGAAAAGTATTCATTTCTTTAGAAAAATTGTACGGACCCCAAACCTTTGTGTAATATAATATAATATAAAAAAAATAAGAAGTAATTCCAGAGGTGGGGAGGCTGATTATATTTTGACGGTTTTGATATGCACTGATGAATCTTGAACAAAGACATTTATTTAAATGTAGGTAACATTAGATCAATTTTAATTCTTGATCTCTTCTTATACTCTTGCAGGTATCCCCAGGCCAGCTGAAAGTCTTGCCTTGGCCCGGGACAAGATAATCTTAGATGGGACCCCCCCACGCCCAGATCTCTCCTTTTCCCTTGCTCTTCCTTTTTTTATAAAACACCATATACTTTTACCCAAACTGAATAACAAAAACATGCTTAAATGGGTACATTTTCTATAAATGTCTTCATTTTCTTTTCTGACATAGCCTACTGCAGTTCTTGTTAAAACACACTAGACATGCAAAATCTGTGCATTTTGGGCACTTTTTGAGTGAAATCATATTTATTTTTTGTCCATCAAAAGTGTGCTTTCACTTTTAATTAAGCATGAGCAGAGCAGCAAAAATAGACTCGGATCTGGCCCATTATCTGTTCACCGATGGCGACAGTGATGCATTTCAGCCGGCTTTTTATTTCTCATCTCCATAAATATATCTAGTAGTAAAGCTAATGCAAGGGCTAGAAATCAATTAATTATTTGCGGATACTTCCTCGTCATCATGGAGAGCGCAGTTCGCACCGCTTTCTCTTTTCCACGAGCGCTTACTCTCCCGTGGCGTCTGTTCTGTCGTTGCTATGCAACAATGAACTTAGGGCGCTTGGGAAAAAAAAAATTGTACCGACTTGGTACCGAAGTACCGGGTCTTTGACAACAGTCATAAACGTTGGCTGCGCTGTTTCTTACCTTGCTCTACGTTGAAAAATACTAACGTTAGTTCCAGCTTCACCGTCACCACCTTTTTAAAAATATTTGTTTAGGACATCTCTAAGGCCTCTATTTGCTTCTTCTTCTCTTTCCTTTTCTTTTCTGAGCACCGGACTTGTGCTGAACGGACATTTTTTGAGCGTAACGTTAGCCTACTGAACTTCAAATCAAATGACAACATCAAATTTTGATCAGTGGCCAAACCATTTTTGTTTTGGGGTGGGGGGGGGGGGTTCTTTGCCACTATTTCAAGGACAATTAGGAAGAAAACAAATAAAAAGCTTTTATGTAACTCAAATATTATTTTTTAACAATTATTCCATAATTTAATGAGGGCCCAGTTCTGGACCCGGGACAACAGACCCGTTTGTCCCCCCCTGTCGGCGGGCCTGGGTATCCCCACCAGGTTAACAAGTCTTGGCTTGCCAAAATGCAATTTTTTCTACTCTAAAGGCCTAGATAAAGTCATCAGTGTTAATGAGTGTACTGCTCTGTCTGACTGGCCGGCAGCTTATTGTTTCAGGAAGCTCCATTCTCACCCATTATGAGGTAGTCATCCATTGCCGTGGTAACCCAGGGGTAAAATTGCGCCTGTAAGGCTCTGGCGAGCAGAGAATTGAGCATGCTCAGATAGGGTTAATTTTTTTTCATCTTGGCTCCAAACAAGGGGCTGATTGTCCAGGGGTCCTATCAGTTTGCCATCACAGAGAGCCTGTTGTATTCAAATTGAGCTTGAGCTTAATTATCAAAGGTGAATCATTAAATCTATTAGTAATTAAGTGGGCAACCATTTCATTTGAATTCAAATGTAGATATCTCCAATATAGTTATAATCAAGGATGTGCAGTACTGTATAATTAGGCAGGTTTAAGATCCACCTGACAACAATAAGATGCATTTCTTAGAGATAATTTAGAGCACCACAAAAAAAAATGCTGATTTAAATTTGGTTGCACAAAATAAATGACTCACTAAATGACTAAACTGTCATTGAAAGACAAGTAGAATTGACGACAGAGACTCCATTCCTAGCAATACTCAAATTTATTCGGTTTTATATCTATTTTTTTCAGTCTCCATGGCATAGGCCTACTCTGTAGTTTGAAAGAAATGAAAAATTAAACCGGTAATACTGGCTTTACTAATATATTTTCTCAATCTGACAATAACTAATTACTAAATATTGCCCAGGGTGCCTGGTGTAATTGTCTGTTGTCAGTATGCCAGACATAATTACGCACGGCTCTCACTTTGAGACAAGGGTCTTTTCCCTCTCTCTCTGTCCCTTATCTCTTGTTCTCTCTCTCTCGCTCCTAACCTAGCAAGGTGTCCGTGTGTCCTTGTGGCTCCTAACTCCAGCGAGTGTCTCTGTCACGATCCCTGTCATGAAACATACATCATCCCCTCTCCCCTTCCTCCTCGCCTCTGTTCCTCCCTCATTTTACTGCCTGCCGGTCATTATCGCCTCTCCCTCTGTGTCTCTTTCCGCATCTCTCTGCGAACACGTGCATGCGTGAGCTGCTTGTATTATCCTGTCACTGACCTTGTTTTGTTTGCAAACCATAAAAACAACAAAAATGCAAATGAGAACTTGAGTTTTGAATGCAGGTGGGGAAACACTAGGGATGTACAAAACTACACTCTGTCTGAATCAACGAGTCTGTGAGTTGCCTGAATGACTACTTGACTAATTGGTCTAGATTAAAAGGGACTTTTTTGCATTTCTTAGACAGTGTTTACATAAAACACATTCTTGCACTCGAAAACAGCAACTAAGTGAAACAGAATGGAAGAAGAAGCAGGAGTCTTGACATGCAATGCAACAGCCAAAAATGTCTGTTAGCTGTGGTGCTTTACTAAGTAATGTGTCTAGATAAAGAAAAGAAAATGAAGAGAAAAATAGACAACATGCAGTATGTCTAGATACAAATATTATTATTATGTAGATAAAGTAATAAACCAGTGAACATATTTGTCTAGATAAAATTATTATACATTTTCTAGATAAAACATCTAGATAAACTAGTCAACATGTCTAGATCAACTATAAATAATCTTGAGGAAAAAAAATCTAGATAAACTAGTCAACATATGTCTAGATAAATTATAAAAATATTATTATGAATTATAATTATAGATTATCGATATAAAACAAATCTTAAAAAAACTAGATACTATATAATATTTTACAGACATTAATTATCCAGATAAATTCTAGATCAACTATTCCTCATTCATGCCTATTGCCTTGTTTTCTAAATATTGGATAACCTGTTCAGCATACTGTATGTCTAGAAAAAAAACATTATATATTAGCAAGAGAAGAAAACTAGATCAACTAGATTTTGGATGTAGATAATATACGTGACCCTGGACCACAAAACCAGTCACATGGGTCAATTTTTGAAATTGAGATTTATACATCTGAATAAATAAGCTTTCTATTGATGTATGGTTTGTTAGGATAGAACAATATTTGGCCGAGATACAACTATTTGAAAATCTGTAATCTGAGGGTGCAAAAAAATCTAAACATTGAGAAAATCGCCTTTAAAGTTCTCCATTTATGTCCGCGATTGTGCTGCATTCACTCACAGAAATAAATGTTTTATATATTTACGGTAGGAAACTAAATATCTTCATGGAACATGATCTTTGCTTAATATCCTAATGATTGTGGGCATAAAAGAAAAATCGATAACTTTGACCCATATAATGTATTGTTGGCTATTGCCACAAATACACCCGTGCGACTTGTGACTGGTTTTTTGATCCAGGGTCACATGCTGTAGACATGTACATTAAAAAGATTTAAAAAATGTAAAAAAAATCTAGATAAAATAAACAACATTGATGACAGATAAAAATAGATACAAAAATATGATATATTATTGTACAATGTCAGCTTCAATAACAGACTAGTCAGTTATTGGATTAGGCTACTAATCGATTAGTCAACCATTGAGGCCATCCCTAGGTGACACATCCGATATAGTGGAATCTCTTTTCCAAACAACAAACAATCAAATACTGAATGTGTGTTTTTGTGTGTGTACACGTACAACAACACTACAGTCTATGTGCTAGTTGCTGAAGCATGGTGCTAAGCTATCACTGTCTACTAACCTCTTATTAATGACCAGAACCACTATGCATTTGAAGGCAAATTGTATTTCATGGATGCTTGGGCATGAAAGAGAAATCTTGTTTTGCAGACCCATAAAAAAATAGTACATTAAAAACATGCATTTCTCTAGCATGTGTGGTCTCAGAAACAGCTCTTAAATTATGGCCGCCTCCCGAGAGAGTGAGCGTGAGAGAGAGACAGAGGGAGAGCCAAAGACAGGCAACCACTCGTCGAGCTAATAATGTTTGCGGCCATGACTTCAGCACCAATGCAAGCATTTGCCACCCATTTAATTTCAGGGGATAAAGTGAAAGCTCATATCATTTATCAGGAATTCAACAAAGACTCTTGTGGAAATGTCAACCATGGCGACTGTAAGTGATATTTAAAGGTGGCGGTTCTCCTGGCAGACAATAAAAAGCAAAGGGGAAATGAGAGAAGTATTCTTGTGCGTGACTTCTATTATTTATCATCTGTTGCTGTTCACCGCTATATCGCCACCACAAAACCACAAAACCACAAATTATGAATTGCAGGAAAATGGTTGACAGATAATTTGTTAAATTATCCCAACGACGGGAAGTACAATAATGTGTATGGGTGCATTAGAAACTATACAGGCTTGAGATGAGAGTCCACCCAAGCTACACAAAAAACACCGGAACTCCCTTGAATCTTAAAATACACATCAGAACGGTGCCAAAAACCCAACATGCTGCAAATACACCTATTTGAAATGCAGATTTAGTTGTATGCTTCTAGAACCGTAAGATCTGCGATCAAATAGGCATTTAAGTCCAAACCTCTTACCTGCTTGGCTGGTTGCGATGCTGACGGCTGCAAACAGTCGCTGCGTACGGCTGAGGTCGGAAACGCCATTCACGGCCTCGACCTCAAAGGTGTAGTTCGCGTGAGCCAACAGGTCGGTGATGGTGACATAGGTGTCAGTTAATCCACTCTGCTGTGGCGAGAAGCCAACGTTGCTCCCGCAAGGAAAGCACTCTTCTGGCTCCCAGGTGCAGCGGCGGCATATAATCCGGTACGTCGCGTCGTTGCGCCCGCCCGTGTCGGCCGGCGGGGTCCACTCCAGGCTGACGGTGGTGTGGTTGATGTTGTAAAGCAGATTCTGAGGAGCTGATGGTGGCCCTGTAGTAAGAGAAGATTCGTAGATAAACATAAGACACCAGATTTTTCTTTACTCAAGAACAAAAAAAACACCACAGAAAAACGAGGAATCCGTGCCCTTGGAAAATCCTGGCATGCAATTATACTGTAACCTAGATACATAGAGATGTTATGCTCAAGAATGCTGGGGAGTTGAACTTGAGCGCTGCCAAGGTCGATGTAGACCAGGGATGTGACGGGAAAAAAATAAAAAATAAAATGGCGAACAATGGGATACCGTTTTGAGGTAAAAAAGCTTAAAAGATAAAACCGTCTTCCTCATACTTGGTATCTTTGCAGTAGCATGACATTACCGAGCCAGGGAGTTATGAGATTCCTGTGAAAAGAAAAGAGGTGATACAATTGGCAAAACCCTTTGTTTCTTGACTACCAGGGTGACAAGGAGTCTAAGCCATGGAAGACAGGGAGTCTGAGTCACTTCCAGAATTTAAGAGTCAGATCATGAGCGAGTTATCGCCCCGACAATAGCAGCAGTGCAGGATGCCACTCAGCCTACAATAACCAGCTCACAGACGGATGACCACAGTGGAAAACAACCCATCATCCCCTAATCCCAGCCAGTGCCAAGGAATCTGGCGTGTCTCATAAAGCAATGATTTATACTTTGCTACTTTTATCCAACCACCAAGCCCTTGCTTTTATCACCCTAATGTTTTCATAACGGCACCACTGTCTGTTCAATATCTCTTTTATTAGAACTTGTCTTTGTGGTGGTCTTGCATCATGGGTTTGTCGTTTTGGAGAGGTTGGACTTTTGTACCTCAAAATGAAACAGTGACCCATATGTGTCCACTGGTGTGGAGCTAAATGGGCGTTTTCAATCCGTTCTCTAGGGGAGCTGTACGATAGGCTCATAAAAGGGATTGTGGGATTGACAGCGGAGCAGGTTGGTAAACGTAATGGAATGTAAAAAATCTGGAAATGAGCATAAACAATTAAATACCAGGATTTTTTATTTTTATTTATCGGTATTGGACAATATTGTATATGTATTATGCATCCCTTGTACACTTTAGGCATATTAAAATAAAGTTCGCATTTTTACATGAGTAATGTCTGGTCGCTTTGTAGCTACAAAAATACTGTCAGTGTGAAAGCCCCCTTGGGTCGTGTGTCACCAGTGCCGCCCGTCTGCAAAACTGGGGACATTTAGTAACAAAACACTTGTTTCATATGCATGAGGGGAAAGAGCAGGCATTAGAATTGTGCGAATGGTTAATATGACAATTAAATTTTGCTCCTCATTAAAGCTAATGGCACACACATCCATCCATATTCATCAAAGTAGGAGGGGAACGAGTGAACGGAGGAGATGAAAGGGCCACCTGTGGCAGGTGAAGAGATGTGGTCTGTCTCTCCATCTCTATCTTCTCTGTATCTCTCTCTCAAGTTCGAAGCACAACTTCACCTACAGATGCTAATGATGTCCCTCCTACTCTATTCCCCTTGGGGAGAGCCGCTCACACACTCACTCACTCTCAACCTCCTGGGGCTTTAGCATTTTATTTCTATGGTTACATGAAAGAATAATAATAATACCACTAATGGCTCCATTTGGCAGGGCCTTCTCATTCTGCTCTTGAGTGGCAGAGATCAAGGGATTGTTTATCTTTAAATAGCCAGCTGAGACAGGAAGGGACTCAAGTCAAGCTGTCATTGAGCGTATCTATTCGAATGAAAAGGTAGCAATGAAAATCACCTACTGATTTAATAATTCAAAACATGAAATAAAAGCATGTATATAATAGCAATCCATGATTTTGTTCTAATTTCATAATTTGAGGCTGTGTACAAAACCGTGAATCACTTAACAGACATCATTTTTGTATGAAGGTATGGCACCTTCGAGGGAAAATGGATTCAAGTGAGTTTTCGACATATCCAATATTTAATGAATGCAATAGACACTTCTATCTTGTAAATGCAAATGCAAAATCCATAAATGTAATGTAATAATAATTAAAAAAAAACATGTAAAATAGTAACATTTATAAATGGGATCATCATTTGAATACAAAGGAATACAAATAAAAAAATTGATAACACTGAAATTGTCTAAAACAAGACGTTCCTGTCAAGCGTGCATCTGGCGTCTGGAGAGTCCCGCAGTCGTCTTTCATTTTAATGCACTGTTGTGAGCATCATTGTCTGCTGGTTAACAACAAAATGCCCTCTGAGTTTACCGTTCTCATTTGCTCTTTCACACACGAGTGCATATGTGTTTCTATATATGTAATCTGTCCCCTCCTCTGCAGACTGCTTTGAGATGGATTCTGCAGGGACACTGAAGGAAGTCTGGGGGAAACTGGGACAAATATCTGCCACAGACAGCTTCATTCTCTACACCACAAACCAAACTATTCTTTTAATGGATATAGTTTGCTTAAAGCCCGGGCACACTCTTTCACACTCAATCTTTTTTGCTTTCCTTTTCAACCTTCTTATAAAACCGTTTTTTTGTGTGTTTTTTTTACCCACACTTTATAGATTGTATAGCCTCAATCCCCTCACAGAGTCTCTGATGAAGATTGCACTCAAAACGGCAAACATTCCTGCTATTTTTCTGTTTTCTCTACAGACGTTCACAGCAAGGGCTGTGCCATCTGAATGATTTTTCACACAACGGTCTATTGTTGGGGTATAATCTATTTCAGATAACCCCACCCTTAAATATAAAAGCAACAAATGTGATTGATTGTTTTATATGCCAGCTTTTCCTTGTCTAAGTGGGCAGTTCTTGACCAGAATGACCTGCCTTGTGGACCAAATTTAAGCCTTTAGTCAAAAGTCTGGCTACATGAGCTACATTAACTACCTTCCAAACCAAAGAGTGAGTTAATGCATGTGAAAAAAAATCATCAAAATCATCTTTGAAATCAGTAAAAATGTGGTCACGATTCTTACCATTGCAGTTTCCCTGAGAGAAAACATTAATTAGGTCAACCTGCTGATCGTGTGTGTGTGTGTGTGTGTGTGTGTGTGTGTGTGTGTGTGTGTGTGTGTGTGTGTGTGTGTGCTTGTGTGACAGAGACAGAAGCCTGAAGTCTCGGGCCAAGCAGTACAGGAGCTTAACTCAGGAATCCAGTTGTTATCTGCACTTTGAGCAGCTCTTGACTGTCTTAGTGCTACTCCTCCTAGTAAAGGATAATTCACGCTAAAAATCGTGCCATTTACTTACCCTCAAGTCATTCCAATCCTGTATGATTTTTTTATTTATTTATGTGAAGCACAAAAGGGGAATTTTTTAAATATCCTAATTTCATTTTAATGAATGTTAATGGGACTTTGATGTTAATTTCGTAGTGAATAATGACTTTAATTTCGGTACGCTTGTCACACAATAGCTAAAAAAAGCTAACATTACAACATATGTAATGCTTTGAAAGACGTCTATTATGCTCACCAAGGATGCATTTATTTGATCAAAAATACAGAAAACTATAATATTGTAAAATGTTATTTCAATTTAAAATATCTGTTTTCTATTTGAATATATTATAAAATGCAATTTATTCCTGTGATGTAAAGCTGAATTTTCAGCATCATTACTCCAGTCGTCAGTGTCACATGATCCTTCAGAGATCATTATTAAATGCTGATTTGATGCTCAAGAAAACATTTCTTATTATCATCATCAGTGCTGAAAATAGCTGTGCTGCTTCGTTTTTTTGTAGATTCTATGATGAATAGAAGGGATCAATTTAATTCATCCTTACAGAATAAAAGTATTAATTTATTTGCCACAGAAGAAAGAAAGTCAGAGTTTTGGCACAGCATGAGTAAAGGAGAATTTTCATTTTTGGGTGATTATCCCTTTAAGACTCACCCCAATAATGAGGCCGCTACTTGTGAACCGTGTTTAAACAGTCCAGCCACTAATCCTTAATCTACAAACATGGTACCTGAACCTTGACCTCACTTGTACCATACGCCAATTATAGATAGAGGGCCGGAGCCAGAGAGGTGTGCGAGAGAGGCTGGTTCACTACTGTACATCTGTGCCTTAGCAACTGTGGGAAAAAAGGAAAGTCTCCCCCTCAGGGACACGTCAATGAACGGAGGTGTTGATTCCAGGGGGTTGAAGGGAGCTAAAAAGATACAGTATGTAGGTTATGCGCTCTCTCTTTCTATTTCTCTTACTTTCTTTCTCGCTTTTTCAATGTCTCCCGCTCTCCCTTTTTTTCTCTCTGTCACAAAGTCCCATCCTCCTCCCGCCCCTTCCAGACCTTCGCTAGTGCTGACACCATGATGACGACCTGCTGTCGAATGATCGATGTCATCTCTGAAAGCTGTCAAGAACTCCCTACTTTCATTCTATCTAAAAAGAAAAAAATATGCAGCAGCCTTGTATTGCCTATTTATCTTGGCACCTCACAGGTAAACCGGGAGAGGTTATGCCATGCAATTGGAAATAATAAATAAGTGAATATTTCTGTACAACTTGGTGCTACATTTCTTTTTTTCTCTCTGAAAGTGAATATTAATTCCTTTCACTCAGGAAATCTGAATTTCATTAAGGCCGCTCTTAATCCGTGTTTTGAGGAGCTGAGTGCGTATTGACAGAGCTTAAGATTCGGTAGGTTTACACCTCGCTCATTTAAAAAGCTGTCCATCAGGGTGTTTATTCAGCGAATGTAAATTCACCCCCAATTACCATTCAGTTCCACGCTGCTTTAAATCCCCCCCCATAAAAAGAAATCTTCATCCCAGACAATTCAGATGGTCACAATAACTTAATCCCAAGATAATTAAGACAAGTCTGGTGAGAAGGGTATTTAGAATGCACAACACTTCAAAAGAGACGCGATTTATGTTTGTTAAAAGTTTTTTGTTTTACCCCCTTCATTTGCATTTTTTTCCCTCTTGTCACATCCTTATTATCCCAAACTCCAGCCACATCCTCTGTGACTCACAGTGATTTAGAACAACTCCCCTCCCCCAGCCAATTATTTGTGTATCTGAGTTGTATAACTTATTTAGCGATACATGGTGTCGGTACAGTTATTCAACACGTATGTGACTGCTTTACGTTCTACTTTATGTTTTTTGTATATGTATTAAAAGAAGTCTCGTATGCTCAACAATGCTGCATTTGATTAAAAAAATACAGTAAACGCATTAATTTTGAGAAATAATATTATTCAAATTTAAAATGTTTTCTATTTTAATATATTTAAAAGTCTATTTACCTGTGATGGTAAAACTGAATATTCAGCAGTCATTACTTCAGTCTTCAGTGTCACATGATCCTTCAGAAATCATTCTAATATGCTGATTTGGTGCTCAAGATTAATAGAAAGTTCAAAGTAAAGATTTTATTTAAAATATAACTATTTTGGAACTTTATAAAATTTTACTTTTGACCAATGTAATGTTTTCTTTCTTTCAGGGCCTTTAAGGGCCTGTGTTATCTTCATAAATCATTATATTTATGAATGACCTTTGTTTCCACATTTTCCAACTCGCATGCTTCACCATTTATTTGCACTCTGGATGCCATAGATGGCTCTTAATCCCTATATTCTGTGTGAATTTTGCAGTAAAGTAAACGTTTTTATACCCAGACAGAGTAACAACAGCCAAACTGTGGTCAGGGTCAAAAAAGATCTGATACTTGGAGGGAAAGAGAAAGAAGGCAGAGGAAACAAGAGTAATTGTGTGGTGAATTTCAGGCCTGTTTCTCCTTTGTTCTCTTATGTCTCGTTTCCACTGAGCGGTACGGTACGGTACGGTACAGTACGGGTCGGGTCGGTAAACCAACTCAGCCAGAATGACTCCCGAGGACGCGAGTCCAGTAATTCTTCTAATGGAACAGCGCGTTCTTGAAAGCGCCACTCAGCTCGCTCTGCTACTCCGGTTATCTCTGTATGTAGGCTACATTTTATGCAACAATAAAACGAAATATGTTATAAAACACAACTCTCTGCTTCTTTTCGATTTCATTTAAATACATTTTAAAAATTATAAGCACACAAATGTGGTTCAGGCAACGCATAGCCTATTGATTATATTCACTTCATTTATGTACGGTATATATTTATAACAAAACTAAATATAAAACACAACCCTGCCTCTTTTCGTTTAAAGTTTTAAATAGTAAACATATTCCAGGCAATATGTAATGTATTGCATATTGCATTGGTATAAATGTTGCAATAAACAACATAACAGATGATCTTGTAATAAAATAAAAAAATGACAAAACGATCTCTTTTTGTTGAATTTCAGTTTTATCAATAATAGCCAGTATAAAAGTATAAGTAAAAGGTACAAAAAGCTATACAGTAAAACAAACAATTCAGTCAAATATACAAATTCAGCGCTCAAATATATGAAACTTCACTTAGCCTTCTGCCAAAATTATTGGCCAGGGAGCGAATTATAGATTTACGAGACCAAAGATCGCCTGTTAGGTCTAGGCTACAAGACAAATTATATCTCATGTTTAACCACTACAGAGACGTCAGAGTCAGCGGTAAACATCAGAATGACTAGCCGAGGAAAGGCTGTTCCAGGCGGGGTGCACGAGCGCCGAGCGTCCGGTGATTGCTTGGAATGGATCTCAGTCAAATTATCATAAATCTATAAATAAACCACAGATTTGAGCTTTAAAAGCTACATTCTCAGCTGAAAAACTCTTAAAACTACATTTTGTGACACAATAACAGTGGTATATTATATTTCAACTGTATATTAAAAATGGCGCTTCTAATGCCCTTGTAGCACGCGCAAGTGACGATCCTCTGTCAACCAATCACCATTCTGCAATGAGTCTAGCTCCACCTTTTAGTACCGTACCACTGTGCTAGGTACCCCAACAGAAGGGTACCCAAAAAGTGGTACAGTACGGCTTTTTGGTACCATTCACAACTTTTGACAGTGGAAATGCAAATAATTGCGTACCTTACCGAACTGTACCGTACCGTACCACTCAGTGGAAACAAGCCATTATTGGGGGGCAATGGGCAACAATTAGGCTAAATGACTGATCATCTCTTTTGTAAGGCAGTAATGGAATAAAGAAGAAAGCTGGAATGAGGGTGGGAGAGGTAAATCTTAATGAATGATTAATGTATGACATATGTGTCATCATTGGATAGGCTGCACATTTGGCCTATTCCACAACAGCACAGCTAGGGTCTAATATGTTTCTCTCATCTACTCAAATTCATTTGTCATTCGCTCTTGTCTATTGCAGCATAGCTGCACAAATAACCAAATTAAAATCATCGCCACATGGCCTTGTGCGCATCTTAAAAACAAAAAAAGGCTGTGATTGTATTCAGCACTCTGTTTTGTCATCTACTACATATACTGAGCATGCATGTGACTCAGGATCAGGGCCGGCGAGGGGGCAAAAGGGGGCATTGCCCCTTCAGATCTGATTTGTGCGCCCTCCGTTTTAATTTGTCCCCACTCCACCCCCGAAACACGATTGATTTTAACGCTTTGACACGTACGATCACACTGGTGCGATTAGAATGCTCAGTGCATCACTAATAAAACAAAATACATTCACTTACACATATTTGACAATCGGAATATATCATATAGTTCATTATATAATAAAAAAATGTGTGCATATATATATATATATATATATATAAATATTATTTTGCACTATTATTACAGAATTTTATTGTAATATAGTTACTATTACTACTACAACTATTAATAATTACAACATTAAATAAAATGTTTATTCAGTTTAGTAGTAATAATAATAATAATAATAATAATAATAATAATAATAATAATTAGACAATATTAAAATACAAATACATTGTAAAAAAAAATACATTATTGCAAAAAAATAACTCTATTGGCAAGATTAATTTCTTTGGGCAGCAGAGCATGGGCAAGACAAAACTTAACTCGGTGTCAAAGGCTCTTGTTAGTTTGTCATTTTTATTTCAGTGTGATTTTATATGTCTTTTTGCTCTTTAGCCTTAAGCGGCATATATAAGCAGCATCAATACTGTAGCTTAAATTACAACATTTGTTAAAATAAATTGCACTTATTTTAAAACTGTTTTACCAAACTGTACAGCCTTGATCCTTACTTTAATGCTCTTTCTCAATCTCTTTGTCTTCAGGAAGTTAAGCACTTCCCAGGATTTTACCTGATTGAACCTGTCCTTGAGCATATTTCCAAGTAGATCGACGCGCCCTGAACTCCCTCCCCGCCTCTTTTCACCCTTGTCTGGCCTCTGTAAATAAGTCATCAATGGCTGAGGAATAGCTGTGCAATTCATTAAGAGCGATGGCCGAGGAGAGGAAAAGAGAGGACAGGTGGTTATTAGAAGGGAGGGGAGGAAAACATAAAAAAGAGACAGAGGAAAGAACTGCCGAGACCTGCTTCCATTACTTCTGACTGTAATTACCAGAAATGTTATGCCTATTTAACCCAAACGAAAACCAAACACATGCCCACTCAGACACCCCCTTCCCCACCCCCTTCTCCTTCCTAAAAAAAGTTGTATATATATATATATATATATATATATATATATATATATATATATATATATATATATAAACATACATACTCGGGCCCCAAATGAGCCAGGACTACCACAGTTCCCCTTAAAAAAAAACATAGGTGCCTGACTCCCCTGGTAATTATAATCTCACCTGACAGGAAGCAAACAATTGCTTGTCTGATCATGACCTGCTAGTGAGTGGGAATGAGATGTGCCAGTTTGCAGTCATAAAGACATAGAGAAGGGAGAGAACAAAAAGGAAGAAGACCAGAGATTTACAAACAGCTCACTCACTGGTGCAGGCGACAGAAGGGGGGTCGGAGAGGGCTCTGTAGTAGCCATCCTCGCAGTCACATCTCCACGAGCCCTCTCTGTCATTATAACTGTGTGCGGGACAACGGGAACACTGAAGATCCTGAGATGAAGACTTGTAGAATCCACGACCGCAGGCTAGATGGTGATGGAGAGAAAAAGAGAAAGAATTAGCATGTGTTCACATTTTGTATAATCTAGTGTTTGGATCAGACTGCCCCTTTAGCACCATCATAAGAAAGACAAAAAAAAACAATCACAAAATATGCCTTAATTGATACCTCAATTGTTTCTCATAGACATAAATCAGACTAAATGGAGTACTAATAGAGATGTTTTAGCTTCTCAGATTTTCAGACATATGTATCTTCTCTAGGGTATCAGAAGACATCACAAAGTATCAAACTGTGCTTAAACTCGAAATTTTAAATATGAGATATGCTAGAATTTCAAAGTATGTATAGTGTTGTTATATTATCAGTAGTTGAAATAAATCTTAAATATAATAAACTATAAATATTAAATAAAAAGCTTAAACTTAAAAAAGTTAAAGTTAAAGTACTAAAATTAGTAAAACTAAAATAAAATTAAAGCTATTGAAATATTTTTTTAAATAATCAAAAACTATAATAATCAAACACTTTTAAATAAAAATGACAACACTTTTACAACTAAATTAATTACAAAACATTAAAAAGAAAAGTCAATTCAAAATATGAATACATACTATATATTAATAAATACTATAATAGTATATAAATAATACTAAAATAACACTGTTTATAGCAGGAATGTTGTCAACAATTGGCTCAGTAGACATTTTAAGACACAAATCGATACATAAAATAGCTGAGAACTATGAAAAGATCAGCCATTGAGCAATAACGTTTTCTGCTGGGTCATTACAACACAAATTTAGTCACGCATATGATGCATCAACCAGAGGCCTTATATTCCTGATCACCCAAAAACCTCTAGCATGCCTGCCTTTGCACCACCTCTAACAGTCAGAAATGTCCTAGAGGCAAGGTTACTTTGGAAAATAGGAAACTTAAATGGATTATTTCAGTATTTCACCTTTTATGAGGGGAAAAAAGGACATCCCACAGGCAGCCAGGGATCAGAGACAAAGCAGAAATTAGGGCCAGAACGCTTTAGGCTATGCACAAGAATCACCCTCACACGTTCCAATGACAATGAGTCATTTACTCCCATACTTTATTTCATATGCCCATATGGGCTGAATTTCCAATGAAGCACCATCATCATATATTACTATTTGCATCATATATTACTATTTGCATTATAATTAGACAACATTAAATACCTAATAAAATGTAAATGTACCTAAAAAATCATTACTAATCAATTTTGTGTTAATTAACCTTGTGAAAAGAGAAGAAAAACTGCAGAGAGAGCAAATCTGGGGTGATTCCACAGGCTGGGGTATTTTCCTGGTTCACATCAGTAAGCGAAAAGAAATAAGCTATTTTTGGTTTGGCCTTTAGGTCGGCACTGCTGAGAGACGCTAATCCACACTTAGCAGCTGTTTGCTTAAAACCCCCATCAGCCTAAAGAGGGAATCGGGCCCACATGATTTTTCTTAAACCCCAACCACGCCCGCATCCACAGGATAAATATTACTTTGTTCACAGCTATGCATTTAAATGATTATCACCAGGGACACAACACTACTGATTTTCAATTCAATTTTCAAACCTAGTTTTTATATCTCAAGTAGTTGCATTATTGTTTCAGGTCCTTCCAAAAGGGGGGGAAATACTGCAGCTTTCCGTGACAAGACTAAAATGGTGATCGCACAGGAGGTCTGCTGATTTCCTCTTTTTAAACACCACCTTGTTGAGATGGGGGGTGGCTGAGGGAAACGGTATCCCCATTTCAGCTACATGAAAGCCTTGTCACTGTGTATTTTGCTCAGAACCATAGCATGGTGTGGCCATGCAACATAAAGAACAAGGGCCTTCAGAGGCTGAGAAGAGGAGGAAAGGGATGTGATTTTATCTGGAATCTCTCTCAACTAGTGAGGACTTGTAATTGAAAGCAGCAAATTTACTTCTTGGTTGTCAGGAGGTGGTGCTAGCCAAGTGTACCGTGAAATAGTCGTGGTTAAAAGAAAAAGGTATTCAGGGTTGTTTTTTTTTTAGGATTCCTTTAAAAAAAAATACAAATATTCATTGTGTAAATTAGGTAATTACACCAAAAAAACTGGAAAAGGAAAAAGAACAGGGGGGAAAGGGAAATAAAACAAGTAGGGAAAATTACAAAACTGAAAAGGGAAAGAGATAAGGAACTGGAAAGGGAAGCAAAGTAACAGAAAAAAGTAACAGGGAAAGGAAAGGAAAGGAAAGGAAAGGAAACGAAAGGAAAGGAAAGGAAAAGGGAAAGGAAAAGGGAAAAGTAACAAGAAAAGGAAACACAGGCAAAAGGAACAAAAGTAAAAGGAACACAAGGAAAAGAAGATAAACAATGGAAAGGACAGGAAAAGGAAAATGACAGGAAAAGCAGGGTGAGAAAGTGCAACAGGAATTGGAATAGGAAACACAAGTACAAGGAAAAGAAAAGATAAGGAAAATGACAGAACAGAAAAGAAAAATCACAGGAAAGATAAGGCAAGGAAAGGGAAAAGGAAAAGAAATGGAAATGGGAGGAATGAAAAGAAGAATAAGAAAGTAACAGGCCAGAAAACCATTTCCTTGGTAAGCTGGTGTGTCTGTTAGTTTTAGTTTTCAGCTCTGAGCCGAAAAGATTCCGTCTGAGCCCGAGAGCTCAAGACCAGGCCATGGGCACTCAACGGCTCTCGTGAACACACTAAGATTAGCACCATCACAAATCACCAAAACAGGAGGACTCTCGACTGCCTTTTTACTTCTCTGAAGCGGGGAGGGTTTATTTTTACATCCGTGCGATCAGGATTTGTTTATCACGCCGTCTGAGATGCCCAAGTATCCCTGAGTTGTTTACACAAGCAACCAACCAGCAAATTAGGCCTCAAATCAAATGTAGTGCTGACATGGGGGCCCGCCTGAGAACCTGTCTCCACTCCACCTCTCTGGTTTTACTATGAGTGACATGCACAAACACGGCATTTCTGAGGCCCAAATTCCTGCTCTCCCAACACAGACGTGCAAATAGTGGCACTGAACTAGTCGAAAAACATGCAACCATTGTGCTAACGCAGTAACCCGCCACCGCAGAGATAAATGATAGCTTTGTTTTCCCCTTCCTGACAGCTTTATTTCTGTGGAAGGAAAAGATGAGGCTTGGCCAATTATGCCTCCTTCTGCCATGCTGCATAATGTCTGCTAGCATGTAATCATGACTGAATTAGCGCTACATGACCCCGTGTGCCATGGACTCTTGAGAGCATGGTAACCAATCTCTGAAACTGACATTGAGACAATATCCTCCACTTAACTGCCCATTTCTGCTCTGAATTGAAAACATGTCCTGCCAACATAACCGTTTGGCTGCTAAATTGCGAAACGGAAAGGAAAAACACTATCTTAGGCGGGTTTAAAAAAGTTAGCAGAAGGACTTGGTGAGCATGAGCTTTATTCAAGCTGCCACGAGCATGAAAGCGAGCTAATGGGATGTGCTTGTTGACATGGGTACGCAGAGCAGGCAACAGCAACCTCATTTACTGCACATAGAAATTAGTCGGCCCCTTAGAAACAGAACAACAGAGAAAGAGATTAAAACAGCCTGACATTCCTCTCAGAGTCTTTAGCAGGCGGCGGGTGCCAGCGTCAGTAATTTACCTTTTAGTGGTCAAGCTGAAGGGGAAAAAAGTCTCCCAGCGTTTCTTACACGGTACTGATAATGCAGGAAGACTTTGCCACTAAAATACCTCAACTTCTAATATGTATTCTGCATAAGCCAATCGCACACAAAGCATGTATGTATAGACGATCTCAACAAGACAGCAGAATTTTTTATAGGGTTTGGATACTGGTTAAGTAAAACTTCTTCAAAATCAGCTTCAACGCTGTTTTTGCATATGCAATAATGAATCCCTTCTCATTTTTAAAGACTTATTAGAGAGATTTAACAACAACCCAAAGGTAAAATTCAAAACAATGTCCAGTTGAACTGCACAGACTGCTGACTTGTCTAAAATTAGTGTATTGACTACAAAATTCTCTAACAGTCCTCCCTCTAGGGAGAGTGAGGAAATGTCCTAATCACAGGCTTTCCTAAAGCAAGTGCTGGTTTTTCTCTTGGTCTTGTGCTGTCAGTTGTTTTCTCTTGTTGGCTTTCTTTCAATGAATTTCCTATAAACTTCTGGGCTGCCCTTTTTAGAACTTTGTATATTATTTTCTGATCTCAGGCTACGTTAAGAATGGAATATTACTTTGCTACTTATGGAATACTGCACAGTGCACACTTGTACTCTCTTGTGAAGTGTGTGTAATTGTATTGAATGTGCAGTTGTAGTGTACTTCAAATCTTAATTATATGTTTAAAAAACTGTACTTGCAGATAATATGAATGGAATGAGAGTACATTTTTTATGACTGTTTTTTGACACACTTTTTCTTAATCAAGGTTTATATTAAATATATATCATATTAATTGTTTTAATAATATTTTGTCATGATTTAAAGCAATTAACATGCAATTTAGTGTACATTCAGTTTGCACTTAAGTATGTTTAAATCCTATAAAAGTAAATTATTTCTGTTACTTTTCTTTTTTTCCGATAAGCTGCCTAGGATTTTTTTTTAATAGTAAATAAAATAGTACCCAATATTTCACTATAAATGTTTCAAACTGTATTATGCCACTTTATTTTCACATGAACTCATTGTGCTGCATGTGAGTGACATCCTAGAAATGCAACATTATTAACATTACAAAATAACATAAAAACTAAATTTAATTTTGAGTGAAAAACTAGGCTAATCTATAAAACATTTGACATCCAAATCAAATAATGAGTTAAATAAATACTAATTAAATCATTGTATTTTAGGATACAGTATCACATGCAGTGTGCTCTGTTGTGCAGATTTTGGCATATGTAGTAGATAATCTGCATATTTCATATATACAGTACATTTTCATACTGTGAACAGTACATATTTATATCAATGAAATTATATAATTCAATTTACTTTTAAATTAAATTACACTGTGAGTCAGAGCAAAGTATATAAACAAGATTAGCATTAGATATTTACTCTTGAATTACATGTAGTACACTTTCTGGCTATGATAAGAAGTAGATATCAATAGACACCGTTATTTCCACCCCCGATGAAAGCATGAGAAAACCTAAAACCTTTTAAACTCACAGAAAGCCTGTTTCCATGCTGTCAGCCCTTGTGTGGCAAGCATTTTAATCTTTCTTCCTAAGAGGGCGAGAAATCTACCCAACTCCAGGAAACAGAGCGAGGGTACAAAGGAAAGGGGAAGAATCAAAAGGCATCAAGAAAGCAACACACCAGGATGGGGTCCAATTTTGGCCCTGTACCCTTTGCATTTCTCCTACAACTGCTAGACTGAGACGAAGAGACTAACGGTTACAGAAAAAAGAAAGAAAAGTTGGATTAGAGGGTTGTGAAAATGTCAGATTAAAATGTTAAAAGAGGGATCTTATTCCGAGCTATTCGCGCAGTGCCCCACGCATTACTCGGAGCGAACAGGTTGGATTAGGGGTGTGTTCCTGATGCAGACAAGAATCTCATTCATGGCAGCTACCTGTGTGGAGGAGAGATAAGTAGCTTTCCGTCAGAAACAAAGAGAAGATTAGCATTCTCTTACACTGTGCTGAAGGACACACCAGGATGCCCTCTGAAGCCCTCAGAGAGGAACAAGAAAGACTTGTGAAGAAAGAACAGATCAAAGTCTATCAGAGCACTCTCCTAAATATAGTTAAAATGTTAACATCATGAATTGTGCCAAAAAACAGCTGTTCATTTGAAATAGTCTCTTAGGTGCCAGTTTTACTCATTTTATAAAAATAGGTTCCATGTTTTCTGGAAAATTAGGTCTATAAATGAAGTGCTAATAAAAAAAATCTAATTGCGAAAAAGATGAATAATAACAAACACTGAGGAAAAGTCTGTGGCACAAACCTTCATGAAAAGCAGCTGTTAAATTCAACTGCATGCCACTAAGCTAAATACATTTTAATTCAGATAATATGTAATGGCATTTTTTGTGTACATAATGGTACAACAATTCTTCTCTTTTGCAAGTACGTTTTAAACAGAAGAGGATAGTAAGGATATATCTCTGCAATTACAGCTGAAAGCATTATGCTTTGACAGTCACATTTGTGTTGGCTGGAAGTAGTCATGGTTGTGCCAAGAACGGATCTTTCAACTTGCTCCTCATTTCTCATGTGAGGCAGACTGCAAATAAATGCGATTACACTCAAAATACTCTCTGGACGGTCATGAAATTGTGGCAAAATACTGAAAGGATCTGTAAAATGTTATTGCTGTTAAACAGACCACAAAAGAAAAAGAAAAAAAATTACAGTTAAATACAACAACTCAACTCATACCCATAGCATCTGCCCAGATGGCTTTCCTGGCATAAGATGTGTTCTGTGATAACGGAAAAGAAGGAAACATGAAATGTCACTTTTACAGGGAAAAGGAACACTTTTAAAACAAAGCAGCCTTTTAGGAAAAAAGGATTTGGGCTTTCATCAGAATTTAAAATGCCTTTGAAATGCTTCCTTCCAAGTGTAAATGCTGGTCTTGTTTGCAGCTGATTGCAAAACAGAAAATGTAAGCATATCCCGAGGCACCTGCACTTCCTCTTCCACGTCATGCACATTGATTTGCAAATGAAAAACAAAAATTAAACCACAAAATATTAGCTACATTAACATTCGCCCAAATATTCAGTTACTAATCAGATTGATGGCTCTCCAGTTCTGAAAATTTGAATTGAATTCCACAGTTTAATTTCATTTAAACAGAACTTTCAAAATCTAGAATCAGATTGGATTCATTTATATTAGCGGAAATTAATGCATGTAAACATACTTACAGAATTACTTTGCTTCCAGAAATTATACTGATATCTCGAGTTAGCTCCTCCCCCTTAAAAATGTCTTTTTCACTCATTTTATTTCTTTCAACACAAAGTTTGTGCGCATTAAAAAGTCCTGAAGTGAAGCACAGCTGTTAGAAAACAACAGATTTGGTAATTTCTTGGAAGAAAAAAGTGAAAGATCTCCTTAAGAAAACTAAAACCACAGCTAATCAGATCTAAATCAAGCATCCACCGTCAGCAAGTTATACCTCACACACACACACACACATTGAGACACACAGTCTGAATGACTTTGCATCTTTGACAGAGGAGACTAAATGAACGCACAATGGCGAACTGGCAGAGGTCCCTCATTATAAAGCCAAACACAGTCGTGACCTGTCCAAACGTGCATGGACGCACACCTATTTGGAGAAACACACATCCACGCACACACACTCTAATAACGGTCTATAGAGACAAAATGATACAGCACTCCATCAAATCCCAGCATCACCGCTGGTGATCCATGAAAAACTAACATGTGGCACACATTTCTATCTTCCAATAATCATCTCCTCAGACAAATGATCGTTTCATATAGTCTTGATTACTGTGCCGCTCATAGCTGTCCCCACAAAAGCAGAGAACGGTATTACTTTCTAATTTTATTGATTCTTTTTTGGCACAATGTGTTCAGTTCGAGTTACATTCAGTAATGACTTGGCTGAGAGACAGTGCTCTGTGTGTGTGACATTTCTTCTCCTTAATCTCATTTTATGAGCAGAGAGAATTTAGTCTGCTTCTCATTAGCAAACAGCATCTCGGCCCCAGCAGAGCACCGCAAATGTGGAAAGATTTTGAATGTGAATTTGGAAAGCTTCAAAAAGCATTCAATTCATTTAAACGTGGGATCTCAAAGGATTCGATTGTAAAAGTGCACTGTGACTTCCGAAAAACATAAAAATTAGTAATGCCTTGTACACAAAACTGCCTATTATGCAAACACAGTTTATGTTCGTTTTCAAATTTCTCATTAATTTGATCTTTTTCCATGAGGGGTCCTGTTGATTACATTGCAATCATATCCTGAAATAGATAATTATATGACTACAAATGAAAATAAAAATCTTTAAAATGCTGTAATGTACTCTTATAATCACAAAACATCTGATAACAAATAACCAGCCACTTTCTGGTTAAAGATACACAAACTCTACTTTGCTTTTGAATGGAAAAGTGCAAAACATGAGCTTCCTCAATCCAACAGCATTTGAAGCATGTTATTTCTGTCATGTGTAATGCAAAACTAAAGTTTAGCAATCAACTAAAACACAATGAAGCTGAACATGACTCAGCAGAGAAATGTGTCGTTCCATCAAACACACATATTTTGACAGTGCGAACAAAAACACTGCAGCGATGTGAAATAAATAGCCCATGTGAATAGCCAGGAATCTTTGTCGTTTCGCTAGCAACGTTGTGATATCCGTGGTGTCACCAGGGTCGCTCACGGGCTGGGCACGGGGTCAGTGAATATTAACTTAATTTACACATGGTTGCAAACAGAGCAGCTTGCACAATGCAGGCCTGCCTGCTCTGCTTAGTAACGTGAGCAGCCGAACTGACAGGTCACTGCCAGGCTGGAAGATGGATGAGCGGAGCAGTTGACCCTTGGCTTGCCTGAGGAGCCAGCTCTATGGCTTCTTTCCCCTCCAAACAAAGACCCCCTACTAGCAACCGCCCTGCTCACAACTCCAGCAGCACTAACAGGTCCCGACATCTCCATCAACCCTTGCATGCACACAAAAACACAAGCAGATTTTGATAGGCTTAGCCTAGTCTTTTTGGCCCGACAAACCCGGCGAAACACTCTTTTATGCATGCATTCAAACACATGCGGCCCACACTATGGGCAGCTTACCCCCTTCAGCTGCCTAAACGCTGGCACACACACTTCTCTTTTCGAATTGCTCTCTGCTCATCCGTACTAATGGATGCAATTGGACAAGCGGACACTGTGTTAAAAGCAACAAAGCAGCCGTGTGTGTGTGTGTGTGTGTGTGTGTGTTCGGAGCAGCTCTGGCCCGAGGCGACCGGGTGAAAGTGATATGTGACCAGGTTGAAGGCCTTAACACTCAGTGAGCATCAGGGAGGGTCTGTTGTCAGAGGGACTCTCCTCTGGGAGAGCGGCAGAGCAGGAGACTCAGCAGCTCAATCTCTCCCTAAGAGCAAAATCAATAACTTATTACATAACTGCACACTTTTCTCCTTTACAGAGTGAGAGAGAAGGAAGGAAGAAGTCTTAGGAGGCTTGTTCTAGTATGAAAATGTCTTGCTAATATCACAACCAGGACTTCAGAAAATGATATGGGAGCCATTGGTGCTTTAATTAATCCTTTAAGAGCCAAATAACTTTTAGTTGACAAATTACAGAATCACTCGGTTGTTCAGAAGCGCTGATGTTCATTTTTGTCAACTGCTGTGGTGTAGATCCACTGGGAGGTGTATTAAACGCTATGAATTTATTCTCAAAACTGTTAGAAGATCAATTAGAGTGTGGAAAAAGGATGTGTGGTAGACATAACTGATTTGATTCAACCTTACTTGGATTCACTACGCTAGACAATAACCAATATTTTGTGTAACATATCTGAATTCTTTAGAATAATATTTTACAGCAAAACTCGTTTGTGAAAAAGTATCTTTAAAAACAACCTGTAAGAGAATGTATACAATTCTCTGCACCTTTAGAATCAGATATATCTGAAGAATGACTTTAGTCAGAGAACCCCCATAGCTGCTCTGAACGATTCACTGTGTGAGTGAGCGATTCTAACTGCAAAGTTGCCTGTGAGCTCAAGACTGATTCATTAAAAAGAACCAGTTCAAAGGGGACATTTGTACATGAATCAAATTTCCACGTTTTTTTTTTTTAATTTAATTATGAATGACAGTATGTTAAACATTTATTATTTAACCTAAGAACTTTTTTTTGATCCAGTAAAACAACAGGAAATGTGATTGTGAACATGAAGCAACTACAACACATCAATAACTGGACTACAGCCAACTGACAGCCTTGACAACACAGCACAATGACAGCTCCCCTCATGTTCAAAACCACTTTCCATCTGACAAAACCGAGGGGGAAAAACAAACACTGCTCCGAGAGCAGGCCGCTGTTCTCGAAGACCCTGACCAGCCGAGAAGGCCATTATCCATCAGCAGATGATTCTAACCCTGACAGTTTCGGACCCAACGGGCTTCCCTGAGGAACTGTTTAAATAAACACATTTACAGTTCTCTAACGGATGACCGTTTGTAGCCTTTACTTTCACACCTTATCAATCACTAGCATGTCAAGCCTTTATACAATCCTCCCACCCCCAACTCCTGGTGGCATCATTTTAAATGCAAAGCATGGCCTTCACCGAGCCTGGGTCTTGCGTCCCTCCACCTCGGCGACTTCTGCAGGTTGTCTCCACAGCTATTGCCCTCCTTCTGTGTTCTGGCAATCCATCAGGCTTTGACTAACTTCTGTCCAACTATTTGACATCTGGGAGATGGATGGTGTCAGCGCCTACCGTTGCCAGTACCTCCTCCTGTTAGCATCTTAGCCAACGCTAGCTTGTTTTTCCCCTTAGAATAATAAACAGAGGCTTGCCTTGTAAATAACGCAAACTGGAAGAGCGGGGCAACTATCGGTTAATATTAGGCATTTCGTTAGACAAGATACAGTTATTAATGTGATTGAGCAACATACATTCCACGAATTGTTCGCAAAAGCTTAACGGAAACAAAGAGATCAATGTCTGCCTACAAGAACTCCTCTTTTTTTTTGCATCCAAAGGACTTACTGTCTCCATTTTCTCTGAGTAGACACTGTTGAACAGAGCTTTGCAAATGAATAGCCGCTATTTTTACTTGAGCTCTATGCAAATAAACTCCGGCATGCTGCTGAACACTTCAGATTCCTTTTTTTCCCCAACACCCATAACACTGATTCTTGTAACTGCAATGATCAGATCTCTAGAAAAGCAGGAAGGAGTGAAGCCTTGCATTGAGACTTACCATGAAATGATTTGACGAGAGTAAGGGATGAAGCATATGACTTTTTCTTCAGTGAGATGATATTTTGAAAGTTTTTAGCCGTAAAATAGAAGTCAATATGGTCCAAAACAATATTGGAGCCCATTTACTTTTGTATAAAATAACTTATTTTATGTTCCACAGAAGAAAGAAACAACATCAATTATTTGACATAATTTTTTTGTTAACTATTCCTATCAAAGGACGGTTTTAGAGTTAGACATTTTATAAGTTGTGGCATCTCAAACACGTCACAACAGCTAAAGCCATCCGCCTAGCGCAAGTATGTAGAAAAGCAATTAAAATACTGTGCCAACGGATGTGTGTCCTGTGCGAACGGCTGTTTAGAGGAAGAGGGGGGAAAAGAAGAAAGAAATGAAAGACACACAATCCTCCATCAGGCATCTGATGAATAAGATGGTCAAAACATGCATTTGCATGGCCCTCCTTAAGTTTCCCCACTCAATTTTTAATGCAAGACATTTTAGACTTTGTTCCGTATGCATGAGCGTCTGCTTGTGTGCTTGTTCTTATATAAATAGTGTGGATTTTATAACAGAACACTGAGAGATGGTGTAAAAACAGAAGCTTTCGAAGGCTTCGGGGTCACAGTGCCTTGGCCGAGCCCTTGAGGGGAAGAAGAGAAAGAGAAGATAAAGAAAAAGAGAGAACTGCAACATAAGCTGTATACTCCTGGAAAGATCAGTCCTCCCATATTAAAAAGACCCCTGTCACTCACAGGCCTTCAGCCCCAGATACCGTGCACTGCATTACTGTTTCCCTGACAGAGGGGGAAAACACACCAGTATTTTTCAGTCTGGTTGCTGCTCGGGGGGAACTCTGAACAGGCAATTTAATATCGGGAAGATCGCTAAGAGGAAGTGCTGATGCGGCAGTCTCATGCCCATTTTATTTAGATTAACTACAGTGGTAATAACACAGCTACTCATGCCAGGAGCGACGCACAACTCATAAAGTGACAATGGAAGGGGGCAGGAATCTAAATGGGTGACAGGGTTTGTTTGTCGCCAGCCATGAGAGAAACACACAACATTGTTTTTGAGGAATGCAAGATGGCTTTGTAAACAGCGATTAATTCACAGGAAAAGCGAAAAAGAGGAAAAGAGTTGCTTCACTATTTCATTTTTTATTTAATTTCTTTTTTTTTTCTTTGAGTGAGTAAAAATTCCCTAATGTTGAATAGGTTAAAAAGGGTGGAATTGTAAAAAAAGACATAAAACGCATCCTTTTATTATGCTTAATGTGTGCCAAATAGCCCATATTACATAGAAGCACCATCAACTTTCTCCTTTGCTCCCTTTCTGGCTTTTGAAATAGCTTTCAGCTTTGCAGCAACCTCTCAGCATGAAACAGCCTTGCCCATTTTAGCTTTTGATAACATAATAGTGTTCTGAAGCACCCTTTACGTGATAACTTAATGATGTAGACGTGTATGTGCACCGCATAAAAGCTATCCAAGCCTTCCGGAGATATCTGATTAATCATTACTGGTCTGCACACTTGATAATCTATAGGTGGAGGAGGTGACCCAGATTGGCAGAAAAAAGGCTGGACAGCCACTTAAACCACAAAAAACCAAGAGGTCCTCTCCCGCAGATCCTAATCATGTGTCATGTGACTGCCAAAAAAAACAAAAACAATGCTTAGCACCATTAGTGACAGTGATGGCACTGGGAGTGTTTTAGTCTTAATTGCAGAGTATATCAAAGGCAACTGTAATTGTGTTTCCTGTTCGGACACTTCTTAAATAACCAGGTCTCTGCTGTTTATTTTCTCTTTCTGTCAGGGTCATTTCAAAGGTCCGGAGAAGGGCCCGGCGTCAGGGCTGAACCTTCTCCGGACGCGGTGTAATTTGCGAGCGATTGGTTTGGCTTGGTGCCAAATGGAAAGAGAAGAAAAGAGACGAAGAAAGAGAGCATGGCTGTTTCTGAGAGCTAAGCTGGAGCGCTAGTTATCATTTAATACCAGTGTCAATGTGCATAAGGCTATAAATTAAGAGCCCACAAATCAAACTACTAACAGGGATTCCAATTATTGTTCCAAGGATTTTGCACCCACATTTAATCCATCATTATTATCTCTGCCCAATAAGCATGTTCTTTTTTTCTGTCCTATTTATTTTTGTATTAATCGTTCTTCTTTTTCAGCATGTTTTGTTTTGTTATTGCATTGCTTTGCTGTAATTCGGATGAATTACCTCACATTGAGATAATTCTATGGTTGGGCGCTCAGTAAACCAATTAGAACAAGGATTGTCTTGGTAAATGGACACATAAGCAAGTCTTGCACATAATAATAACTTATTAATTGCTCCATTGTCCTCTCTTCTGTTGCATGCAAGGTTAATCAGTGTCACTCTAAAGCATGCCAACATATGTGTGCAATTGAAAATAAAGTACTCACGTTCACACGCATCTCCCTTCTGGTGAAATCCTGCTTTGCATATACATTTCCCAATGGGAACCAGCCATTCTCCTTCTGCGCTGCAGTGCATTTTGGGAGAGTTGTCGGCCTCCTCCTCTGCGTCGTTGACGCACATACCCTCCACTTCCACCAGCGACGAAAACTCTGACCCTGTCACCGTATCTGGGAATGTGGCCAGGTTCTCAATAATCGACCAACACTTCTTGTAATACACTTTGACGGAGACCAAAGCGATGCAGGCACCTACATCCTGGAAGGCCAGGTAGAAGCCTCGGCGGGAGAGGGGCCCGATTATACGCACCTCCGTGTTGAGCTTCATCTTTCTTTCCCCCAGGTCACCCTGAGTGAAACTCTCGTCCGCAGCTATAGTATCAATTTTCACATACTGACTCTCCCTTATATTCCTGCCCACCTCCACGTCGGTTTCCTGGTAGTACAAGTTGAACGTCTCCTTGCAAGAGCCAACCACCCCTGGAAGGCTGTTACAATCCCTCAAGGTAAACTTCAGCTCCACAAAAATCCTCTGGGCATCGCCCTTCTCAATCCAGTTAGTCCGTAGCCAATTGTTCTGATTTGGCTCCATGACCTGGCAGACCTGATATGTGCGAATGGGTGTGTAGTTTTCATCCAAGCCGCTGATCTCTTCCCACTGAGAAAAAGGAAAATGCAGTTAATCATCATTATACCGTGAACTGTACTAAAATGCTCAGGAATAACCTCAAGGGAGAATGTTTCAGCGTGTTAAAACTGGCCTCTGTGTGAACAAATGCACAACTCCTTGATATAAAATGATCTGCATGAATTAATCTGCAGCCAGGTGCTTCGTTTTTTTTTTTTTTAAATCCTTTGCATACATTGAGAATTTAAAATATCTGTATTGTATTCATCTAAAATATATAATATATAATATTTTTTAGTGTCTATGATTATACGCGCAGTCCTGATAATTCTTGGTATCAGTCAATCAATGCAAACACTAATAAGCACATTAGAATGATTTAAAATGTATTTTTTAATAATATTATAAATGTTTTGTTGCAAAAAAAATACATATAATAGTAATAACCTATCATTCAAAGTGTTTTCACATTTTAGAATAATAGTGAAGTCATAAAATCCCACTAACAAGTTTTGTCAAGTATCTGAACGTTGTGCTTCTTATGTTAACATAAAAAATAAACAGGTAATTTCTAAAAATTACTAAATATATGACTCAACCCGACTAATTTTCTGGATTTCTCTCGAACAACTTCCACCTGGAAGGCTTAAATTCCATGTACGCTGGACACTTGTTGGCTGTGTTTCTTTCACTATTTGATTTTTTTAGTTGAGTTTACAGGAAGATTTTGTGTTCAAATCAATTGTTAAAATCCTAAAAGGCTTTTAAAAACACCAACAGCAGCATAATAAAGAATGTGACAAGTTAATTTACCAAGGTCAGCAAAAGATTACTTATGGCCTTATAGTTGCATGACAAATGCGTTTTACAAAATGCAAATTACACGCCTTAAACCTTTTGCTTAAACTAGTTGAGGATCAACGACAAACAACTTTAAAAAGTAACAAAACCACCTTCATATAAAGTAAAACCAAATTACCATTGTTTAGAATTTTAGAAACATTGTGATGTGGTGCAAAGACTCACAATAGAAAGAAAAAAAACACCACATAATTCTAGGTTGGACTTAAAATACTACAAGCACTAAGCGCATTACAGAGGTGAAAATCATAAATGTTTGTGTGTAAAGACAAAGTTGTAAAGTTTCCAGCTTACCCCGCTTGGAGGAGACGATATCCATTCCAGCTCTGTCTGCTGCGCCTTTGAATCCAGCAGGATCACTGCCGAAAACACATAAAGCGCACACTTAGGCTACAATAATGCATCTTTAATTGTGATAAATGTTTGGCACACATCTCGCGCATATTCCAGAAGCATTTTACATCGCGATCGAGCGGAGAGACAGACTAAAAGTGAGAGAGTGCGCGAGTTTGACCCATTTTTAGCAGACAGCGGTGGAGATTTATGACAATAAGCACCTTACACCTCTGAAACCTGTGCGACACCTGTTCGTGTTCAATAGAACCGACGGACACGCTTCCTCTCTTGGTGTGCGATACAGAAATCGGTAAAGTTCCTTCGTTTGAACCGTTGGAGATTACGCGGATACGCGCGAGCAGGATTAAGAAAGCGTCGAAATTAGCCGCTATTTTGTTATTTAAATACATTTAATTGAGGCGATGTCTGTTTTTCTTGTGTGTGTGTGTGTGTGTGTGTGTGTGTGTGTGATCATAATTAAATAAATCTGATTAAATAATTAAAGAATTAATCAAATGAAATATTGTCATTAAAAGCTCTCAAAAGGGCATTAGCTGATAACCTGAATTTAATAATAATAATAATAATTTAATAAATAAATTCGTCACTGAGTAATCAATACACAATAATACACGAACAACAGCAAAAAGCCATAAACTCAACTGGACGTATTTATAGCCTACCATATTGAATGATCCTTTAATTTCATATTTCGGTAAGGAGGCACGTTACCTTCGGCTTATGCTATAGGCTGTAATATAGTCGATGTTGATGTGTGATATAGCCTACTTATTTGCAGTACAGACATGTATGCTAGAAACCTGCTAAATCTGCCTACTCGATAACTTGGTAATACAGAAGCAGTTCGATTGCTTGATGATTGCAGGAGGTTTCATCTTTACTCTAACTGAAGATGATCCCATGAGTGCTTTAAAATAATAACGTGGTAGGCTATATGTTGCAGTCCAGTTGCAGAATTAACTGTATACTGCCCGGTTGGTTAACATTAAGACACATCAAGCAGATCTTTTCAAGTTTGTTATCGCTTTTGTTTGCAGTAAATGGAAAGCACGTAGTGTTTCCTGATGACATGGAACCGTGATAACCAGGCGACACAGAGCAGTGAGGTTTCATCTTAACCAGATAAGTCTAATTTGTCTATCACGTTTTTATGTCAAGTTGCGATGTGCAGTTGTAAATTACGTCTTCGTGCCTGATTAGCGAAAGTCTTGTGCGTCAAAGAAATAAATAGGCTACTCATGATATCAGACACAGTCAAGCCAAGCGTATATCGTTGTCTAATGTGGGATGAAATAAAACTGTTGTCTGTCAGACTGTCGATTCTATGTTGTAACTGCTGGTTTGCTCGGTGCTTGCGCTCGCGCTGTCAGGATGAAATAAAGGAAACTTTAGCACTCACCCTCTCTTGTGTTCTGTGCTATTCCAGTGTTCACATAAAAACATAAATGGAGGCAAAATATAGTCCACAAACACGAAACTGAGGTGCAAACCATGGTGCAATTGAAAGTTGGCTAAACAGTGTGCGCTTTTCCAACGCGGCGTTCCCTTCCCATTGACGACGTTCCAGCACCAGCTCTGGGTGAATAAACCAGCCGTCTCTCACTCAAATAGCGTCGGCAGCCGAGGGGCGGGGCTTAGGACATTCAGCGTGTCACTCACTTTGACTGACAGAGAGCACACCCACATTAGGCGCGCGAAAGGCTTTCGGTGTGAAAAAGCGGACGAATCACTTTAAAGCGGAGGCGGATCCTCAATTTTAGTCTTAATCAGACTGTTGTGGATTCACAAACTTTAAGATTAGTCGGGCTGTGTTAGCCGTTGTTACATTAAGAAGGACATTTCAATAAGTATAGTGTTCGAATTGAAATGCTGTAGGCTACTTGGAGCTAATACTTTAAAAGCTGTTTTTAAAGGAAAAGTAAATACAGTATAACGTTAGGCCTGTATCAAAACAAACTTTGAGAGTGAGAACTTTCGCTCCTCAGAATCCTACTCAATCAAGATAAGACTTGAACCTTGGGTAGGGCACTCAAGCATGTCACGACATCAGAGGAAACGTTTATATTTTTCCCAAGTCATTGAAAAACATTACATCATAAGCAGGTAATCACTTTGCAAATCTCATTATGGTGGCTGTCTTGTCTGGGAGCTGTTTTTGAAAAGCATTGCTTAACCATAGTTTGCAATGTCAAAACATTATGTTGTCAATAATCTGCCATCATACTGTTTGAGTGACAATAGCTTCTATCTATCTATCTATCTATCTATCTATCTATCTATCTATCTATCTATCTATCTATCTATCTATCTATCTATCTATCTATCTATCTATCTATCTGTTCAATTTTCCAGTGAATAGTGACATTTTTCCAGATGTTTAGAAAAGTCTATTTGTGCACCTGAGAATAGATTAAATTTGCTTGGAGCTCTAGACACTATATTCCATTGGAGTCATGCCTGCAGAAATTAAAAGCAATGTAACAATAACAATAAAGTTAAAAATCAATACAGACAATGATAAATAAAGGGGAAAAAGTAACATATACAAATCAATTATATTTGTTTTATGGAATAGCCTAAATTATTCTTGAATTGAATTTTTTTTTTTCTATTGTGTATAATCTATTTATTTTTAATTTCTGCAGGTTTGGTCCTCCATATACCATGACACTTGGGGTTGATAGACAACAAGGATTTTTCACATGTTATTTTGTTGAAAAATATGCACAGATGTTTATTGAAAATAAAATTGTTATATAAGGCAGAAGCCCTTTTTGACTGATTAGTGAAGGGCAGAAAGTCTGTTGTGTAGGCATAAAGTCAGAGACAGACAAACACAGATAAACATTGACTGCTGTGTTTTTTAGAAGGTCACCTAATGAGGAAAGTGCCCTGCTGATTCTGGGCAATGGGTGTGGATGCATCAATTCATTATATGCGTTACTGCTCAAGAAACGTTAAAAGATTGAGCTGCTGGGGTTTTAAGCGGCGCCAATGAATTGAGATAAACACAAAACACAATTAAAAAGTGTAAAGTTAATTTCCTGCTGCTCAGATGACTTGCCAAGTCACTGATAAATGAAAGCATGAAAGGGACCTTATTACCCCACAAACGTAAAATGCATTTGTTACAGGTCACTTATGAATCTCCATTTCCTATTATGAGTAAAACAACTGTAATTATGCACCATAAATATTGATTAATAAACTCTGTGCATCACAAATGGATGGAGGTAGACAAGGACTCATATCAAGGTTTATTTACCTCTTTTCTTATTTGTTTTTTGTTGTTTGGCCTGTTTATTATGCAAATGATTTCTAATCCGCTTTACCCTTGATGCACGCACCTGTGTTGCATATTTCCATTTTGGTGTATTAAACTAGCTTCAATGTAAAAGTAATGTTTTGGATGGACATATTTCTTAAACTAGTTTCTGATCAACTGGCATAGGTGTGAAAAATGACAAGATATTCAATATTTGTTTTGCACATATGAATATCATTGTCTGAGCTGGATTAAACATCCATGTAAGCATGTATGAATTCATGTTTGAATATTTATAATCAACAAAATGTTCATTAACATTCAGATAAGTCTCGTGTGATAGTGCCAGGCTTTCCAGGTTTCCTCTTGTGGTTGTTAACATACTAATTGCAGATTTCATCTTAGTAACTCAAAAAAATAAAAAAATCTTCAAATTGAAACTCAGAATACACATTTAGCAGCCACATTAGTGAGTTCTCATCAGCTTAATGTTGCCATGGCATCATTTAATTGAATTCCTTTGTTTGAGTTGGGATTATACCATAGTAGTCATGTGGAGATGACAGTTTGTGTAAGCGACGTTATACCTGACTCCACATAGAGCTCTAAGCTGAGCCCTCACAAAAAGCTAATCATTTTAGAGGATGCTTCATTCTGAGTAGGTCTTTATGTCTTCCCTGAGTAGAATTACCATCCTTCAGTAACCGTTATTGTCATTTTACCAAAAATTCATTTGAAATGAAATGGCAGATTTTGAGTGAAGTGTACTAGATTACAAAAGCAATATTTTAGAAATTAGCTAGTTTGTTGAAGTGGTGATCCTGCACTAAAGGTCATACAAATGTTTATTTTGGACTTATAAACAATAGTTTTATTCCAAAACAGAAAAATGTGGTAAACACTGCGGCCCTCAAGGGAAGCCACTTCAAGTGAGCGAATTGACCACATTTATAAATGTCTGCCTACACTCAAGTGCTAGTAACCAACAAAGAAGGCATGAAAAAAACTAGGACATGACTTGTTCAAGGTGTTCTTATATGTCTGATCTTTTTGGCAGTTATTTGCGGCATGCTTCACAGCACAAAGTGACTATCTCTTCATCAGCAGGAAATAACATGCTGTTCTATTCTGATGTTATTTTCCTTCAGGACTGCTTGTTTTTTTTCATACTTTCTTAAGTCCATATAAAAAATGTTTAGCTGAAATGAATAGAGGGCAAGGCCAAAATTACTATTAAATACTTCAATATATATTTTCCACTTTCACCCGAGCTTGTTGGAGTGGAACACCTTCAGAGCAGCAGGCTGTCGGCCTGATCCCTTGGCTGAGGCTGGGTGGAGCACAGCCGGGCTGTCTGGATTCTTTGAGGGCTTGAAGGAAAAACCACCCAGAGATTTAATATCCAGAGGGACTGAAAGTCTGGTGGACGGCTGGGCCGTTTTACTACTTTTTATAGGTTAGTAACATAATGTCATAGATCCAGACAAAATCGGGAGTGTTCAATATTACTCGGGAATTATTGTGGGCTGACTAACATTTACCTGACACATGTGTGTTGGTGTAATAACAGATCTTGACTTGTACTGGGTATATGTTGTAAGACATGTTCTAAATTGCAAAATTATAAGGATACTTATTTCTTTTTTTGCGCTTCTTATCAAGTCTGAAATGTAAATGAATGCAAAGAGTTAATAGTTCTGCCTTACACGATATATCAAGTTGAAGAGCAGAGAGGTAAATATATATATATTAAAATAGAATACAATATTACTGTTTTTACTGTATTTCTGATTAAATAAATGCAGCCTTGTTGAGCATAAGAGACTTGTTCCAAAAACATTATAAAATCTAGCTCATATTCAAAGTTGAACCCTAATGTATATTTATAAATATTTCTTTATTAAAAAATATAAATGTAAAAATTGTATGTATATATTTTATACTCATTCATAAATACATTTATAAAATAAAATAGTGTAAATAAATCAATTATAAGTTGTGAGATTTTTTGAGCTTACAACCACAAATGGCCTACCAACTTTTGCAATTATGGTTTGCCCTTTAGACTGAACACGTTTTCAAAAAGCAGCCATTACTTCTCAGGCAGAAGTGAGCTGGAGGGAGTTATTCATATCTCCTTTTACCCTTTTCAAAAACAACAATTAATGAAACTTAACATGTGCGTCAATTTCAAACGTCTATTGTGACAGGTCACTCCCACTCGTGTTTGTCTAGAGGAAAGACAAAGACACCTCATTTGTGTCGGTGAAAGCATGTTGCGGTGATCTGTCAGTTTAGACAGCAAGGCTGTTTAACTCCACTAATTGTCAGAGTAACATGAAAAACAAAGCTCTTTTTATCTATAATTGAATTATGTACAGAGCAACAGTCGCCATGCAGTACAAATCAGAGACAGAAGAGGGACTGCCTGA
Organism: Meda fulgida; assembly: GCA_030578275.1. Lineage (NCBI taxonomy): Eukaryota > Metazoa > Chordata > Actinopteri > Cypriniformes > Leuciscidae > Meda > Meda fulgida. The sequence continues at coordinate 16,398,396 of CM060635.1, read as the reverse complement.
ACCTTGAGCTATGTGAGTCTGTCACCAGAGGCGGCAATAAACTCCATGCATTGATTGATCTGCGCTCATTAAAGTGAAGAACCAAAGCCTGCTCATGTCTCTTATGTGAGCATTATTATTAGTCAAACAAAACCAATTTAAGCTTTTAACCACAGCTTGTATTCTACTCAAAATGTGTGTGAAAGAGTGAAATCTACAGTTTTTATACAACATGGAGAGGATGTCTGTCATTTAGAAAGTAAAACATACTCTATTTGACTTTAAATACTTCTATTTGTCAGACTCTAGATGACTCTAAGACTCATGTCCTGCCTCAGCGTTACTGTGGATTCATGTCACAGGCATGTATAAGTGCTATGTATAACTGTGTCTTTAAATAAGCTCTTTATGGGGAGCTGTTCAGTTTACCCTGAAATGAAATACGTGTTTATGAAAAGATTAAAAATGAAGAGAAAAGTTACTGTATATAATTCCACAGGCACCGCTCTCATGATTATCATGTCAACAACATGACTATCTCTATTTCCCTATGTGTCAGTTTCCTGGTCTGTACGGACTACAGGGACACTTGTGTGGTTGTACACCGATTTTGTAGTTGACAGCTGAAGACATCCAGATGGCCGCGTGGAGTTAGTCACACTAGCTTGCTACGCTAGCCCAGCATGTAAACCTGAGCAGGGTTATGGCCATTTGATGATGTCTGTTTTGGCCTTTCATGTCATTCTACAAGCTTAGCGAGCTACGTTACCACTTAGTCCCAGGATAAACAGGCAAATCACATCTTGAAATGCCAGTGTGGAGGCGCCTGACACGCACATCTGGAGATGAATAGTGCTCAGGCTTTCAAAATCACTAACAGAAATCTGGACTTTCATCAAGGTGACTGTACAAAAAGACTTTACTCCCACCCATGTGTCTTGTCTTGCTCCCTTCACGATCGATGGAGATGAAAGCGAGGAATGAAAAGTAAAATTGCCTGAGTGATTTACAGTTGATCAGATATGAGACCTCTTTCTCATTTATCGCTTCATGTAGATCTACACAAATTCCTTTTAGGTTAAAGGTAACACCTAGCGCTGATTCTAAAGGAAGAATGTAGCCAAAGACTGTATATATACCAAGATGGTCCATTCATATTACTCTGAATGGGAGAAAGTGCAACGTACAATATGGCGGAATAAATCCTGCCTTCTAAGTAAAAGAGCCAATTAGTAAAGTCATCACATCACTGCAAAAAAACAATCAGTGTCCTTAGTTTGGGACTGTACATCCCCATTGGCTGGACCAACCTAAAAAATACACTTTCCTAACTCTAATTGACTGAAAGAAATGCCATTTATGGGACAGTTCATGTCAGATTATATTGATGATTTGAAATTTTATTTAAATGTGAGTTTGGCAAGCAGTTTTAGAGATTTCGGCATTCAAGTAGGAGTTGGTCTTACATGCCCAAAATAGCTGCCCAGAGGCGTTGCAAATATGGCTGCCGCGTGAACTGACTTTCCTTGAAAGGGACTTTAATGTAGCTGTATGTTTACATGCACTCTGAAAGTTCAATTTCAGTTGCAATAATTTGTTTTCTTCAAAATGTCCCATAGTCCAAAAGAAATAACATCTGTTTTTTGCAAAGTCCAACTATCCAGCCTGGTCTTGTAGTTTATATGTGGCTATTAACATTTACAGGTACAAAAACATACTTTTTTGTACATTTGGATTGATACACCAATGCAAAATATGGATATATAGACAAAAAAAAAGTAAACATTATTATATATTTACAGCTATAGAAACGCTTAAAATACCCCCCCCCCCCCCCCCCAACATAACCTATTTAATTGAGTGTATAAAAACAGCATTGCTTTGTTATTAATGCAAACATAAGTACATTTACAGTGGTATACACATAATAAAAATACATTTGAGATCACTTTGAACTATCAGACCTAGATAATGTGATTGCATCTCGACATCATCCGTCATGTACGCATGTTAATTGGACTACAGTTGGCCTCTGCATTGTGCGCGTGAATTTATTTAATCCTTGAAAAACTTGACTACATGCATTTTTTTATGTATACTCAGACAGACCAATGAAGACTGTAGTCTAACGCTTATGTTTTATTCCCTTAGAATGGTAAACCACTCCATGACAACACGTTTCAAAAAGGTGATGTATTATGTTTTTTTTAAGCATCAAAATAGCATCACAACTGTTGAAGTTACATTAGCATGAATTACACAATTAAATGTTGTCACAAAGGTCCATTTGCATCAATTCAATCTTCAATTGATGTTCTTCAGATCTTTAACATGGCTCAGCTGTTCTGCCAAAAAAATGTATGGCTCTTAGCTTACCTTTCAAATAAACCTCCTGCCCAGGTACAGCAGATAGGCATGGAACAAATGTAGCAACGGTCTAACATTACTCAGCCGACTCTTATAAATCACCCAGCCGTGAGAGAAAGAGAGAGAGAAAACAGCCCGTGTGGGTTTTCCATGGTGTGAAATAGTAGACGGTGGCCCCTGTTTGAATATGAAGGATGGCTAGCAGAAAGGTGTATAATTTCAGTGTTACCCCAGCTGCCTCAGGCAGCCCTTAAATGCTGACGGTACTCAATTTGCTGATCCGTGACCCACCAGCCACGTTGCATCACCTCGCTATGCTGCCATCCGCATGCGTGCGTTATCCAGACATCACTCCCTTGAAATTAATGTTCATTTGTATGTGCAAAAATGCAGCATGATAAGAAGTCAAAGGCTTTGTATAATCTCCCCCGTGACTTACAAACCTGCACAATGTTTCACTTTATGACTACAATTATTATCTAAATCTATTATGTATGAACATAATAACTTCAAATCATGCAATAACAACAGCTGTCATTATCAGGCTGAGCGGGAAAATATAGGTGTGAATTTGCTGTCCTTGAGGCGTATAACAAATATGGCGCATATTGATTTTTAATTTCACAAAAGCACAACCAATAGTGATCCAGAAACCAGCAATTATTGTTCAATCAGGAGGCTAATGACATAAAACACAGGCCCAAATGAGCTCACTTTAGGGAAAGTCATTGAACACACAAGCACACACACACACACACAAACATAATTTAATGACATGCACTCAAGCATCTGTGGTGATGAAAGCAAACAAAATTGGTTCCCAGCAATCCAGGTTTTCAAGACTGTCATTATGTTCGCATGGGCTCATCAATGCATTGCTTTGGTCATATCTAAAGTAATGGAGATGTTTCACACATATAAAAAAAAATGAATGGGAGAAGTCGAAACACTCAATATGGAGGATATAGTTCCATAGTTAAGAGCCAATCTGAAGTAAGTTAGCATTGACAAACAGGTTTGAAGATTTCAGTCTTTCTTCATTCAGGTAGGAGACTACATACCTGACTGGAAATGCTGTCCAGGGCTTTTACTAAGATGGCTGCCGAGTGAGCTGACTTTGTGTACATTGGCTCACAGGTGATTGAAGCTCACACAGAATTTAACACTAGTGCTGTGGTGATGACAAATCATAAAGAAATGATGATATACAAACCTTGAAATGTCAGTTCGCCTGAGAAACACCATCAGTTGAATGTTCAGCTAGAAGGGAAAAAAGACAATTTATAGTCATTATATGGATCCCACTGGCAGTTATGGCAATATGAGACATATAATCGTAAAAATGTCGATTTGTGGCGTGTCTTGAGATTTCATGTAATTTTTGCAACCGTAAGGAGGACAGACACCAATAAACTTGCAATTCCAAATTCCACTTTCTATCTAGATGTATTAATGTACTATTTCTCAATTCCATGGTAGTATAAAAATGTATTATGATTAAGTTTGCCTAATACTAATTTATTAACTTTTCCCCAACATAAACATTCTTGGTATCTTCCTCTCTGTTTGAATGTATAGAACAAATAAACTGTGATATATTGTATTTTTTGTCTTTAAATTGTAATTTCATCAGAAAATTTAGTGTATGTTAAAAAGATCAAGTCATTAAAATTGTACAACATCAAGTCATTAACATATGCACCTGTAATGTATTCATTGTGTACTTGTGTCCCTATTTGGGATGTTGCTTATTTGTTATGGAATATATGCCAAAAAGTAAACAAGCCAATACACAAGTGATTTCAAAATTGGCTTAAAGTGTCAGATCCTTGGTACATGCCACTCATTGCTTTCAATTTCAAATTTTGTAGCTGCGTTAAAAGAAAATCCAGGATATGACGGGAACGGATGTTTCTACAGCTTTTGTGGTGCTGAGGTTTTGGGGCACCCCTCTTGATGCAAGATAATGTCCAAAGACCAAGAAATTATATATCGCAAGATCTAAATCAGCATTCTCAAATTCTCAAAACAAAACAAAAAAGAGACGACAATGTACTACAACTACAAGTATAGAATATATTAAAGCTGCCATGAGATGTTCAGAAGGCCCTGCAAGGGCTTTGTTTATTTCACACTGTGCCAACTTCATTAACTTCACATTGTGCCAATCTAAGCTTGAGGCCCCTAGCAGTCATTTGCCCTGGGGCAATGGCCCTTATTGGCCCGGGTCTGTAATCCGTCTTTGCGTATAGTTTAATCTGCATTGTTTTTGTTTTTTAGATTAATTGTTTTTCATAGAAAACATTTGAACAAAACGGTCATAGTTACAACATGGCTAGAATTCCATTTGTTGCTTTTCTTCTTACCACTGTAGAAAGGAAGCAGTAAAAAAAGAATTTGTTATATCTTCTTGGTTTAAAAATAAACACATAAGAAGGCAGGAAGGGGAGAAGAACTTAGTTCTTATTGATAGTCTGAGTACCCATAATGAGATGCCAGCAGCTCTCAGCAAAGTTTGGAGTCATCTCCATCATTAAGGCGCCCACATGGACTTTTGACTTTAAGCATAGGTAAAATTTCCTTGAGGGAAAGAAAAGAGGGATTATGTAAGCTTTGAGGGGATTGGAGCACGTACATCCCAGTTCCTCTGCCTTGTTTCATCTTTTGATTCAGTTAATTCTTTGTAGGGTAAAGGAGGAGGTGAAAGCGCTGACTGCCGGCTGAATATACTCTCTCTCTTTCATGTGTGCTCTTCCGCTGCGTCCTTCTCCTTCACTTTTCTCTCACCCTTTCTTCCTCCCCATCTCACAGCCTTTCATTCGCACTTTCTCTCTCATTTCCAAATGCAGTGCTCTTTTACTCTTTCTCCTGTTTGTGTTGCTCCTGTCACCTCACAAGTTGTTTTCACTGTTTGCTCTTCTCTGCACCCCACTTTCCATCACAGTGGGGCATAACATACTGATGCTGACAGGAAGACTACAAAGTCACATCCGAGTTAGCTGGCAACTCATTTTCCCAAGCTTATTCCAAACACACTGCTGTGTACAAATAGGCAGAGCTGACCCCACTCTGTGCCACATGCAGTAAGTGTCCATGCTCACAAAAAATATACTCAGAAATTGTTCAACCAAATGGAGGAGCACAAATAACCACTTGTTTCCATGGTGTTGTGGGTTCAGGGAATGGCAGCTCTAATTCCTAAATTTGATTTGAGGAAGTAAACTGAATAATTTAGTTTTGAATTTAAGGATATGGAAATGCATATATGTAGATTATGATTTTGAAAAAAGACTTATGCACATTTACTTGCATTTACTTGATCTAAAATTAAATAAAAACAGTAATATTGTAAAATATTATTATAACTTAAACTAATTGTTTTCTATTTGAATATATTTTAAAAATGTAATTTATTCCTGTGATGGGAAAAGCTGGCTTTTCAGCATCATTACTCCAGTCTTCAGTGTTACACGATCCTTCAGAAATGATACTAATATGCTGATTTGGTGCTCAAGAAAAATTTCTTATTATTATCTATGTTGACGGGGGGGGGGGGGGGGGGGCTGTTCTGCTTAATATGTGTGAAAACTGAATTCTTTGATCAAAAGAACATTTAATTGAAACCACTTGATCAATTGAACGCATGCTTGCTTAAAAATTATTTCTTTCAGAATTATATATATTTATTTAATAATATGACCTTTTTTAAAGACTTTTTTCAATTATTTGAACAGTTTTCATCAAATTCTTCTTTAATTTCATTTCAGACTTCAATTCATATTTCAAATCAGGATTGAAAAATTCTGAATGGTGCTGAGTTTCTCTGAGCAATGTATTCAGCAGGAGTGTGTGTTGACTCAAAATGACAGGTCAGACTTAGTACAGTATGATGTTAAATGAGGAAAGACAGTCTTTTGGTCAATAAAAACAAACCTCATGTTATCCCTCACATCATTCAAACTTTTTATAATCTTTAGAGAGTCTGCTACGATGAGTCATAAAAGATGTAGCCAGTGCAGTGTGCTTAGCAGCTAAATTATTAATAGAGTATATTTGTCCTTGCAGCAATGCAGGCAAACATTGACTATTTACATAGATGAGGGAGCTTCAGGTGATGGACTGGCACACATGGTTATTATGTTACCATTTTAAGAACATGCCAACAATTACATTAAAATTGCACGAATGTACAAAGCTCGGCCTTTGAGTGTGATTCTGATCTAAAAGTGAGAGAATATTCAAAAACTGTGTCAGTGATGACAGGCACTTCAAAGTAATAATCTGCTGGACCTTGAGGACAGAACAGATTTATAGGGGTGGGGGGAAAAAGATTTTGGTTGAGGCCGCGAGTGCCAAAGCTGCTTCGAAACATAAATTTAATTGAAGAAGCATCGGCCGCACAATGATATCAGATAATTAAATCAAGAAACAATTGCGCTTTATGTCTTCTTAAAATCTTAACACCTGAAATCTGAAACCACCACTCAGGAGACAGAAAGCCTCCCAAAAAAGGGGGAAAAAATCATTTTAATTCCCAGGGATAACTTAGCATCAGAGGAACCGGAGAGCTTGTCGTCATGGAGGGCAAGATTAGCAATTATTCTTCATTCCGAGAGCTCTTCACCATCGCCGGTTATGTATAACAAAGGCTCTCAAAGTTTGCACTTTGCCTCTGAATAGGTTTAAAATCTCTCTTTTTTTCTATTAAATTGAAATCTTCTCCCCTGACATAACAGATATGGTATCTGAAAACTTAATAAGTCATTTTCACAGCTCATCAGCCATTCCCATTCGAGAAGCTTCATCCTAGCGCCGTGGACATCGCAAGCCTCAGAGGCCAGGAGGATAATGTACTTTCCGTCAAATCGTGACACTTGATTGACATGCCGAGACAGGTATTAGGCCTCATTTTCTACTCGTACATCCCTGAGTTAATATCTCTAGATGGCTGTGAGGAAAAAGAGGATGAAAATAGATTTGTTTGGATGAGTGTTTACTCCCTTGGATGCTTTAGAAACAAAGCTCTTAACAACGTCCTATCAATGCTGAATCTGTAAGCGCATGATGCATTTGATGGCATGAAGTGGAATATCTGACCTCAATCTCAGCGATAGTCACACTTCTACAGAACGAATAAAGATTTTTATTAATAAAACGCTCCGTAAATAACATTAGATACTCATATGTTCATGATCGCATTTGCTAATGTTAATATGGATCCTTGGATTCTTTGTTTTTAATATAAAAACAAGTAATTTAAGAACATTCCTAATGTTTTCCGTGTCTGGTTCTATGTGCAGCTATGAAAAAAAAAAAAAAAAAAAAAAAAAAAACATAAAACAACCTTGTTTCTTTCATATTTTTGATTTGTTATCCTGATTCTTTCAGATCCTCAGAAATCTCTTTCAATATTCATTCTTTTTTCTACTCTGCCTGTGTTTTTGGAAAGGCAAAGGCTGTCAAGAGGGCACGTCATTCTTTCCCATGATGCACTGCAGTCACATCCTTGCACTAGCAACTGTAAAGCTGTGTGACAGTACGGATCATGTGTTGAGAAGAGACATGCTTGATCACTCAAACTAGAGAGCTGATCATTGTTTTCACTTTTGAAAGGCATTTTAAACCAAAAATAAAAATTCTGTCATCATTTACTCACCCTCACATTGTTCCAAATATGTATGACTTTTTTTCCTCTGTGAAAAAAAAAAAATATATATATATATAAAGTCTGGGTTTATACACTTATAAAAGGAGTAACATTTTTTGATAGTCCATTTTAGACATATTACTAAGTATGAGAAAAGCAGTCATTGGAGTATTAGTAGATTGTGTGCTTAATATCTGCTAACACTTTATTTTGATTCATTCTACTGAATATGAGTTACTTTGGAACTACATGTGAACTTATTGTACATGTAGTTGCAAATCAATGACAGTTAGCTGACATGTAGTTGCAAAGTTATTTATAGTTAGTAGAATGTCTAAGGGTATGTTTACACAACAACGATGTACTAGTTTTTTTCTTTGCGTTTTTCACAGACGACAACATTGTCAAAACGATTCCTGTTCACATTTTTGTCACATTCCCGCAAAAACAAATAAAAACACTGTATTATTCATGCCAGGCCAAATTTTCAATTTTTAGTCGAAAATGGTGTTGCTTATACGGCCCCAAAGTGCAACCAAAAATTTCTTTACAAATCTTATGTAAACAAAATGAATGAATTTAAACTAGATCCATAAAATTATCCCCTAAAAGATTATTCATATATGAAGCACCTGACAGAACCATTAAACATTCTAAACTGAGCAAAAATAAATTAACGTTTCTTTTATATATGTAAAATTGAACCCTAAATGTTTTTCATGCTTGTTCAATGAACCATAAAGTAAGACGCCTAAGACAGTACCACAAGGAGACAGGAAGGACAGCTGATAGAAAACTGCTGAGAGAGTCACCACATTCTGACTGCCACTTACTGTAACTTCTGTTCAAGGACTTCTGTTATCAAATGTCTGTGGAATTTGTGCAATTTATGTTCATACACATACAAATAATAAGACATTTGCTGGAAAAAAACAGTTGAAAGTGTGAACACATTTCTTTACTTTTTTTTTCTTGTATAGAATGATATTTTCTAGTGTATAGAACTTTTTCTTCTAAGAGTGTACATTGAAAGTCCGTGTGGTCCAGTGTTGTTCGGACTCAAAATATCTTTTTTTTAAATATCTGCTTTTGAGCTCTGCAGAAAAAAAATCTAGTTGTACAGGTTTGGAATGACGTGAGGGTGAGTCAATTATGACAGAATTTTCCTTTTTTAGTGAACCATCCCTTTAACATCAAATCATCACCACTGCCTTTGCTGTCATTGCAGGAATCTGGATTTTGATGTTGATACTGGAGACATGCTATGAGCAAGTTCAATTGCATATATTGTGTGAAGAGAGAGGTGAAAGCAGGGAATGTGTGGTATCAATATAAACAGTAAAAAGATGCTTTTCAACCAGCATTGATCCACAAAACAGTGAAGGACGGTAGAAATCAGACTGGCGTGCGATTGATATTTAGATTAAAAGCCTGTATCACTGCACCTCAAAAATTCACTTTTATCACAATTTGCTCTGAAAAATCTCTTTTGCTGTCTCAAAAATTGATTTGCTGTCAGGTTTTATATTAGGCCTATTTAAAAGGTTAGTTCACCCAAAGTGATCCTTCTTTCATCACTCACCCTCATGTCGTTCTTCCAAACCCGTAAGACTTTCATTTATCTTCAAAACACAAATTTAGATATTTTTAATGAAATCTGAGAGATTTCTGTTCCTCCACAGACAATCTACACAATTACACTTCAAAGAGTTCATAAAGAGACCGTAAAACTAATCCATAAGTATTAAGAGGTTTAGTCCAAATTTTCTGAAGAGGTACGATTGCTTTAAATAAAGAACAGATTTAATTTAGGCTTTTGCTCAACATTCAACTCACATCAGTTTTGGGAAACGGTAGCTCAAGCATGTTTGCTTGATGTGCAAGAACCAATGAGGTTCATTCTCGTGTGTTATGCGGCACGTTTAAGCTTCCACGATCAATTGGTTCTTTAAAATCAGATTTGTTTTAGTTACACACAAACATGTTGGGTTTTTATGTTTTAAAGTGCCTCTATTATGGATTTTTGAAAATGACCTTATAGTGTGTAACATAGCTCTGAGTGAGTGAAAACATCCTGCAAAGTTTCAAATCTGAAAGTGCACCGTGTATAAAGTTATTCACCATTGGTCTTGCGTCCTTGGTAGTTCGGACTTGCCAAGTTCGACTCAGGAGAACGAACTCCAGAGGACGAGAGGATTATTCTGCAAATGGAACTGCGGCGTTCTTCATCACGTCACTCAGCAGGCTCTGGCTAATTACAGTTATCTCTTTATGTATATTTTAGGCAACAATAAAACGAAATATGCTACAACTCTGCCTCTTTTCATCAACAATAAAACAAAATATGTTATAAAACACCCCTCTGCCTCTTTTCATTTAAAAAAATCTTAAACATATTAGCCTAATGGCCACACAAATGTGGTTCTGGCAACGCGTACATTGATTATCTTCACTGCATATATTTATAACAACATGAAATATAAAACACAACCCTGCTTCTTTTTAATTTAATTTTAGCTCTCTAATAGGCTACAAAGTTAAATAGCCTAAATATAGTTATGAAACTTCACTTTGCCCATTACCTGGATCTCACTACTCCGAAAACGTCAGATACATTTTTCAAATAGGCGCTATCTTTATAAATAAAACACAGATTTGAGCACGCAACTCTTTAAACAACTACATTCTCGCCTGAAACACTCTTAAAATTACATTTCGTGACAATAACAGTAGTATTTTGATATTACGCGGGTTTTGTCCTCTGCTATTGACGCTTGCTGGTTGGTGCGAGATGCATTCTGGGATACCTGGCTGTCTCAAGTCCGCACAAGTCACCTCTCGATGCATCCTCTGTAAAAGGGGCGGATCAAGAACACATCCGGGGATTTGAACTGGACTTGGCTAGATGTGAACTTTGAATTGGAACAGTACAGAATTTCAACACACAAAACGTTATGCATTTATACATTTTTTTTTTTTTTAAAACACTATTTTTATGATTTATAAGCTGTTTTCCTCATGGGGACCAAAACAATGTCCCCACAAGGACAAGAATTTCAGATATTGCCCTCTTTGTAGAGACATTTTGTCTAGGGTTGACCTGAATCACACACAAAGAGACAAACCACTAAATTCTCACCAAATGCATTTCATATGATGACAGGATCTGTACCATTAGAATAAAATGTTAATTTGTATTATAAACAAACTATTGCCCTTATCTCCTGACCTGTTATTAAGGTGTTCAAAACATTACTATGACTTGCTTGGTTTCTCTGCAACCGACTACTAAACAGCCATCTACATCTACTAAAATGTAATGCATATAGCTGTCAGGAAGAGTCTCATGTATAATCACACTCTCCTGTGTCTTTATTACTGACCACCGGAGGCAAGGTTCGAACAGTCCGACGGATATGAGATAATTCACAGATGTATCAATTCATACGGTCTACTCTACTCATTCCTAGCCCACCTATTAACGCTCCATTAGTTTCTTGCCCTGAAAACTCTGAAGAACATGGCTATAGCATAACAAATGAAAATAGTAAATAACATGCAGTGCTCTTGGCAAATATGATAATTCAGACTTGGCAGAAACACTGTCCTGTTGGAAAGTGGCCACGGTTTTTCAAGTTGTGAATGGTGTAGAAGCTGATAAGGTTTTAAAAAAAAGGAGGGAAGGTATTTAGCTGGTATTTAATCCAGAAAAGCCTGGTAAGTTTCAGCTCAGTTGCAAAAAGTATATGGGATAACTTTTTTCTATAATTGTTTATTACCAAAAGTATTTAAAAAGCCATTCATACATGCACTAACATCAATGTGAATACATTTTCAATGGTGGTCATTTAATTTAATTAAAAACATGAAAAGTGAAATTTTGTCATAGAGAGGAGGACCCCTGCAGACCATCATAAATGTGTGTAAAAGTCAATAAAATATCAGATAATTTGACCTCTTTATGACATGGCAAAGTTAGACATGGTTGTAAAACAACATGTCCAAAAAATGTTTATGAATTAATCAGTGTTATTAATAAGTAATACATATTTCATATTCACAGTCTTTGTGTGTGTCTGTCACACAGACAGGAGATTCACAGACAGTGCGAAGTACCAACGCATTCTACTCTTTTTTGCATCTTTTCGTGCTTGAATGGTGGAATAGCAGTTGAATGAATGATAGCATAATCATATCATTAAGCCAAAGGATGACGGACTATAATCCGTTAATCAGTTTGAATATTTTTAATGTTTTAAAAGGTATTATTTTCTTCAATATGATAATTTCCTATACGTTTTTTTTTTTTTTTTTTTTGGAAGAATTTGGATTTGGGAGAATTTGGAATATTTTTTTCTTATTAATGTTTAAAATGGTTGTTCTGTTTAATATTTTTGTGGAAACCATGATACATTTTGTTTTAAGGATTAGAAATATCAAAATAACAATATATATTGGAAATCGAAATTTTGTATCATTTTAAATGTCTTCACTTTTTTTATCAATTTAATGTATACTTGCTGAATAAAAGTATTAATTTCTTTAAAAAAAAACTTTTGAATGGTAGTGTGTATTATCTGTACATATGTATTCAAGTTGGCATCGTGTTTTTTAAGCTAGTTTTTTAATCAGTGTTTTATATATATATATATATATATATTTGTCTGTCATTTACCAATCTTCCAGCTCTCCTGTTCCATTAGGCCATATAGGCAAGGCCACACAGCACCAAGGCTGTAGGCTACATGCTCTTTCTGTGAAATGGTAGTTTAGAGAGTCCTGCTGCTCTAGTCGTGGTGGGGCTGTTTAGGGAACGGACTGGATAAACAGAACTTCTCCTGCCAGCTGACCCAGTAGGTAGAAATCACTAAGGTACATTCTCCCATTCAGTGGTCTACATCCATCTCCAAACCCCAGGGTTACTATCTTGCGCTCTTACTCCAGCTCAAACCCCGGCTAATGCTCCGAGCTTTGAATTTTTATTCTCATTTTCCAGCTTATTTGTCGTGTCAATTTATGAGGGATGTTGGCGAATGGAGCCTGTCATTTCCTTTGGCTCATACGAGTGCGGTTGTGAAACTGCCAGTATTCGAGTTCCGCTCATGGTTACCCAAATCCGACTGCTCTTTGCTGACATTTCACGAAGGGAAATCAATTTCTGGGCATTACCAAATTCAAAAATTAGCATTCTCTCTACCTTTCCTGTGTTTTCTTCTCTTTGTCTCTCTCCTTCTTTCTGTGTTGATTATGTCAAGACATTAAGCCCCACTGTAGCTTGTTCTATCTGGACTCGGATGTGCATGTTTGCAGGTAGAAAAGTGGATGGCTGTCAGCAAAGCTTGATTGTTATTTCAGGCACAAGTCCTCTCTCACTCAAATGTATCAATGCACTTTATTTTCCTGTCGACACAACTCGAACTTCTTGCTTTGAGGATTGAGACTGAGGGAAGAGTTGCAGAATCTTACACTTTCCTCCTTTCTGTTTCCTATTTTCATCTTTTTTTTATCCTGTGACTTTAATCTCACCTCACAAAAAGCATCAGACAGTCATAAACAGGATTTCAGGATACATTTTACCCCTAACGGAGCGAAATCTTTTGTGAACATAAACGCACCTAAATTTAGAGTTGATAATGATAAAGAACGTGTTTATATCAAGCTAGTTGTGCATAGTTTGTTTGTTTGTTTGATAAGATATTTGGATCCAGCAAGAGAACTTACATTAGTTGTGAGAGGGTATTGAAGTTCTCCTTGCCTCAGGTGATTAGTGATCTCATTATAGTGTTGGAGAAGATAATCATTAACCTTTGCGTGCTCTGCAACCCTTTCCCAACCTGACTATCCCATTGTAGCAATGCAATAATCACCTCCTTTAATTAGCCCATAGTAGCACCTTTCCCAGAAGAGCAGTGAGTCATTTAAGAAAATCACCCACATGAATCAATTATCGGCCACTACAAGCCCAGTGGACAATGAACTGTTTGCACAAATGAAGTATATTGTTTGTGCAATAAAACAGTTACTGGAGCCCAATATTGTGTTTGTGTCTGAGAGGCTTTGTAATTACTGGAAGCTTTTACCCAGGTAGAAAATTATTTTGTAATATTGAGGATCACTGACCTACTTTCACACGAATTCTGATGAATTAATATCTCTACTAAATGTACGTCCCAGACAGCAACATCGTGTCGGCCAGCTGAAATCTCACGGGTACCAGATCTGGGCCGACACTCTGTTGCCGTCTGGGATGATACTAAAGAAAGTAAACACACCAGGTAGAACTGTCCTCATGGGGGGTCTGATGGAGTCTTGTTTCCATTCAAACTGTGGTTTCATTGTGTAAATGTGGCGTATATCCTGCTGAAAAGTCTGTGTTCGGATGTCAATGAATTCCCAGATATCGAGCTGTCATTCTGCCAACCTGGAAATTTGCTCCTTGCGTAGTCGCTCATACAGCCAGGTGGAAAACGGCAATAATGACAGTTATTCTGTAAAATATTGCATACATATAAATTTGATTTATTTGTATGTACACTAGCTTTCAAAAGTTTGACCTCAGTAAGATTTTTTAAATGTTTTTTTTAAACATTTAAGGCTGCATTTATTTGATCGAAAATAAAAACAGTATTGTGAAATAAAACAATTTAAAATAACAGTTTTCTATTTAACTATTTTAAAACGTAATTTATGCCTGTAATGTCAAAGCGGAATTTTCAGCAGTCATTACTCCAGACTTTGATGTCACATGATCCTTCAGAAATCATTCTCATAATATGCTGATTTGGTGCATATGATCAAAGTTCAAAACAGTTTTGATACTTAACATTTTTGTTGAATGAATAGAAGGTTCAAACAAACAGTATTTGTTTGAAACTGAATATTTTTGTATACCATTATAATGGTCTTTACTTTTCAATTTAATGCACCAAAGCTGAGTAAAAGTCTTAAATAGACATCTTACCTTTTTTTAATTTTAATTCAGGAATTACAGAGAGGCTTCAGTCAGGAATTAAATTACTACATGACCCCGGTGTTTATAAAAAGCAGTAGGTAATTTGGCCGATACATTTTCTCACCGGTGGTTATTAAAAAAAACGCAGACATTTCTACTGCAATAAAATCACTGGATTGTCCCATTACATCTTCATGTAAAACAAATACCCTCCAAGGGCTTAAGATGGATTTTCAGCATATACTGTATAATTAAACTGCTAAAAAAAAAAAAAAAACTCTTAAAGGGATATTTATCTTCTGTGGAACACAAAAATAAAATGTTCACGCTGCTTTTTTCCATACAATGAATTTAAATGGGTCTAAGTACAGTTAAATAGTCATTAAATAAAAAACAGCAGCTGGGAACTTCGGCTTTATATCTTTATATCTTCATCTTTTGTTTGAGTGAACTATAAACATCCCAGGTGTTGTTCAGTGTTCCACCAACTGCCTGATCTTGTTGTATTCTCTGTTGGTTGCATAAGACAGTAAGCTGAATGGGAATTCTCTCTATCTCTCCCTTCAGTTTTCGCTCTCTGCCTCGCTCTGTGCTTGTGTGGAGGGTTTGGTGTTAAAGTGAACAGCATGAGACTGGCATGCGTTGAGTCTCTGTATCTGACCGTAGATTGATTCTGACACATTCTTTACCAACTATCTCCCTGTGATAGAAACCAATGAATAAAAATCAGAAGCTATTTGTTGGCTGGTGGAGAGCCATATGTGAGATGGAGGGTCTCCTTTAATCCATGTAATAGGTTATTGACTTTGACCCTTTGAGAGCTGGGTGTGAGCTATTAGGTCGGATTTAACTTACATTACCGTTTAGCCTGTGGGATTATCAAACTTCTCTTTATTTCTGCTCTCGCTTAATGTGCTTCACCCCCAAAGCTCAAAGATGCTGTTTCACTCTTGGACTACATTTGTAGCCTGCAGATGAGAGAGCCAAGAAAGTTCATGGGTTACTTGCTAAAATGCTGTTCTTTTGGTTCTCTTTGCATTCCACATTAAGTGGCATTTTCGAACAGCGTTTAGCTGCTGCGGTTCATTAAAGGGACATTTAATCAGGCATTTCCCTAACTGTTTACAAAATCAAGTGATTCATACAGATTAGAATATAATCCCTGATCATATTTCTCACTCTGTTCAAGCTGACAAAAAGATTATTAGAATGCATTGGCAATACAAAGTAATGAAGACAGATGCCGGATGATGATAAAAGGCGTGTGGCATTAGATGATTAACTCATGTTAGGAAAATCTGATTTAAACTTCTAACAACTTTTTCGCTTTGTTGTTTTTTTTTTGTTGTTTTTTTATACATTTAGTCAATGTTAGAGCATGTCATATTCATTAGTTCTAGTCAGTTTTGCCCCCCAGAAATTGCATCTCATTTTAGTAGATGAAAATGAATTTAGTTGTTGAGACAGAGCATTGTATATTATAAAACATCTCAACATTTAACAAAACAAAATGTCAATCTCATTGCGAAAAGCCAATGACCTGAAATAACAATAAAATGATGACAGTGTAATACTGTACAATATTGTTAATTGTTATTGTTGTTATAGAAATAGTGTATTCCCAACATTCTGTCTATATGTAATTTTTTTTTTTTTTTTTTTTTTACTTATTTTGGATTCCTAACATATATCACTGATTATTCAGAGAAAAGGCCAAAAACATGAATCACAATAGATTAGCTTTAAAAACAACATAATCCAACAATTTCACAGTGACTTATTGTCTAAGACTGCTTAGTTTGTGTAGCCAGCTGCCTCATGTAAAAGAAAGACTTCATCATTAAGCTAGAGTGAAGCTGTGTGAATTGTTCTTCAGCTCATTCTCTCGCTCTGCAAGGCAGGACCGATATAAGCTTTGTCGAGGCTTGAAAATGCATGTTTGGAAATTCATCTTTGGGCAGTCATTACACCATCATTATCGAGTTTTGAGCGCGCTTTAAGATTGTGTTGATTGCCACAGTCAAAATCCCATGTCAAAGTTTGTTTTAATTACACTTAAACAGGTGTTGCTAAGCTAGAGACAGATAACGGAATCATCAGCCGCATTTGCAAAACAATGAGCATGAAGCAACAGACTTGGCTGTCATTTAAAATACTTTGCATAATTATGCATCTATTGAATAACTTTGCATAATAATTCATGTGTTAATGCTCCCCATGAGAATCTAAAGCATGGATCATAAACCTGAAAAACCGTGTGGGTTTGTGTGTAATTGCTGTCCATTCTCTTTAACCTGTTCCAGTGACAGGTCAAATGTATTCCGACTGTAAAGGACACCCATGCACAATATTAGCTCAACACACTCAATTTGACAGGGGAAAATGATAACAAGAAACCTTATGATTAAATGAAACATAGTAAAAAAAAAAAAAAAAGTGTA
This sequence comes from Meda fulgida, assembly GCA_030578275.1. Taxonomy (NCBI): domain Eukaryota; kingdom Metazoa; phylum Chordata; class Actinopteri; order Cypriniformes; family Leuciscidae; genus Meda; species Meda fulgida. Next base: position 16,381,010 of record CM060635.1, on the reverse strand, counting down.
TGTGGCTACATTTATACTAATGCCTAATGCACACATCTGCTATTTTGACACAAATTCAATATTTGTGTCTCGTCCGTTTACATTCTGTTGTAAAAAAAAATTATAAGTCAAACGTTTATTTGTCGTATTTCCCTAAATATTTGCCTTACAAAAGACAAAATGTATTCTTTTTAAAATGCAGTTTGAATGCAAGTCTGAATCTTCAATCCCCACATTTCTGACAGATCATGTAAAAATTAATATTTCACATAATATTTGCACCTTTTGGCCAGAGTGGGCACCTTTGTTTGGGCCTTCAGCTTTCTTTTCCCTTTCTCTACTCATCTACTGAAACTGAAATCTCATATACTGTCTGAATAGATTCTACATTTAATAAGGAACTTCCCGACTGTTACAAAAGTATGCATATATGTATAGTATGAATATTTTCAAGCATGAATATGTGTAGTATGAATGAAGTATGAATGTACATCCGCCAATATTTTGGCATTGCCACGACTCCCCTCCCATTGTCTATGGATAGTAAAGTGTCCATAAAGTGTAATTGGATGTGAACTTCAGAATCCTGGCATAAGTACTAGTAGGTCATCTGGATACTTTTTTTTGCCTATACTGTCTCAGACATACTAATCATTTCACATACAGCTTTCACCTATATAGAATGGAGATATGCGTATGCAAACACAGGCTTGGTGTCTGCGACAAATTCTTGGCTCAGAGCAAATGAAGTAACAACAGAATTTGAAGTAATCCATATAGTTTTTAGAAAATGAATATTATTATTGACAAAAATATATGTAAAATGTTTACATGAATGCAACAAGATCTGATTTGTGGATGCCTGCTTCCACCCAAGGCAACAAAAAAAAAACGAATAAAAAGATAATTGTAACTATTTCTCATAAGTGTTGATTTGTTGCTCACAATTGTGATTGTACAGTATATTTCACAATGCATTTTTTTTATCACAATATGACTTACTTTATCTCACAGTTACCTGCTTTATTGTTTACTCTGAGGCTTTCATAGTGATCTGTGCCAAAAAGATCTGACTTGGTTGACAATGTAAATGCAGCCGGTGCGACTAACTCAGCAGGCTCTGTTCATTGTGAAGGATCTGATTAGTAAAAGCGTGCATCAGCTCAAAGTCAAACGAAACACATTTTCTCCTATTCTCAAATGCAGCGCAGCAGTGATCCTGTGATGATCCTGCAGTCAGTAGGTCTGCACTTCTCTCCTCTAGTTTTTGGCAGATCCAGGGGGACCCGTGGGCTGAAGCGAGGTGTTCCATCCCCCTTCTGCCATGTCAATTCCAGCCTCTAGCCCTGGCCAACCAGTCAGAGCCCCGTGTTTGTCCGGGTGCCAACTTCTGAAGGTAAACAACATGCACAAGGGCGCAGAGGTCAGGCTGCCGGACCGTCTGGACAGAGGCGGCTTTTCCCCTAAAGACAGATCCTGTCAGGGGCTGAGGCTGGCCTGTCTGTAGCCCGCTGAGCTTCGAAACCCGCCTGTCACTGTGGCTGACATCACGTCAAGCGCTAGGCCTGCGGTTGTCATGGCGTAGTGCTGCTTCCTGTCTCAGACACGCATCTTAGAATTCAGTAGTCGTATCTTTGTGTGTGTGAGGATGGAGGATCTCGCTACAATTTAAAGGCGTGCTGTCAGTGAACACTGGCGTAAATGCTGAACAGGCCGAGGCTTGAATACTGAGGCTGCATACATGAGAATATGTGTATAAACAACGACAAGAGGATGTAAATTAATAAATGACGCCTGACCTTCTGGAAAATATAGCATAAAGCCTGTAGCTGTCTTTAGGTTTCTAACAGGTCCAAACCGGTTATTAGCTGTCAACAAGATGACTAAGGTGGTCAAGCTGGTTTTTTAAACATAATGGATGATCGACCAGCAAATGCCCTGAAAACCAAAACACTGCTACCTGTTCCAAAGTGAGATCTGATTTGAAGATGTAAATGTTTCAGACTGCAGACTGTAATCTTATCTGCTACACGATAAGTAGCCCCTTGCCCGGATATAACTGATTGTGGGGGGAAAAAAGAGGAAATGAGAAAGCTGTGGTTCCAAGTCAAGGTTGCAAGTGAAGGAGTTTGTATAATGTGAAGCAGGTAGTTATAATTATAGTAGAGGAATAAATAGAAAGCGACTGTTTTGTAAATGCCAGTTTTGCCAGACAACAACAAGGAAGCCTTGCTTACTTCAGAATCACATATTTTGGTTAAAAAATATATTTTTATATGTGGATTTTCTTTATATATATATATATATATATATATATATATATATATTGCATTTCAAAAATTAACATGTGTTTTTCAGCCTATTCAATTTTCAATTCAATTGTGCTTTTGAGAAACATCCAACATGTATTTTACATTAGCTACAGTAGCCTATATGTGCACAGATAAGACATACACAGTATTATGTTTGTTATAGGTTTAAATTAGTATATTTTTATTGGTTTAAAGGAGCTTTTAGAAAGTAACCTAACAAGTCATCTTTCCATGACATAATCAATGAAATAATCTTGAAAACTTTGGAGAATTATTGTCGTGAATTATTTTTGAGTGACTTTCCCAACACTAATCAAGTCTGTATTGTGATAATAACACCCTGTATTGTGCTTTTTTTTTGGACTCCAAAGCAGAATGCTTTGATATGAAGGCCACAAGATCTTCACCGCAATGCAAATATCAGCAGATGAGATCATATACTCTTGTGAGTGAAATGCACTTCTGTGATAACGGTTCTCCATTCACAGAGTATCAAGAATTGTATTTTTAATGCCCGAGGTCACACTCGAGCACTGTTTTACTGTGGGCTCTGTGGAAATATGTCTGCAGTGCAGTGAGTCATAGTATAATTCACCCTCTTTGACTCTCACCCCTTTGTGACTCCTCTTAGCTTATCAATTAAACCGCCAACAACGCACGGCGCTCTTCAAAGTGCTGCAGAGAGACATTTGGACCAGCCGTGTAACTTGACATGACACCCGACGACCTGAGTGCAGACGGCAGATACTCTTGAGTGCTCGTGCACACACTTTTGCGGGTTTACCTCTCAATCAAACCAGGCAGAACTGAGAGCGTTTTCGTCTGAAAGGAGATGCTGGGAATCTAAGGAGCCTGCCAGGTTCTCAAAGGTTGGGGAGAAGTCTGAGGCCTTAAGCTCATTAGAATGCTTGTGAATCAGCTTAAAACAGAAGGAGAACAGGACAAGCACTCAGGCCTGACCTCTGCTGCTCCCTCTAGCACTGCCTTTGTCCTGAAAACCTCCGACATGGCGAGGCGCATGTTTGTGCAACAGCTCACGGGCTCAAGCAGGCAGCTGGGTCACAATTGATAACTTATTAAAAAAAGACTCCAAACAAGGTGAAGATATATCAAGATAGAGGGAATTCTCATTTCGTTATTAAAGCAGTACAAGAGGGTAGATGCTTCTGCGTAGCCATGGAGGTTATTATGATGGGATTCCAGAGAAAATACATATTTTTCATCTTTCATTGCTCAGGAAATTTCAGATATATGTTTATTTATCAGTATTAGCTTTGTCTCAGATGTTTCTGATCAAATTCAGAGAAAAGTCAAGAAATAAGATCATCTGGAAGAATTTTTTAGTTCATATTGTAGTTCATATAGGTCATGGTAACCGTGATTTTGCCACGTAAGACATGTTCCTGGATCAACATATTTTGTTGATCCTGGAACAACATTCCTGTCCAAAAATTGAGTCTGAACCCCATCCCTCCCCCTAAAGCTAACCCTATAACATATCCCTTAGATCCGAGGGGAAATGACCCTGTACATAACCCTGACTGTAAGCCAAAACTTGACATAAACTGTAAACTTGTCTCTCAAAGCTGATTGGTTGATTGGAATGTTGTTCCAGGATCAACAAAGATGTTGATCAAGGTATATGCTGTGACATTCACCATAGGCCATAATCTCATAATTTTGAATGCAGACTTTGGCATTTTGATAAATATGAGCAAGGTTTGTGACCATGTTAGTTTACGGTCCATTTCTCACTATAGTTGCTTATTATCATGCATATTACTAGAATATTGGCTGCTTATTAGTACTTATAAAGCACATATTAATCTGCATGACTTATTCCTAATCCTACCCAATACCTAAACTACCTTACTAACTATTAATAAGCAGTTTATTGAGGCAAAAGTAAATAATTAGTCAATAGTAAGAATTTGGCCCTAATCTAAGGTCAAAGACCCTATCAACATACCATTTTCAGTAACATGACAGTAGTTCATCAGTTCATCATCAGTTTTTTTCTCTCACAGTCACAGTATTGCGACTAAATAATATTTTGCAGTCTGTGTTAAGGAAATAATAACATGCTCACCAGTATATGTAGTGCTGAAAAGTTCGCTTTGTTAATTTTAGTGAAGTGTCTGAATCATGAAAAAAAAAAAAATTGGTATCACATTGTGTTGTGTTGCTATGCTAGATTACATTTTAATATTACATGCACAAAAAAGTCTCTGCACACTCATTTAGGTGATTAGATTGAACTATTCCACTGCTTTAATTCATCCTCTGTGTTTTTCATTATGTTTTGATAGCCAACAACATCACGACGGTCACCAGAGACCATCGCCCATCTGCAGGTCACATTGTAGTGGCACTCTGGGAGCTGGAGCTGAGCTGAGCATCTCTCTCCAGAACTGAAGCATTGCTGCTTTTCCTGTAGGTGGTGGACCACTTGGCAGAGGATGAGAAGTGGGTTTATTTTGCCTGCAGAGGGGAATAATTAAAATGCAGGCAAGCTGCGCCTGTTTCTCTTCTTAATTTTACCATAACGCTAGATACTAAATAATAACCCAGCTTTAAAGGAGTATACGTGTAACACATTTATGGCAGATTAATTCAATGTGTTTGTGGGTTGTTTTATGGCCTCCAGGGGTTTCGTGCACTTTGGCCGAACCTGATCAATTTAAAGTTTTGTACTTTGAGTGTAAGTTATCAGGTGAGGAGTATTTGGGCTGTTGACATTTTTCTGCTGAAGTGTGGCTCACAAAAACTAAGAACAGGAGGAGGCAAAAACGGCTAAAAATTGCTTTAGATGATTGTTGTACCAAAGGCAACAGCTGCTATCAGAGGCATTTACACTTGGGGGGGTCACATCTTTTATCTGCCTCCAATAGGGATGCAAAAATGTTGAAATTACTTCTGATACAGGTGATAAGATGATAGCACCGTCCTTCGGATGAGACGTTAAACCGAGGCCCTGACTCTCTGTGGTCACAAAAAATCCCAGGTTGTCTTACGAAAGAGTAGGGGTGTATCCCCGGCATCCTGGCCAAATTTGCCTGTGGCCTCTGTCCATCATGGCCTCCTAATCATCCCCATATACTGATTGGCTTCATCACTCTGTCTCCTCTCCACCAGTAAGCTGGTGTGTGGTGGGCATTCTGGCACAATATGGCTGCCGTCGCATCATCCAGGTGGATGCTGCACATTGGTGGTGGTTGAGGAGATTCCCCCTTCTATGTAGAGCGCTTTGAGTGCCGAGAAAAGCGTTATATAAATGTAATGAATTATTATTATTATTATAGCATATTTTTGTTATGACTGTTCTTGGCTATGGCTATAATTCTATATTATTTTGTCTAAATAACTTATGAACTAAAATCAGTCATTTTATGTATACTCATGTATAGTATGAAAAATGGATGTTCAGTTTGAGATTGGCTAAAGATTACATTTTAAGAGCGTTATTAAATGATTAGTGTTTTATTGATTAACTTGTGAGTGTTAGATGGTGACAGATGGTGGTAGTCTGAATGTGAAAATAAATGTGGAAATGAGCATGAACACAATTATATTTCCAATATCAGCTGATTTCAATGAATGAAAAAAACTCTAATACCTGCTCATAACCAATGTGCTATTCACACTATATGACCAATGAGTAAAAAATAGTAGTAAATATTATCGCAATTTAAAAGAACTGTTTTCCATTTTAATATATTGTAAAATGTAATTTATTCCAGTTATGGTATAACTCAGCCATTACTTCGGTGTCACATGATCCTTTATAAATCATTCATGCTGATTTGCTGCTCAAGAAACATTTATTATTATCGATGTTGAAAACAGTTGTGCTGCTTAATATCTTTGTGGAAACCGTCATACATTTTTTCTTTGTATGTATACATTTGTCTTTACTGTCACTTTAGATCAATTGAATTCATCTTTGCTGAATAAAAGTATTTAAAAAAGTATTCTTTTAAATCAAACTGACCCCATACTTTTGAACAATATAATATGTTGTGCGGCTCCTGAGGTCCTATCCATCTCAAATGCACGGCATTTACACTTGGTCTTTTTATGACCTGAAAGCTGTCCCTTCAGTAAAAACGCATGAAGTAGCCAAGTGCAAACACTCCCATTGATGTTCTGAGACAACATAGGGTCAAACAGTTGTTAACCACAACAAAAGACAAGAACAACTTAAAAGAAACTGCATGTTGTAAATGAACACATCAAAGTTCTCTGCTGTGTGCGTTGGTCTTTCAGCTAAATTTAATGATTAGCATATTTGAACATGCTCAAGTAGCCCCTTTGTACTTCCCACGTAAATTCAGATTTGCAGTTGAAAGTTATCTTTGAAAAGAAAGAACGAGGGAAAAAAATAGCCATTACATTTTTGAGTGACATCCATGTGCAGAGAAACTGAATATCTGCCAAGAGACTGAAAGAAGAGGCATTCAGTGTGGGATTTGGAAAAGAGCAACATAAAGTAGAAACATGTCCAGAGGTGCTGTGCTGTTGTGCACGTCACCTGTCCAGATTAGCTTTGGGATGAGGCCTTCCCGCTGTGCCAGCTGCACATTCACAGGCTTTAGGGGACTTCAGTGTCAGTATCGCTAGTGAGGTGAGAGAGAGTGTGAGGGTGTTTTTCGGAGGACGTCGAGGCTGGCGCTTGAGTTTGTTAGTATAAGGCATCTGTTCTGGATGTTAGGAAGAGACAAGCCTCTGGCACCTCATCCAATCCCCGAGGCCACTATAATGCAGCAGGTCTCCACAGAAAGAAAGACAAGAAAGAAAACATATGAAGGGGGTTAGAGAGAGAATGTGAGAGAAGTGTACACTCAGAGGAAGAGACACTGGAATGCTGTATTGATCGTTGAAAGATTAGTAAGTTTACTTACCTGCCCCGTCAATATTACACTTCCCCTGAGCCACTGTGGAATCAAAAAAGGTGTTAGGAATGTTTGCACAAAAAAAAAAAAAAAAAATAGGCCCCAGGTCACTAAAGGAGTTATTCTAATCAGTAGGGATGCACAATATACTGGCACATCAGTCTGCCTTAGGAAGGTGTCTAGGTGGAGGGATTGTTCAAGGGACTGCAGGAGAACTGGTTTGGCCAACTTTGAGCAAGTGGTGTCTCCCACGCCATCCTGATTTGAGGCCACAGAGAGAGGTTAAAAGAGCCTGAAACGCCGATCGCTGCATAGACGATACAGAACGTTTGTTGGTTAACTCTGAATGAGATTCTGGACATCACCTGAACGCTTTGAGAGCCCTGAAGGTGAGAACATTACTGTGACCAAACAGCAGTACAGCATCTTTGGAGAGTGAGACTTTGGTTATCAGCTGATATTATAGATTTTTGTATTTATTGGTATCAAAAAATATTGGATATTTTATTGCACAAGCACGTTTACCTCAGTTTTTACATTTAGATTACCTTTGCTATTATCTAATGCTGAACAGTCATCATATAGAACAGTTTTCGTGACCACTGACTTCAAATGTATAGACAAAAAAGAAAAAAACAGTGACACTTGTCTGAATATCTTCTTTAATGTTCCACAGAAAAAAAAGTAACGTTTTGGAACAACTAATGAAAGGTAAATGAAATAATGTCAAATGATGAATTTCTTTAAATGATGGAAAAAAAGATCTTTAAAACAATAATTTAAATGTTAAATGTTTTGATTATTGATTTTAGTTTTCAATGTTTTTATTATTTTTATTCGACTTTTATTAGCTTTTATCAGTTATCAGCCATAATATTGAATTATTTATCAGCTAATTGGTATCAGATAAAATGTGTATGAATAATTTATGTAATAATATGTAATAATTTCATGAATATTTTCCTAATCAATAGAAAATGCACACAAAGGAAATGTTTCAGTACTGACCTCAAATACGCGTAATCTGAATAGATAGCATGTTTGTGCTGAGAAGAACGATAATGACTTACATACTCAGTGTACCACTGTTATATTTAGCATCTGGTTAAACTGGATTGTGGGTGTTTAGTGAATAAGACATTTCTTTTGTGCCAAACTATCATACACAAAAGTGATGCAAGAGTTTAGGGAATTTTCCCTGTAGTCACCAGATCTCCAATAAAAGATGTTTAATGTCTTTCCCATTTTTTGTCATTCTGCTGAATGTTGTCTAACTGTGTAACATTCTCCCTAGAGCAGAAACAGTTTCCTCCATTACGACTACCTTTACTCTTGATTGATAATAGCTGAGAGGAGAAGAGCGTATGTGACGTGTGCCTGTTACTCAACCAGGCCACAGGAAACATGAAAATCTCAGTTGAGCCTGGAAGACACGTTCATGTTTCACACCAGATACTGTTGATCTTCCGTGCAACAATTTTACTGCTTCCCCTCCCACAGTTAGCCAGGCCCTGGGGCGCACCACACCGCACAGACACACACACACACACGCACACACACACACACACACACACACACACACACACACACACACACACACACACACACACACACACACACACACACAAAACCTTCACTTCTATTCAACAATTGTTCTCACTGCACACTGTCTGCTCAAAAAACTAAAGACGAGCTGGAATCTCATTTTTAGCTTTTGTTGTCCACACAGAATAAGTGTCAGAACTGTCAATCTCAGTGTTCTCATAAAAATGGTTTAGTTTAAAAAATGGCCAGCGTTTTTTGGAATTAATCGGTGACTGTATGAAAGGAGAAGAAGAAGCCTTTGAATTTGTATATATATATTCTTGATGGAAAGAAGAAAAAGGGCAAATATAATTTTGCTTGCAATTTACACAAGTTCTTCAATTACCAGCATAGGGAACACAGCGCTGGGTTGGCGGGTAAGCATTGTGAATGAAATTGAAGCTGACTGCTCCAGGTTGGCTCACGGTGTGAGAGAGATTGATTCGCTCACGAGGACGCCTTCCTGGAAATGTTCTCCAAGTAATTTCTATAAGGCACAACGTTTTAGCGATCAATGGCAATCCACAAAACTTTCTGTACGCTGCAGTAAGTTTGAGGAAGCCCCGTCGAGTTCTTTCCTGTCATTCCTGCTGTTTCTTCAGTCTGCAACAATGGATGTTACAGACACGTTGTGACCGAGAAAAACACAAACCGTTTCTCTGGCATGAGAGTGGCATCTCCAGTCGTTTCGAGTTCTTGGGCTCGTCTGCAGGGTAGGTGGATGACCTGCTAAGAAAAAAGATGTGCATGGTATTTTCTGTCAGGTACTGGTGCCTGTGGTCACCAGAGACCAATCTCGGGTGTCCTTTACCTTGTCAAATGTCAGAGATAAAATCTGCTGTGGCATAGAGTTCAAATCTGCTGGGAAACACATGCACATAACATGCATAATCACACACTGTATCTTTGCTTGTCTTGTTAGTTTGCTGTAATTTATGTGTTGTTGAGTATTTTATGTTTGAATAGTTACAACGGCCCATTTACTTGGTTTGAAGATTGATAAAACCTCAGTAGCTTTGAAAACATTAGCAGACCTCATGGAGAATATAAATATATATGAATATTATTATTTTTTAAGTTTAATAAATTGTTGATGCATTGAAACAAACATGCCAAAGTCACTGAATATCTTTTAATGTCATATAATTATGTTTTGTGTACATAATTTTAGGAGTACTTTATATTTCTTCGTTATGTTTTTTAAGCCACCCTTATTGCATAAATTGAGTAGTATTGTTAAGTGGCCTATTCTGGTGCTTGAATGCCAATTATATTATGATATACAAATTATTGCCATAACAACCAGGTTTAAGTAATACTATATGGGATGTTTGTTGACTAAATCTAAAATGTATTCTCAAGTGTATAAATCTCCAAATGTGCCTTTAATAATGTAATATAATGGCAGAGTATTCTAGCTTGACGACTTGCTCTAATGAGGTGTTTATTATTGGTCAGATATTTATGGTTGAATGTTTACAGCTCAGCTGTACCTTTTAAATCATCGGCGTATCAATATTCTGATCCCCGCAAATGACATCAAATTAACGGCACCCTCCGTAGGATCTTCGTGGAAATGATGCGTTATAATGATGCGTCAGTGACAGCTTGTCTATAAACACATAAATCTCTCCCCTCTCACTTCCTCTGTCGTCCTACAGTCACGCTGCCCTAGCAATCGCATGTGCAAAAAAAACCCGTGCCCTTTGTTGTTTCAGAAGGGAGTAACTACAGGCTCTGATTTCAGCCTGATAGGCAAACACTCCCCCTCAGACAATTAATATTTCACCTGATAGGCTAAAGGGACAGGCTTTGAAAACAGATTAGAATGGAGGCAATTTAAAAATGCAAAATGAAACCATTTTACTTCAGCGCAAGTGTAAGTCATCTCGGACCAGCTGTAAAGGCCAGACGGCGAGGCTCATTTCTCAATTATAATAAAAGCGCCTCTTTTTGCAGCCTACTGTTTGTTCTCTTCCAGCCTCAGCCCTTTGTGAACTTGGCCTGATCGTATTCATCCCCCAAAAGAATAGCGCTCGTGGTGTGCTATTTCATATCAGCGCTCAGGTATACCCAGAGTTGCCACCTTCACTTTAGACACCCTTGTTGTTTGTAAATATGTGAGATATGAGTGATGTGGGCACTAATGGATTATTACCCTTCAAACAGCCCTTTGACCTGAACCTCCCATGATTCCACTGCAGTGAAACTCAACCGCAAGGCCGAATTATTCTTGGAAGGACCCCTGGAGAGTGTGACTTTCTGCCCTCATCGTAGCCAGACTGAACTGGCCTCCGACATTCCTGAGTGTGACAGTGTAGCGTTCCACAGCGGCTGTCACAGCAAAACAGGCTCCGGAAGAACACCGTTTTTAGCAAGTCAAGGTATATGACACTAATGACAGTTAATCTTGTCAATGAAATTACTGAAAAAAACGTAACTTTTCTTCTAGTCAACGATAACAAAGATGAGACGAAAAAAAAATCAGGCGATTTTCATGTTTTTTTTATGTTGACGTTCGTACAAAATTTGGGGTCAGTAACAATGTTTTGAAAATAAAAGAAATTGCTACTTTTATCCAGAAGGACACTGTATAAAATATCCTTATTAATTTACAGTTTAAAAAAAACTAGCAGCTGTGGTTGCCAGAAATTCACCATAAAAAACACTGACAAATTTTCCAGTTATATTTAATTCAATTAAATATCCCCCTGTAGTTTAATAATTGTATCCCTTAAAACTAATCTTTGATCATCAAAACATCATATTTAAAAAAAAAATCTGCTCAAAGCAGGCGGCCACTCCCTTTGGACGGCCATGGCGACCCGATTCAGCCGCTACATGGCACAATGTCAAATCCCCAAACAGTGGAAGACGGCCAAGACAATACTGCTGTTCAAAAAGGGCGACCGTGAGCTGCTCAGCAACTACCGGCCGATCACACTGCTGTTGGCCGTATATAAGATCTTCACCAAGGTGCTGCTCAACCGGTCACCGACAGAGCCATTGACCCGGACATCAGGGCCGCCCTATTCAACGGCACCGTCCTGCCGGCCATGCTCTACGGGTCTGAGACCTGGACAATGACGGCGGCCGACCGGCAAAAGCTGGCCGCGGCTGAACGCGCAATCGAGCGCCGTATGATCGGGGTTAAACAGATCGACCACGTCCACAACGAGCAGCTGCGGGCCATGACCAGGGTGGCCGACGCGGTGGACTTGGCCAACAAGGCCAAGAAGCACTGGGCCGGGCACCTGATGCGGCGGACGGACGACAGATGGACGCGCAAAGTCACCGTCTGGTTGCCGATCGACATCAAGCGGCCACGCGGACGCCCTGCAACACGATGGCGTGACTCGCTACGACAAGATCTGGGACACAATTGGATGGGGCTCGCCCAGGACCGACAGACCTGGGCAGATCGTTGTGGTCTGCGCTGACCATCTTTGGCCGGCGAAGACAGACCGATTCTGGATTCTGGATTCTGGAAAACTAATCTTTGATCATCAAAACATCATATTTTAAAAAAAAATCCTTGAAAAAAATCCTTCATGTCTTAAAATATCTTGAATATAACTCTACACCCTTTGATATACGCGGTTCTATGAATATGCAAATTAGCTCTGCCTCCACTCACACCAGCTCAGAGATCCACTCGTTGTCGATCACACGTTGTCGTGATTGGTTACGAAGGTAGTTTGTGACGTCAGAAACACCAGCAATTTCAAACCACGTTTTTGAGACTGTCTTTGGTTCACTGCGATTTTAAGGAGAAAATACTCAGCAATAGTGTTGACTTTTGAATTTGTACATGTATTGCTATAAAGCATTTTAAAACAACACATAGACATATAAACAACATTAAAAACTTGATTTTCACCACAGGGGGCCTTTAAGTGATATAGTGTTAATATACCTACTTTAAATATGCCTTTTTACCTTAAAATGTACTAATAACCACCACCACAATAAAAGCCACAAGATGAATCAGAGCTCATTGTAAGCGGCCAGTTCATAAAACATGGTCAATACTTATATAGACGGTGCACATGGTCATACACAAAGACAAAACACCATCAGGGAAACACATGACACTAAAACAATGCAATAAACATTAGCTAATCATAAAATGTAACACACTAATGAAAACACACTAATGCATATTACTGATAACAAAAATATGAAGATACAAAATTTATTACAAAAATGTAATGACCAAAATAATTTAAAATGACATTTAAATATTTACTAAATTTATATTAAAGGATATTTTCATCAAAAGACAAAAAAAGGAAAAAACAAACACTGGTTGAGGAGAATTTGTTCAAATTGAGATGGATCAAGCTGGCTCACTTGATTCAATTTTACATTAGATTTCACTTATGAGCCATTTTTTGACAAATAATATCCAATTAGTGACCTGTTGTTTGACACCCAGATCTACTTTTGAATCAGAACGTTCCCATGCTAAGTCTTAATCTGTCGTGGTGTGTGGCAGAGGGTTAAATACTTTGTATATTGTAATTAGGGGATTTACATACAAATGAGGAAAAGGTCATCCAAATGACAGACCCTAAATTAAAGTTTTTTTAGACTGAGGGTGAATGGTTTTGCTAATGTGTCTCAAAGTCAATATTTGAGTCTGCTGATATAGTCCTTCGCCTCTGCTTCCATTGTGGTCCTGTCAGACACCGTCGCTTTGTTTATGATGTCTCAATTGAACATCATTTGAAAAGCAATGGCGCTATAGCAGCCATTTACCTCTGAAAGGAGACGTTTAAACATTACTATGGGGTCTTCGGTTTCACCATTGATGGAAAATTAGTCACCTTCTGCTTTTTTTTTTCGGATAAGCAATGTCTGGACATTTTTTGCTTACAAATGCAATTTTGAAAGAAGTGTTCCTGGGTTAAGGATACCATATAGATCTACACAGAAAATCCATTTCTCCGCAATGAACTCTGAAATATTAATGCTATCTGTCCCCAGAGTGCGCTTTATATGCTCAAAGTGAGAAAATCTTCTGAAACAGTCTGGGGTTTCTGGCTTTGTGAGGGATTATTTCTTTATTTATTCTGACTCGCTACATGGCCACGTCCTGTCGTTCTTGCCAAGTTGCTCAAGAAATGTATAAACATTTTCTGAAAGCCTGTGCACACATTCAAACTGTCAAGTCTCTGGTGCTGAGGAGTATTTCTGGTGCTGAGGCTCTAAAAATACACCCAGGCAGACTGGAGAGACCTCAGCCCCTCGCAGAGCCGTCTGCCTTGTCTAGAAGCTCCGGAAACCGAAAGAGAGATGTGAAAGAGACAGATGAATACTACAGTCCGACCGTGAGTGAGATGCCCGTCTGTTTGTGTGTGATTGTGTACGAGTGTGACGTAACAGTGTAGAGATATCCAACTATCAAGGAGGTGTTTGGAAGGGGCTGTCAGCACTTGAGGATGCAGACTGAGCCGAGGGGTGAAACATTTCAGAGATGGGGAGATTTGTGTGTGCGCCATGTAGTATGTGGGTGGTTATTTGTTCTGAGCAATGCAATGCATATGCAATCGAAAATAAAACCTTGGAGCTGTGGCCTAGTGTCTTTCTTAAGTTTTGTGCTCCTGTGGGAAATGTGAGATTTGAATCTGATTTTTTTTCCCCCCTCCTCATTGTTTCCTTCTGTCTTCTCTCTAAAACTGGCACAATGGGAAGATGAATGCAATGCATATGTAATCAAAAAACAAAACCTTAGAGCTGCGGCTTAGTGGCTTGAGCTGTTATCATATAATGTATAGTATATTGAGCTCATGTGGGACATGTAAGTTTTGAATGTGACTTTTCTTCCTCATAATTTCCTCTCGTCTCTTTTAAAAGGAGCAATGGCCCAAAAGGCTGGGAAGATGAATACACTGGCTACGTCCGAAATCACATACTCTCTTGAGCGGGTACTTATTTTGAATAAGTATACTTCAGGAACACTAAAAAAGCATGTTCTATATAGGATGAATGTGTGCAGGATGAATGTAATCTGGATGTATAACATTCGCCATGTTGACCTTATCACGTGACCTACCAGCGTCAGTTGCGTCGCTTCACTGCCATTCCCAAATCATCTCCCGTAGCCTCATGGGATAGTAGCGTGTCCATCGTATGTACCCTTTAAAATCTCGATGGAAGAAGCGTAGGTCATCCGGGTACCTTTTCCCTACTCTTTGAGTACTGTGAATTCTGACATACTTGTTCTGTGACCTACTGTTTTTCGCCTGCTATATAGTAGGGAAGTATGTGATTTTGAATGCAGCCAATGTATATGTAATCGAAAAACAATACCTTGGAGCCGTAACCTAGTGGCTTGCACACATATCGTACACATGTGGGAAACGTTCAAATCAGACTTTTCTTCTTATCATTTCCTTTCTTCCCTCTAAAATTGATACAATGGCCAAAAAAAGTTATTGATATAGAACAAAACAAAAAGAAAGTGGAAAGGTAAAAAAAAAAACTAAAAAAAAACCTATTGGTTTGTGCACATATTGATTTGTTGTGCTGATTTGATGTTCAAATCTGAATGGTTTACCTCATCTTTTCCTGTCTTTTCTCTGCTATTATTATAAATAAAACTGTCACGATGGCGAAAGATATGACAAAAAAAAAAGAAGATGAGCATGCATTGGCGCAGGCTGGAGTAGATTTTGTGTATATGTTTATATAGGGCCATTCGTTGGGCGTATGACATATGTATATGACATGTAAATGACATCATACGTGTATTGTATACACACAAGTGTGTATATGTGGATAAAACAGTGTGTTTGCTCCTGTATGTGAGTTAATACTCCTTATCAGGATCACTGGGAGGAAAGGGAGGATAACGTACGGCCAATTTAACACATGAAGACACACACTCACCACTGGAATGGGCTTCAGATAGAAGAGATGAGAGATCAGTCTGTTTGTTAGCCCCTTTCATTCCACCTGTGTGTGTGTGTGTGTGTGTGTGTGTGTGTGTGTGTGTGTGTGTGTGTGTGTGTGTGTGTGTGTGTGTGTGTGTGTGTGTGTGTGTGTGTGTGTGTGTGTGTGTGTGTGTGTGTGTGTGTGTGTGTGTGTGTGTGGTCGGGGTTACTGTGGCCTCAGCAATACAATAGACAGCGGGGGATGGTCAAGCCGTTTAGTTCAGCAGTGCAAACACAGCAAGACATAATGGATAGATAATAAACACACGGCTACAGAACATAAGCGTCAGCGTACACAATAACACAACTATTATTTTAATCCTTTCTCACTCTCTCTCTGTGTTTCTCTTTATTACAATATTCCTTCACGTCCTGTAACCCATTTGAGTAGCCACGTTACACAGGTTGTCCTCCCTAGACTCCCTGTGTTCATCGTCTTTTTTTATTGATTCCAACCCGCCTGCATTCTAGTCTCCCTATTTGTCCAGATTTATGCTCCCTCTTTCTATCTGTCCCCGTCTGTTTTTCCCTCACACTCTCTCTCTCTCTCTCTCTCTCTCTCTCTCTCTCTCTCTCTCTCTCTCTCTCTCTCTCTCTCTCTCTCTCTCTCTCTCTCTCTCTCTCTCTCTCTCTCTCTCTCTCTCTCTCTCTCTCTCTGTTCTCGAAGAAGAAGAATCATTCCTCAGTAAAATCTTTAAAAGCCCTCGCTGTCTCTTTTTGAATTACTGTCATCTGTCTGTCTATGAGAAAGTTTATGTGCAGATGGTTTTTGTCTATTAAAGATTTTATAACTAACCATAAGGCCTACTGTGAGTTATAAACAGACTAAATCATTTTGGAAAATAATTTTCCTCAAATGGATGAAAAATGTCAGTGCATTCATGCATGTTTTGAGGTAAAAAATTAAAACCTTAAAATTATTTTCATATCATCAGTTTCTTTTTTTTCCTCTTGTGTTTTTCTCCTTTCCTTCTGTTTTTTTCTTTTATGTAAAATTCATCATTAACCTTGTTTGTACGTCTTAGTTAATTACAGATGGGATTTGTTGTTTGTTTAATAATTTAATTTAATTTAATAAGTCATTAATTTAGAAGATATACATAAACATTAAGATAAACAAACATTAATGAATATTCAATGAAAAAATATTTGTATTTACTTTCAAAGTAATTGTCATGGTGATTGACACTTTTGCATAAAAATTATTAATTAAATTTACATTTAACAGATGTTTTTGTTTAAAATTCTTATAAATGTGTGAGGTGGCACACCGGGTAAAAGGCTCACCAGCATGGGGCAAAAGACAATATTGTTGCAAATACTTGAGCTAAAATGTTTTTAATAATGTCGAAGTTAACGGTTCAAATTCTTAATACTTGTTCAAAACAATCACTTTAGCTTAGTTTGTGCTATTTTCTGTTTATTTTGATAAATAAAATATTTTTTTGTTGTTGTTCAATAAATATAGTCATTAACATATGTTTTAAAAAATGTAAGATTCTGAAAGCATTGAAGGAGATTAATATAGATTTACAGTAGTAACATTAAATTATGTTTTAATTATATGATATGATTAATGTTGTATATTTAAACATGATGGTTTCATTATAAATATGGAGTTTATCTCTAAGGTGGACACCCAACTTAATATATGGTATTTGCCATGTCATGTCAACTAGTGGAAAAGTCAGCCGGCTGTTTATTATCATATTAATTATTGTGCCTTTCGCCCCGACAGCAGTGGTGCCTTTTACTCCAAATACCATACCTTTATATATTCTTCCGTTATTGAAAAACTGTTGCTTTAATTAGCTTGAACAAAATTCAAAATAATCTAAATAAAAGACCGTTGTAATTATTTTTTTCAATAATTCACGGGGAATCAACTTTGGGCTTTTGTGCACGATCGCATCAATAATAAGCCAAATGTCCTTGTGCATCTTGAAAAGTGGAAGTTTTGGAACGTTTTTGTACCATCTAGTGGTTTGGAGGAAAATAAAATCAAAGGCTCCTTTTAAGTGCGCATTTAGCCCCGTTGTTCCCTAATACTTTGTAAAACTTTTGTATGTAAAATTTCAGTGCGAAAACCTGTTTTGTTCTAGCCTGGGTTTCCCCATGCTGCCTTGCACGCAGGGCGATTTTATTCACGCTTCTAGGCAGCCTGGATTCCATGGACCAGATTTTCGCCTCAGCGAGGGGACCAATCACAGAACGGGGAGGCAGCAGCAAGATGATGACGACCTTTGTTTATATCTGGATCCAACATGGCAGCAGACGCGAAGTTACCTTTCGATGCAGTCTTAGATATTGTTTTAATAATAATAATAATAATACATTTTATTTGTAAAGCACTTTACATTTGACACCAAATCTCAATGTGCGACAGTAAAACATAATTAAAAAAATAAACAATACAGTATACAATCAAAACACAACATGTTAAACGGCGGGACTAAAAACAAGCATTAACTATTAAAATAAGCCTGTGTAAAAAGATGGGTTTTTAGTCCTTTTTTGAATGTGTCTGTTTGCGGGGCCCTGAGGTGGTCTGGTGGAACTACTTCTAAGTAGTTTAGAACGCAAGTTTATTTTAAATAAATCTCGGACCCATTGTCTTCTTCCTTATCTAATTTCTGCCGCTCTACATACGTCATCTGGTATAATTGAAACGAATGGCTATGAGCTACATACAGGCGCATTTGATAGACATTCGCAGCACCCAATAAACGGCTCTGGGAATTCGTAAACCACGCCTCAAATCCGATAAAATGAACATGTGGTTCCCAGACCACGTCTCATTGAGACGAGGTCTGACGTTCGCCAGGCTAGTTTTGTTCACTAACCACCCAAAATTCAGTTTCACCAGGGAGTCAATTCACTGAACTATTATGCTGCAAATAAAATCATAGTTATTTTTCAGAGCTATTTTTTTATGTAAATTAGGCTAGTTATAGTAATGTTTCATTTAACGTTTCACTATTAATGTGTTCATTTTCTATTAATCATGGCAGCAAAAACCCTACAATTGTTTTTAGTACCTATAGATTATGTGATGCCAGAGGAAATATTTCCTTTTCTCCATTTGGACACAATATCGAAATCTTACAGCAAAAAAAGTTTCCCTCTCTGTCTCTTTCTCCTCACTGTCATCCACTGATCCTTTCCACAGTAGACAAGCGAGTGCCTGACCTCCACATTACCACATTCACCTGCTCAGGTGTGCTGAGTTACAAGGCACACTGCACTGCTAGCTAGACAGCTCTAACAAGAAAAGGAAAAAGAGCCATCACTCCTTCCCGAACAGGGTTGAGATGTCAAAGGTCACCCTGCACTCCTTCCCCAAGCTCATTACGTCATCTCATCCATGTCTTTTTTTCTGTCTTTCTCTAACCCCTCTCCCTTTTTCTCCAATGGCATTTATGTAAACACAGCTGTGTTGTTGACATTAAAGGGCCTTGTTCTTTTGATCCCCTCTGAAAAATCTCTGGCCCTCTTTCCTCTCACTACATCAGAGAACACACGCGTCCGCTACAACCAAAGTGCAACTGTATCTGCTTGAACTGCAGGTGCTGTTCTTCATGTTCTGCACGGCATCAAATAAACACATATTGCAGTACTACGAGCTGATTGAGAGGGCCGTTAGCACTCGCTGCACACAATCGTCATGTGGCCGCCAGTAAACAGCCATCAGGGAAGCAAGGACCCAGTAAGCGGATCGTGCGGTGAGACGTACATGTAAATTGAGAGTCAATGTAATCAGGAGCTTCTCAGCACAGCGTAGAGGCTCAAATTTTACCAATGAGAGAAAAAACAAGATTTGTGGATTAGACCGCGTCAAAAAGAAAAAGTGCTTACGAAAGAAGTTGAAACACAATAGATGGGCCGCAGTGGGGGCCCCTGGTGTAGACTTTCCCCAGGCTGTTTGTCTCATTAGGGACTCTATTGATTAATAACATCCCTGGAAACCAGCCGTATTAGCCGAATTAGGAGACCGGGGGGAATTCAGAGGGAAGAGAGGAGGGGATAACCTTGCACTAGCCCAGGGCTCTGTATCGAGGTATTTCCCCTCTCGCACGATGACTGAAATCAAGCCTGCTAGGCACCCGGTCTCTGAACCCTAATCCAATATCATTAGTATTCCCATGTTTGGCTTGGCAATGCCTGACGTGATTAATGTGGCCATGGAATTGACAGAGAGAGATCATGAGTTGTGTTGATGGTCCGCTTCACATAATCAGATGTGGATTTGTGATTGATTCTTTCGTTAATTCGCACAGCCTCTCTCTACCGTTCACTTTTCTTCCTGTGATTCTGACTTTTTCTTTATTTTACTTTTTATCAGGCTACTGAGTCGTATAATCTGGCTCATTCAAAGTGAAATGCACTCCAGTTGTTATTTGCTTGTGTACTGAGAGTATACAGTGTGTATAATGCTCACTGTGAGGGGAAGAGACTGCTTACAGGGAAGAGACAGGCAGTCCTGTACCTTGAACCTTTAAATCTCAGGCCTGACCTTTATTAAGAATCCATAAACCATTTTGCAAAATTATTAGAGGTTTGATCCTTGCCCACTTCTAGAAATCGGTCTGGAATGTAATTCTCACCATTCCTTTTCTATCTGTCTGTCTGTTGTTTAAGCCAACAAAATAGTTTGGAACCACTGTCCAAGATTAATTGAATTAAGACCTAAGAACCAGATTATTATTATTTTTTTTAATATTACATTTTTTTTAAAATGCAGCGGTCACTTATTTGGTCAACTGTGTAAATGTAACCATATTTAACAAGACTGAAAAAAACATTGCACAAAGCAACCATCCTAGCACTGTATGAGAAGAGACAAACACCACACACATCTCATTTAGAAAATGTATAAATTTTGTATTTTTGGTATTATGAGGATCTTTCTTGGACTTGATGAGATATTTAAGACTTTTATATTTAACTATTGAATGAATATTCATTCACCATGTTTTTAAATTCATCTCCCTGTATGCATCTCTCAGCGGTATAGCAGAACTTCTAAATTGTGGACTGAGCTGAATATCTGTGGATTTATTAGGTTAGGTATGAGGGCCAGCTGTTTTGGTGGAGTGGGTCTGCTGAGTGGACACTGATGAATCCAGTCTAATAATGAGCGTTAAGCATGCTGAGAATCCACACACATTTCAATCATTACAACTAAACCTCCAGGGAGAGAGGAATGCAGAAAGAAAGAGAATGAAGGGGGACGTAGAGGCAAGAAAAGACACAAAGGGCCTCCACGGTAGAGTGAAAATCTTCATTTTTCTCTACAGCCTCAGCACTATGAGTCTTGGCATAGACAAACAGCAGGTATCACCTTCCTCCAAGCCTGGGCCCAAAGCAGTCACTGCTCTTCACGCTTGAAGGAAACACTTAACGAAGCTGATGTGTTCAAGAAATATGTGTCTATGTGTGTGTGTTTGCTTGTAGAAATAAAGCCAGGACCAGAAGTTTCTCTGAGCCGGACCGGATCCCGGCTCATCGAGGGCTATTGAGAGACCAGGACAGGGGGACACAGGAACAAAATAATGACGGATGGTACTGATTGGACATCTTGTGTGAATTAAAGTGGGGTTGACTCTGCTCCTTGTCCCTGTGTGCGGCAGATCAGATAACAAAGCCAGGCTTGTGAAGGTAAACCGATCCTATCACCAGACTCCATTCGGCAGCTCCACAGGTCTGTCCACAGAAACGTTTTTCTGTTTCTCTGCGCTGAAAGAGGAGAGCAGTGGACACACACACACACACACACAAACACACACACACACACACACACACACACACACACACGCACGCACACAAATAAGTACCTACATACTTTGGACACACACAGCTATATACCTACTGCTTCACACACACATTCAACAGGCCGTGAAATGGGGCCTTATCAGGCTGACGGCAAATGAGATGTAAAAGGTATTTTCAGGTATGTACATTCCTTCCTGTCATCCTCAAGAGCATCATTTGTTTTAGTTTCCAGTAAAGAAAACTCCACAGGATTCCTCTCATCTTCTTGTCCTTGAGGTGCAGTAAAAAAAAACGATGCATTTAACTCTTCATAGATCCACAAAAGCTAACTCCAATTTTATAGTCAATAACCCATACAACGTCGCTGTAACTATGTATAATAATCCTTGGGTAAAGGTGGAGTGGATTATTAAATGATTATTAATTTAAAGACAATCATTTTTTGTCTATCCTGCTATATTGTACTGCACTGTGCTGCTATGCTGTGTTATGCCAATACCATAATATACTATGTCATACTGTTCTGTACTACTGTTCATACTGTTCTACTGTACTATGCTATACTATATCCTATATCATAACAAAACACTTTACTATACCAGGCTACACTACTGTTTTTCCTTCACAAAGAAGTCACCAAGGTTGCATTTGTTTATAATTACCGTACAACTTAAATAACTGTTTTCTATTTTAATACATTTTAAAATGTAATTTATTCCTGTGATGGAAGAGCTGAAGAGCTGAGCAGAGCTGAGCTTTGGTATAGTATGGTACAGTGTATAATACCATACCTTACTATACTATACTATTCCATACTATTCACTTTACTGTTACAGCCACTGATTTAGCAAGTTGTTTTCCATTAAAAAATATATTTACAGTTTTTTCTTTTCCTTAACACAAGGATACATTTACTTATGAAACATAAGATAAGACTTTTTTTTCAGAAAATATACTGTAAGCTTGAATTTTGTTTAAAAAAAATGTTTTCCTGTTGTAGGCATAACACTTGCCAAATTTTGTTAGATCTACACTATGCTTTAAAAAGGCTTTTTGCCAGTGGACTAAGAAAAACAAACAACCCTCATCTTTATGAATTTTATAAGTTGTAAAATGTTCCACTGATTTGAGCAGTTCATGTTGACTATAACAATGTTCCTATTATATAGAACAAACCTCTTCTTTCATAAGACACGTTTTTAGGTAAACCGACTGAGCAAAACATTCTCACCTGCTTCCAGAGCTGCGGTAACAGCACAATATATTTGACAGTCATTCACATCCCTGATATTTTCCTCCTTATTGATGAACTGAAAAAATACAATGAATGTAGCGTGTGTGTCAACACAGCTAATATGAGTAGAGAGGAGGATTCACGTGATAATGTGAAAGGGTCCAGCATCAGCGCTTACATTACACATAGACTCAAGATGGCAGGCATTCTTCGGTGGCGTGGTGTCAAGCGAGCTGCCCTCGGAGCAGAAGAGAGGTGGAATTTGATGCTCGGTCCGTTCCAATGCACTCACACCGTGGTTGCTCTCGTCTCGGTTTCATATTCATTTCTCTGTCGGAGAGGGATTGTGTGGGTTGGTCTGGAGGAACAGGGTTGAGAAGCTCACAACTGTAAATCCTGCAGACTGAAGTCTAGCAGATCATTTTTACATTAACGCATTAAGAAAATGTATTTTATTGTCTTTCTTTGAGTTATACGTGTAGATATAAGTGTCGCCATAGATTAGAGAGATAAGATTTAATTCTTACTGAATGGTGCGTATTTGGCAAGGGATATGAGGTATTTCCAGCTTGTTCATTTTTATTGCACTTTCTTCCCTCCTTCAACTCATTTGTTTGTGTTTAGCTTAATCTTCATACTGCAGTTTTTCAGAACAAGTCTCCAGGTATCTATTGCATAAATCCTCCTAATTTGTGTGTGAGATTGTGTGAGAAAGAGAGAGGCTGTGTGTAAAGTCCTTTGCCAACATCAAGACAAGGCTGTGATGGATGTGGGAATGAAAGATCACATCTGTGTATTTTCCATTTGTCAGTGGTGGATCAACACATCTGGTTATTAATTATGGCCCATATTAGAACATTCTATACAAATACCAGACTTCTTTCAGGAAAATGCTGTGTGTCTTGGCGCTGAGCTTCTGTCTTTGTGTTTTCCTCATTGAAGATATGAGTTGGATAAAGAGCTACACTTTTGATTGGTTGCTGATCAAGTCAAACACACAAGGTAAAATATTGCACTTTGTCTTTATGTAAGGCTGTCAGTGTGTTAAAAATGCAATCCAATTCATTTGATGATGTGCTGATTAACCTAGCTGACAATTGTATGTTCTAAGAACATTTTCTTAACGTTTCCATTATGTTATTTGAGTGAGTTCTGTGAAAGTTTAAAACGTGCATATTAATTGCATAATGATTTTGATGAGAAAAGCCCTCAAATGAAAATAAGTCAAAGATAATACATTATTGCAGCAGATGAGCAATTCATTGAATAGACAAAAATTGGCTTAAGAATTAAATTCCATTTAATTGAACATAAGCCTATTACTTGCAGTCCACAATGATCTGTTTTGTTGATCAAGCCCAAAACACAAGGAAAAATCCTGCACTGTGTTACATTTTTTTTATTAAATTAATTTAATTTGAACTAATTTTTACGCTGGTTTACTCAGCTAACAATTTCATGTTCTAATGACATTTTCTTAACATTTTGGTTATTTGAGACAGTTCTATGAAAGTTTAAAATGTCCAGTTTTTCTGTTCTGTTTTTTTTCTGTTTTCTGAACTTTTTTAAGTTATGCTAGATTCAACTAATTTTTTAAGTCAGTTTAATGTAATTTATGTTGAAATTATTTAAACATCCAAGTTGATTGTTGATTGACTTTAAGGCAGCAACAGTGTGCGGCAGGTATGTAAATGACTGAAATGGCTGTTAGTCAATTTATTGTTTGTTACATTTCATTGAACATAAAGCCATTACCAGCCTACAGTCTGCAATGATCAATTTTGCAATCAATGTCTGAGGTCAACTTATACTGGTAGGAAAATTCATTAATTATTATGGAATTAGTGGGTTAGAGGGCATGGGTGCATTGTTTATATTGTAAATTAACTACATTATATTAAAAGTAGGGCTGTCCATTTAACATGTTAAAGTCAAATGGACACACATACATAACAGCTGACAGTGTTGTCTTCAGTTTCATCTTTTGTTTGGAGCAGGAAGTTGTCCTGGCCTGGACAGCACAGCTGCAGATCATAAGAGCGGCGATATTTACAGTTCAGGATCGTTCTGACGAGGGCAAAGAAAGGCAATAAATCTCCCTGCGTGCTGTCCATCCATGAGCCAGCATAACAACTGCAAAAGAGAAGTTAACGGGAACCGCTGTCACATTCTGAACTGGAAATATTTTCATTCCTGAGACAAGGACACCATGTCCAGCTCAAGGGTCATTTGCCCCCTCCCGTCCCCACATACTGACACTTAAAAACACGCGCTCAAAATTGCATATACCATTTCTAAAAGTATTGTGGGTCTTTTTTGGAAGACCTTCTTGTGTTTTCTATGAGAAGGCAAGACCCTCCTCCCCTTCTGTGTCCAGGCCAGACTCCCTGGCATTTCCCACTTCGCTGTGGCCAGTTGTTGTTGGTGGACTGAAAACCGGAGGAAAATAAAGAGATCTAAATGTCAGCAGGGAAGTGCAGTGCATTCTGCACCCCTGCATCTCCTGAGCGGTCACCTAGAACAGTGTGTGATCCTGAGACAAAGCTGCCCACGGCTGAAGGTGGGGGTGGAAGTGGAGATATTACCCAGAATGCAAGCCTGCGGGATTGTCACCAAGTCCAGCAGAATATCTCTCTGGTCCATCTCTACCTGCAGGGGCTGGGCCACTTTTCATTTAGATTCTTTTACGGGATATTGCGTTTTTCTGGGTCGGAAGGACGAGGGAACGCGGTGACATAAATGGAGGAAGCTTGAAAGGGAGAGCGGAAGCCTCCGACACATACACATACACGCCGCTCTGTTTTTTTCATGCACACACACGCCGTACGGACACATAATGAAAATACATGGGAAGACTAGATGGAGATTTAAAGGTGTGTACTGTACACTGCAGGACATTTTCTTTTTCTCTCCTTCCTTCCCAAGCCCTTTTTTCCTCAAAGGTGTTTTCAGCGGGAGCATGAAAGATGCATGAGGAAGAGAAAGGTCACTGCTGAAAAAAAATAAAATAAAGGCCTTTTTGTCGCAGCACGAGCGAGAGAATGGTAATTTTATTTAGTCTTTTATTTCTTTTTTTGTCTCTCTGACAGTTTGTTGGCAAAGAGAGACAGTGAGGCGTAAAATAGGGACCCCTCAGCTTGGCAGTCATCGAGCGGCACGTCACTCTCGAATTAGCTTTGTTTCTTAAATGCTCTCGTAAGAGAACGCCACACTCTTAATTCTTCTGTGAGCTCCAGAGATCATGAATTCCTTGTTTATGTGAACTTGAAAAGATGCTGGCGCATTTCACTGGAAGGCGATATTTACATACAGTGTGGCATGGCCGTGCATTTGATTTCGATCCACAGAAGCCCAACTGATCCCCGTCCAAAAACATGCTCTTTGCCTCCACTGTCGTCTCTTGGAATACATTATTCTATTTTACTTAGGTTTACCTCAAATGCAACACCAGTAAGCCAGTGCTGGATCTCTGAGCATGTGTAGAATATTATATGGGATCTTTTGACTAAAGCATGGCGTTTTGACTAAAGCATTTAGCTCACCGCAAATGGTGAAAAAATAACATTTACTGCAACTGTGGATGTTTTTAGTTATTCTGTGCAGACCTTTCCCTGTGGGGACCTCATGAAAAAGTCTGCAAATATCCAAAGCCTGGTTGAATGAACTAAAGGTTCACCAGGGAAAAAAGAAGATTTAGCTATATAGCATTAGGAAGACATGACATGTTTTGCAAAGTCCGGTCTTAAAGGGATAGTACACTAAAAAAACTAAATGTCTGTAAGCAATTATTTCCCCTTAGGGCCTCTCAAGCTCTGAAAAGCATGTAAAAGTGACAGAAATTTGTTTTGTCCATATGTTGCATTCACTATATTGCATAGCCTTGTCTGAGATTGAATTTAGGTCATTATTAACTGAAACACTTCCTCTCCAATGAGATGCTAACCATTGTTACTGGATCCTTGAGGTCAAGAAGTGAATCTAAATTTTGTAAATGAATCGTCATTGACAGTCCTGACAGAAATGTGCTTAAACTGTGGATTTGTACTTCCCTCTCTCTTTGTCTCTTTCTGTCATTTCTCATGTCTATCCCTCTCTATTTCACTCCATTCTCCATCTGTATCTTCTGGTGACTCAAAGCTTGATCAACCAGTCTGGTCTCACTGTTTCTTCTGTCCTGGATCATTTGCTGGCCAACACCTGATACATGATACATCTTGCAGCCCCACAGCCTGGCTATAATCTGGCCTTGCCAAATGGCCAAAGACCACCAATTGTGAAGGTCTCCATTGTGGATCAGCTGAACCTTGTCCAGGAGCAAAGTCTCTCTAATTAACCCCATATGCTTGTACAAAGTCCACATCCCACCCACAGGCCAGCACTGCTTCTATATCAATCTCACAAGCATCAAACCTTTGTAATTAGAACAAGGAATGTATTTCTGAGGGAAGATAAAGTCAAATAAGTAATTAACTTATGTGTACACTGTAAAAAATAAAATAAAAATCATGATTTGCTATCACAACATATTTTCTTTTGTCAAATCAACTTAGATAATTTATGTGGTTCAGAGAAAATAACATTTTGTTGATTAAACCAATCCTCCATTGTATTAACTCATTAACTCATTTTTTTTTATTTCAATTAACTTAAAATGTTAACCCTTAAATGCATGAATGTTTCACCAATCATTAATACATATCCGGGTGTGTAGTGACCCGGATCTAACACAGATGGATCTCTACATGTCGCAATAGTATAATACTCTCCTGATATTAAAGTAACAATTATAGAAGAATAAAATAAAGCATATTTTGTTACCTTGGAGCTTGGAAGTGTTTAGTTTGAGCAGATGTTTCATACCATCATAACTGTCCTCGTCAGAGTTCATTTCCCAGTACATTAGCATCTGGCTCATATTCTCGATCTCAAACATATTCTCAAAACTATGATTTTCAACATCTTCAAAATCAACATTTGGATCACTGACAGCTTCTTCACCAGATCCACCATCAAGTGAGTGTGACACTAATATCTGATTGTGCTCAGAACTTTTTCTGCAGTAAATCACTAAGCCATTTCAAGTTTTGCTGATAATTTTGTTTTCTGCCTGCAGTAACTATGAGTGAAAGTCACTTCATTATTGTGAAGAGATTGCCACCCTGTAGAATAAAGGTGGTTTGCACTTATTCAGTTATCAAAGATTCAATTATTGTTGTACAGAAAAAAATATATACTTACACGCCTCGGGTCATTAGCAACCCTATACAAATTTTACAAACAATTAATTGGAAAAAAGGCATTCTTTTATAAAAAAAAGAAAAACGTTTTGAAAATGTTATTCTTGTCATATTGTTTATAATGAATTGATTGATCTTACTTTAAAAAATATATGAGGAGGGTAGTGAATGACGTCCCGGTTCATTAAAGACCCATGGTATGCGGTAAAGGTTTGCGGTTACTTTTTTAAGTTAAACCAACAATATTTTGTTACAGTGTACAAACTACAGTTTTCGCCCAACAAAAATGATGCAATTATAGTAGAGCATGTTGTCACTCTATTTGGGGTCAAATTCAAACAATACAACAATTAACAAACCATCTTTTGTTAACCAATAAAAACCAATAAAATTTACAATACTTGCAAGTGAATTTACCTGAATAAAACTGTGATAATATGTGAGTTTGTTATGAAAACAATGAAATTGTCAATTATTCTAAGTTTAGAGGGTTGACCTATCGATGTTTGAAACCAACTTACAAAACAACTAAGAATTTGTGTTTTTGGACCTTTGACTCATTAAATGCTTTTATTCCATACCTAAGAAAAAAATGAGACTAGGAGGTCAGAAACAAAAACAAACTTGTAAAGATGAATAAAGCAGCAGTGTTTTTTATATAAATAGCAGCTTAATCGGTTCTGTGGATTAACAAAGTCACAAGCTTTGGACACGGGTCAGTGTGTGTGAAGACAGCCATCAAAAGCTTCGGCCAGCAAACACAAACGGTTTGGCCTGGCTGCGCTCTTTCTCTCTCTCTCTCTCTCTCTCTCTCTCTCTCTCTCTCTCTCTCTCTCTCTCTCTCTCTCTCTCTCTCTCTCTCTCTCTCTCTCTCTCTCTCTCTCTCTCTCTCTCTCTCTCTCTCTCTCTCTCTCTCATTGTGCTGGAAGAGTGATGCTGTGGTTGCAAATTAGCCTTGTGCAATCGAAAAAAAAATACACAGACTGAGAGAAGAGGTGAGGCTGCAGGCCTGCAGGTCTTAAGGAGTTACAGTATCTCTACATCAAATTCATAAAAAGATAAAGGGAAGTCTATTTCCAACAGTTCAAGTTTCAAGAACTTTATAAGTTGATTCATATTTACATCAATGTTGCTCATACATATGTATGTATCCTACTAGTTTCTGAATACTAATTTACTTTGATTTTCAGCTTCTAAGAATTGACCATATTCACATAATTAGAATTTATATGATGATGATGATCTTAAACTCTAAAAAAATCTTAGCAACCTCCCACTATCTTTAACACTGTAGCGGGGTAACAGTGGTAAATCTTTCTAAAGCTGCCTTTTGAACATCCTTTTGAAAGAACCAGTGACTGTTGCAGTCTGTAATTAAATGAAATTCAATCTTTTTGTTCATTCTCAGAGGCCAGGACACACAATGCAGGAGTCTTGACTGGTGTGGCTTCAGGCCGCTGTGAGGGCGAACGCTCAGCTGAGCGCAGGTGCTGGACTGTCTGTATTTAATGCAACACTTCTCTGTCCTGCTGGCCTGTGAATGGACACAGAACTCTTCATCAGAGCTTGTCACTGTCACATGAGCAGAGCAGTGATGAGGGAAGAGAGGGAACAGACCCTCAGTCACAGCTCATCTCCTGAACTTCCTCCCAGAGGAGGTTATCTGAGGTGAAAGAAAGAGTCACGGGGGAAATCACGAGCAGATTTGTTATTGTTGGGTCTTAAAGTGTCATTCAGACTCTCCGCAGAACAGTTTGAATACATTAGTTCAGTTCGAGTGTAGGTTTTAATAGTTTAACGGAGCTGTCTGATGTCTCTTCATTATTGGAAAGATTTTTTCCTTGATTAAGTCTCTAATGCTCAACAAGGCAGTATTTATTTGCAGTAAAAACAGTAATGCGAAATATCATTACAATTTAAAATAACTGTTTTTTTTTTTAAATATTTAAAAATGTTATTTATTCCTGTGATGGTAAAGCTGAATTTTCAGCATCTTCAGTGTCACATGATCCTTCAGAAATAATTCTAATATGTTGATTTGCTTTTAAAGAAACATTTCTTATTATTATGATGAAAACAGTTATGCTGCTTCATATTTTTGTTTGAAACTGGGATTTTTACAGATTCTTTGATGAAAGCTCAAAAGAACAGCATTTATTTGAAATGGAAATATTTTGTAACATTATAAAGGTTACTTTCCTGTCATTTTGCATCTTTGCTGAATAAAAGTATTAATTTCTTTATACTTAATACACACTAAAAGTCTATCTCCTTTGATGGACCAGCAATGTGACTCATCCTGCTCATTTTGTCCAATCATATTCTATCCGAAATGAGAATGTCCCACTTCCTCATACCACCCACTAGAAAATGTTTAGCATGACTATATCTTTTATTTTCAGTCTCTAATAAATGCTAAAGTTTAAAATAAGAAATAACATTAGATTGTGACATATGAAGTCTTTGGGACTTATAAAGCATAATTATGGGCCTTTCTCAATCTGTGTTCTTGTCTGTACTTGTTTTCTTATGAAACGTCATCTTTTGTGGCCCAAGTACTGTCCCAATACACAAGTTTGTATTTTGGCAAGAACGGTTAAAAATCCCGGAAGTGTGCTTGACACGCCCATTTTACCGAGGATGCATCGGTTAGCAACTTGTGAGAACTTGACGGCAGAAATATCCCAGCATTCATTTCGGCATTCGAGGAAGGAGCGGGAAGCAGAGAGGGGCAGGTCAATATTACCGGCGTTTTTTTCCTGCCATTGGCTAGTGATGTAAACAAACAAACAACAGAAGCAGAAAGAAAAGGAGACAGGCATTGCTTTATTGTTATGAATATACATTACATTGTAGAGAACAGTTGTAGAGTAATCCCTTGAGCTGAGGGTAGGCTTGGGCGATAAAGCCTGGCTGTTGTCGTCAATAATTCTCGTTATGTTTGGGTGCGGGGGTATTATTGCGCAATACCAGCAAGAACACATCGTCTCAAACTGTCGGCAGCGTTCTGTGTGCTCGTCACCTTGTGAGTTCATTCTTCCAAGAACAACTAGCAAGAGCGTTCTCCCCAAGAACACAAGTCTGTTCTTTGCATTCTTGGTTTTGAGAAACACCGTGTGAGATAAATTTACAATTATAAGTCAGATTTGTATGAAATAAAGCAGCAAATGTGAGACAAAGTCACAGTGTGAGATATATTGGGTATTATAAAACCATAATGTGAGATATCACAATTACTTTTTTTTTTACAAAGCCTTACATATAAAACTGCACTCCTCCAGCAATTTCATTGGGCCTTTAATGGTTTAG
This sequence comes from Meda fulgida, assembly GCA_030578275.1. Lineage (NCBI taxonomy): Eukaryota > Metazoa > Chordata > Actinopteri > Cypriniformes > Leuciscidae > Meda > Meda fulgida. The sequence goes on along the minus strand of CM060635.1, from coordinate 16,349,753 downwards.
CAGTAAAAAAAAATATATATATATATATATACAAATCTATAATTTCCAATCTTTCATTCACAATGGCAATATCTCAACTAGTCCACTCCGAGGGTATGGATAATCATAAATCCTCTTTATAAAAACTCCCCATAACAAAACATCTGATTATTCAAGGACTTTTATGGCAAATGAACACAAACAACAAGCATCAGATTTTACATTTCTTGATTTACATGCTGCACCAAGACAAAGAAAACAAAACAAAACACACAAAAAAGAGACAAAAACAGCTTTTCCCACTTGCACTCCCTCTGAGAGAAAGAGGATGTCCTTATTGTTCTAATTGCCATTGAAGCAGCCAAGTAAACAAACAAACCAACTCCATCTGAGTGTTTAAAGACAATAGCGGAGGCTCTGCACTGAGTCCCAATCTGTGAAATGCTAATCTCTTTTCATGCTGCCGGCCCGCGTGCCTTTTGTCCTCTGCCTGGGCCTCAGCGAGGGCTGAGACTTCATTGGAGTAAGTGGCAGAGGCGGCCTGGCACCTCTCTTTGGGCCGGACTTCACGGAGGGGAGGAGATAGGAGAGAAGTCCATCCAAGCCGCCTGTCAGCTCTGCTTATTGATGCCCGAGCCACCGGCGGCCGGCTGAGTGATTGCTGGACAGGCCCGGGCTGATTGATGTGATGGACGATTGGCCGCTTGTGTGAATGTCACAAACACACAATAACACACACACCCCTCTCTGAGGTCGTCACAGGAAATACAGAGAGTGACGAGGGGCGTGATTTCATTACACAAAACACTGCGAGTGCATTGGGGGAGCAGGATGTTCCCATTGGCTTCCTGACACTCAGGGGTGATTGATAAGGCAGTTCGCTCGATGGATCAGACAGACAGTCGTATTCCTACACTTTGTTTATGGTTTAGACAGCGGCAGATGAGCACTGGGGAACAAACCTGTATGAGGTTCGCTGCTCTGAGGTTCTTCCATGAGAACGGACGCATCTCACCGCATACAGGTTTTGTTAGTCAGGGTGAAGAATGCAGTTTCAGTTTAGACCTTATTTTTTATTATAAGTGTTGTTCAAAAACTTCTTGACCACTGTTGACCATTTTCTTATTATTACCCTTACAAAAATAAGTATACTTCAAGTTAATTTGATTAAATACTACAGTTCAAGTATACTTTAGTGTACTGTTTCAATACTACTTGGGATTAAATTGGCCCACTTATTAGTGTATAAAATTATTATTTTACTTTAAGTGTAACAGTAGTAAACTTTGAATACACCAACTAAGTTTTTCATTTGTAGGCCTACTGCAACTATACTACAAGTGAACACAGAGGCATACTAATAGTTTACTAGTCAAATACTTCGAAGTGTACTCTCAGCAAACTACTAGTTTAGTAGTTTTATACTGCAAGTATACTTGTAAGTTTTCTTTAAGTGAACATAACATCATACTTATAGTTTACTATTTATAAATTATTTTTGCACTTTAAGTATACTTGTCACAGTTTAGTTCAGATGAAGAAAAAGGTTCAAACAGGTTTCTACAAACAAAAGATTCTTTAATAAAACATACTCGGTGATCCAGAGGCGAGAAGGCATTGTAACAGACTGTCTACACACAAACATACCAGACAACAACTGAATGAAAAGAAGGAACTTAAATACACAGGGTGATTGAACTCAAATGATGAACAGGTGGTGACTCGTTATTCAGAAACCAGTTACAAATGAGGAGCGGGAAACTGGAACAAAGGAAAACAGGTGACTGATAAAAACAAATAGAAAATTCATGAAAATGAAACAAAAACAGGCAGTTTCTGACTAAATGTTCCTATTTCGGTGTTAATTGTTTATACTTGAAATATACCTTTAACTGCACTTCAACGCTTTCCATAAAAATATATATATATACACTGTTGCATATGTTAGTAGACAAATTACATATAATGAGACTATGAACATTGTGTTTTACAAGAGTTTATTTTCTAAAAGTACACAGGACCAAAGGGCTCATATTTGGAAAAAACACCCATCTATACTTGACACTTTGATAGCTGCTCATGTTCTCTTATTTGCTGTGAACATGACACTAATAAGACAGTTTAACAGCAACTGAAGACAGGTTTGCTTTTGCAATTATGTTGCATCAGACTAACATAACAAGGTTCTTTCACACAGTATTTGACCAAATGAAAACGTAGTTATTTCTATATATGAAAGCAGTATATGCCCGGCATCTAAAGAGTAGCAAAGTGACTTTTTTATGTGTTAATGAGATTCTCACAAAGGCATGTTGCGACCAATTCTCCATGACCAGCAAAGCCGGTAAACTGCCATATACATCAAACATATGCCAGCACCGGTTTAAGGCCTTTAACAGATGTCGCTATACTGACTAACATCCATGCCTCATCCATGCAATAAAGGAACTCGCTGGATGGATGAAGCTCAAGATGTTGACACAGCCTCGACCATCTGGGCCCAGTGTATAGCTCAACTGCCAGGGAGTAGCAAAAAAAGTGTTGATAAAAGAGAAAGTATGGGATAATTTCAGAGCTTCTCATTAGCAGACCAGGGCAGGACTATTGGCATTCTGTTGAATTTTAGTGCTGTTTTATCTCTCTAGATTTCTATCTCACTCTTCTCAGTATCCAGCTGGTTTGGTGGGTAATTAGATGGCATGGATGAACTTTGTGTCCATACAGAGGGCAGATGGGTGTCTGGGTCAGAGCCCAGTCACAGAGAGTGCCAGCCTTCTCAGTAGTGGCCATAGATCTGAATAGACAAAGTTCAGGGCTCATAACAGTCGGCTTCATTCTATTCAGAGGTGGACACTGATGGTATGTGCGGGGGTGTTTTGTATTAATAGTAGGCCTGTTAATCGATTCAAAAAGTTTAAACAAATTAATACATGAAATCCTGACTATAGGATTTTACATATTATGGCAAATGAAAGCATTGAATAGGCAATGCGTTGTTTTATTCTCAAGGTATCTTTTGTCTTTAATATTTAATAACATCATAAACAAGATATGCAAGGGAGTCGGGACAAGGGTCAGGGATGCATTGCATTTATACTGAATGCTATTGATCAGGGGTGTCAAACTCAGGGTACGTTTACACGACAACAATGTACTAAACATGGAAAAAGCTTTTCCTTCGCATTTTTCGCGTACAACAACGTTGCCAAAACAATCCCCATTCACACAGATCCACGAGAACGACTAAAAATGCCGTATTATACATGCCAGGCCATTTGGCGATGTCACTTTGTAAAGAAATGTCACCGTTTACACAAACTCGCAAATTGTGGAAATTTTTTCAGAAGTTTTAAGTCCCCAAAATGCCATTGTTGTGTAAATGAATGTCCAAAACGCATAAAAAGTTCAAGTTGAAAATGGTGTCATGTAAACGGCCCCTCAGTTCCTGGAGGGCCACAATTCAGCTCCAACCGTAATTAAACACACCTGAACCAGCTAATCTCATCATTTTGGAGCTGGTTATAGGTAAACTCTGCGAGACAGTGGCCCTCCAGGAGCGAAGTCTGACACACATGGTATAAATTCTATCCAATTAAAGTAACTTATTTCAATATTTATGTGTGCCAAGTATTTTGTGTGTGTACTTATCAGATTATTGAATTATTAGCTTAGCAACATGTTAGTACAACACAGTCATGGCAATTCATAACGATTCTATGTTTTGGTGAAGTGAATGTGTATGAATGTGCAATAATTCATATGTTTTCGTGCAATCTGCTTACGGTCCACTGAGGGTTAGGTTTAGGGGTGGACCTTCATGCATCTGGGCAAAAAAGTTGCATTTGACCCTCACCGACTACCCGACGTTGGCTGAAGGCCGACCATCGGCTTGGTGTGTCCTGGCCCTTAGGGTGCTGTCTATGTAGACAGCAAGTAGCTCACTAGGACTAGGTTGAGAGCTGTAGTGTATAAAATGCACAAGAAATAACATATGTAATGTAATAACTCTGATCTATTTTACATACAGTCAGCATATAGTAGGTGCCTATTCTAAAAAAAAAAAAATCTTATGTATACACTATAACTAGCTCTTTGACCTATATAGTGCAATGGGACTGAATCAAATTCTCCATGTAAGAGCTGCAGGGGGAACATGCACTGAAAATTGTGTGCAAAGGGCAAGAGGTAGCTCTGCCAAACTTCCCTGCAGAAATTTATATCTGACATATCACCAACATCAAGAGGACCTGAAGGAGCCACCTGACAAAGACAAACGTTCCGTTCGAAAGGTTGAAGTAGCAATCCGACGATTTACTCCAGTTTATTTTTCAGGGCTCAGGAATCAAAAAGTGAATAAATCAAAAAGAAGCCCTATGACAGATTCAGGTCATACACAGACATTTAATCACAAGAGAGACATCAAGAGCAATATGTTTGTGTGTGGTTAGAGTAATATTAATGGACTATTATTAAATAACACAGTATATATTAAACTGTTGACAGGGCGAATCCATGGCATGATTAAATGCACATTGCACAAGGATCACAAACATTTGCTTTACATGTGAAAGTTCAGTTGATTCTTATGAAATGTGTTTAATGTTATCGTGCAGCAGCATCAGTGATGGGGAAACTACTCTGAAAATGTAAATTGTGATAATAAAAGTACATAATTAAAAATATTTTCCATAATTTTGCCTAGTCTTTTATCTACTAATTGAAGTACAATTATATAAAAGAGCATAAGTATATATTACAAAAAAACATACACTGCACACTTTTATTCAGCGAGGATGTATTGAATTGGTCAAAAGTGAGACAAAACATTGTTACAAAAAAGTTGCTGTTTTTCCCCTCATTCTATTCATCAAAGAATCCTAAAAAACATTGCAGTTTACACACACACACACACAAAAGCAGTACAATTGTTTTCAACATTAATAATAATATTGTTTGAGATTTGTCGACCATCAAATCAGCATCTTAGAATAATTTCTGAATGATCATGTGACAGTGAAGACTGGAGTAATGATTCTAAAAATTCAGCTTTGACAACACAGGAATAAATTACATTTTAAATGGTAATAATATTTCACATTTTTACAGTTTTTACTGTATTTATATATATATACCGAGAAGCACTTGAACGTGTCATACTAATTACGACTTCAGAAGTAGGATCATCTGACAAGCACGTGAAGGCAGCGCTATTCTTCCTACATTTAAATTAGACTGAATCTGGTGTCACGACTGTCTTCTGGGCACTTTCTCTCACCAGCCGTGTGTAAGGGATCCTCTGGAGGCAAGTTGTGTGAACCCAAATGCAGTATTTAATCAAAACATAACATACAGCAAGATCAAAACTTAAAGCAAAGCATGACGTGGCATGAAACAAAACCATGGACAGACTTACAATACAGAGGTTACAGGAATCAATACTTGACAAAGACACATGGCAAACATGAGGGCTTAAATACACAAGACTAATGACAAGACAAGGGACACCTGTGAACAATGAACAGACGATTATCCAATGACAAGACACATGGCAGGATCACATGACAAACAGGGAATCACATGACAGACATGGAACAAGACATGAACAAACCAAATCATGACAGATCCCCCCCCTCTAAGGGCGACTCCCGACGCCCAACAAAACCAACACAAAACATAACTTCAGGAGGGTGGTGGAGTGGAGGAGGTCTAGGGGGAGGGGAGGGATGGTGGGCCAGGCCCGTGCAGGGGGGACAGGACACGAGACGTGGCACGGCGTGGACGGGCCTGGGTCGTGGCACGGCGTGGGCGGGACTTGGTCGTGGCACGGCGTGGGCGGGACTTGGTCGTGGCACGGCGTGGGCGGGCCTTGGTCGTGGCACGGCGTGGGCGGGCCTTGGTCGTGGCACGGCGTGGGCGGGCCTGGGTCGTGGCACGGCGTGGGCGGGCCTGGGTCGTGGCACGGCGTGGGCGGGCCTGGGGCCTGGGCCGTGGCATGGCGTGGGCGGGCCTGGGAGTTCTGGCGGCCAGGGCGGAGCAGGATGCGCAGGCGGCCAGGGAGGAGCAGGCCCCTCGGGCGGCCACGGCGGTGAAGGCCCCTCGGGCGGCCACGGCGGATCCGGCAGTGCAGGGAGCCATGGCGGCGCGGCCTTCATGGTCCCATCAATGGACCTACTGCCCCCCCCCCCCCCCCCAAAATTTTCTTGAGGGCAGCTATGGGGTTATGGGCAGGAACAGTCACCGGCTCAGGAACAGTCACCGGCTCAGGTGTGTGCGCAGCCCACACACACCATATGCCTCTGGCCATAATGGCCAGTGTCGCGGTCACTGAGGTCTCAGGCATAGCGGTGGCCATATCTGCCGTGGGCTCAGGCGGCGCATACGTGGCGTGAGCCGTCTCTGGCTGGGCGGACGTGACGCGAACAGCCTCTTGCTCGGCAGACGTGACGCGAACAGCCTCTTGCTCGGCAGACGTGACGCGAACAGCCTCTTGCTCGGCAGACGTGACGCGAACAGCCTCTTGCTCGGCAGACGTGACGCGAACAGCCTCTTGCTCGGCAGACGTGACGAGAACAGCCTCTTGCTCGGCAGACGTGACGCGAACAGCCTCTTGCTCGGCAGACGTGACGCGAACAGTCTCTGGCTGGGCAGACATGACGTGAACATAACCAGGCGTGGCAGGTACTGTGGGGTTGCGGGGCTCCTCATCCGCAAGACCCACAGTAACAGTTGAGCCGCTCAAAAAAAAGGGCAAAGTCTATGTATTGGGCCAGGGAAAAGTGAATCTTCCCACCTGGCAAACAAGACCGGATAGGTTCATTTAAACCTATCCGAAATATGTCCTTGAGTGCCACATCATTGAAGTCCAGATGGTGAGAGATTTCACAAAACTCTCCCACATATTCCTCTATGGTGAGGTCTCCTTGACGCAGGTTTAGGAGGGCAACTGCTGGGTTCATGTCTCTGGGTCAAGTATTCTGTAAAGATCATGATCACAAAACCATGGACAGACTTACAATACAGAGGTTACAGGAATCAATACTTGACAAAGACACATGGCAAACATGAGGGCTTAAATACACAAGACTAATGACAAGACAAGGGACACCTGTGAACAATGAACAGACAATTATCCAATGACAAGACACATGGTAGGATCACATGACAAACAGGGAATCACATGACAGACATGGAACAAGACATGAACAAACCAAATCGTGACACCGTGACACATATTTTAAATTCAATTTGGCTTAGCCACTCATACACACTCTTGCATGCGTACACACCGTGTCCAGCCTAGGAGATTGGAACAATTGTCTCCTCCACAACATTCCCCCTCCTTGCCTGATTTGGGGAAAGCTGCATGGAGAGCCTGCCCTGGGTGTTATCAGGGACCAGCCAATGAATATACAGTTAAACAAACAGCCATCTAAGTCTAAGACCACCATGGATAACGTTATTATGTCCCGCGTCTGTGGCGGCGTGGGGCGGAAGAAAGAGGCAGGCCCCGTTTGAGAAACTCTTGTGGGGATTTAACCGCAGCAGAATTCTGATCGGGCTTGGAACCGGTCCCAGAAAGCTGAGTTAATAGCCTTTCACTCCATTGAATAATGCTTTGAATCACTAATGTGGCTTGTATGCAGGGCCTGTAGTTTAACGTGCCTTTGAAAAGACTTCATTTCCGATGCTACATTGCAGCAAAGGAGAGAGCTAATGTGTTTGTCAAGGTCAGATTCTGTGGTTCTCTGCACACACATGGACACCCAGGGTACTAAATTAACAATGAGTTTGAAAATTAAACTTAACTCATCAGTGGACGGTAACTGATACCTAACACTTGGTTTGGTTTACAAAAAGTTAAATAGATTGCTTATCTAACCAGCGATAATGTAAGTGACTCAATTCAGTGATTCAAATCAAAGTCATGTAATCGAAACAACTGTAAACGAAAGTAAATAACTTTTTTTTCCCCTCCAGAACTCATATGTGGATAATTATTTGCATTAAGTGTGTGTGTGTGTGTGTGCTCATGCGCGCGCTTTCCTGTAGCTCAAACAGTAGAGCGTTGGCGCTTGCAACGCTAAGGTCATGGGTTTGTTTCCCAGGGAAAGCAAGAACTAATATGAATGTAAATGTGTACCTTGAACTCCAATTTAAGTCGCTTTGGATAAAAGTGTCTGCCAAATGCATAAAAAAAAAAGATAGTGGCTAATCACCCAGTACTATGCAAATCCAGTCTGCTTTGGAATTATCCTATAAGCTAACTAGAAAGAAAAAAAACCCTGAAGAATAATAATAAATCTTTACTTTGACCAGTTATAGCTTCTGTTGCATAATGTAAAATACATTCTTTATACACATAGTAAAAATACCATGGATCAAGGAAATTTCTATGATTTTTAATCAGGCACTAAAAAGAGAACACATCAAAGTTCAAAGTTTGGCAGGTAATTAAAGCTATGATATGTTGTTGTTTTTTTCGCTGCTAGGGGTCACTAACCTCTTACAATAAAAAAGTTGTCGCATAAGTGGAATTATGGAACTTGTCGTCATGCTGATGGATCTAATAATGTATATGGATGAGTGAATACAGTGATGTTTTTTAACATGTCTGTGGTAGCCTATGAAGCAGGTCGCGATTGCTAATGAGAGACAGATATCAGCGCCACACGCGAATCCCGCGGATATAAAGGAATAAGGACATTTCATTCTACCAAACTACCCGCAAGTGCTGAATTAATACTCACACGGGTCAGTTTATTAGACGAATGAAACTTGTGAGGTAACGCAGCACTGTTTCACTCGGTCTACACTATCACACAAAACTGCATTTGAGTGTGTTGAAAGTTATAATGTTATTATATGTGTTAGTTTGTCTGTATGAAACTAGCAGTAAGCTATATCTACATTAGAATAACATACTGATCATATTCTAACATTTCATCATGTTGAGCTATAGCCTATAACATTAATTAGTTTTATGTACATTTGCTCAATTGTCTACTAAAGTACATGCAAGAGCGGCGTCTGTCAAGTCGAATTTTGTCACGGACGTGGAGCTCTCGGCATCTCGAAAACGCCACGCTGATATTGATTCTCGTTTTAGTTCTCCTTTTTTCCCAAAGTCTGCTTGCCATGGTCCATAATGTTTGAACGAAACAACAACAGCGTGAGCGTGCCACTAGACGTAACGCAGTTGTCCACGTCTGTCGTCATGGTTACTATGGCAGTACGAGCGGAAACCAGGGATAACGCAGATATTACGTCATTGACAGGTGACAAGTGAACATGGGCGAGCAATTATTTAAAATTGGAATTTCTCTGAAATTAAAAATCTTTGGGAACTTTTGGGATATTTTAAGTACACAACTGCAGGAAATATATCACACTGGGCAAGTGATTTTTGGATATTTTATTACAAAAATCTTACATATTGTAGCTTTAAGAAGTTAATTTGCATCTTGTGCTTAACAAAACTTCACACAAGATGTGGCCTTACTACTTGTGAGCAAAAGCGCACTTGCAGGAATTGAGTCGAAAGAAAAAAAACTACATGGTTCGAAACCCAGATGTATCGACAAATCTCTTCTCTCCTTGCCCGTCTGACCTCTCTCTCTCTTTTTCTCTCAGTCCTTCTCTAGCTCTTGGTTTTTATCTCACTCCATTTCTTCAAATGCATCCTCACATAAGCACAAGTCTGAAAAGAAGGTATTCTGGTGCTAAAAGCCGGCCCCATATACCTATAAACCAATCAATAAAACATTTTCCTGCATTTCAGGCTCCAGCAAAAAGAAATAAATAAAATCGAAGAATACATTTTTTATTCCTTCATGCTTGGCCAAGGTGCTTGCGCTCAGATACACCCATTAGTGAGATAATGTGATATATTGTGCTGATGCCTGCTTAACTCTGACTCAATCAACACACCCATAACACCAACCCACATAAACAAGACAATACCATGATGGAAGGATGCTGAGAACAACAGAGTGCACCCATGATTCAGACAGTAAACAATTGCTTACATAATTGTCACAATGATCTAAAAAAATAATGCGCATGAATATTTCTCTGGAGCTCGGAGCTTATACAGTAGGTCTTTTGGATGGTAGTTTGGAGTTGCGTGACTAATTACATTAGTGGGTGGGTTATTTCAGAGTCAAAGCACATGACCTGAAAGCAGCTTTCAGACTGACCAAGTAGCTTTCACACTGCAAAGACACCAACCACAAACATTAGATTAATGCTAATAAAGCAACACTGAACATTAGACACACATGCATACGCCCCTAACACTCTCATTTCTGATACTGTATGTTTATGTATTCATTCCTTACAATAAGTGCATGCATAAACAAGTTCACACTCATATAATGCTCAAATGGAGTCAAAAACACAATGAAAGAATGGAATACTTTAAGTAAAATTAAATTAAGCTTGGTATATTTTTTATTATTTCTTTAAAAGAAATAACTAACATCTTCATCAAATCATGTGATGAGTCATAAGATGGGACTAACTTGCAGAAAATCTTAAAACAAGAAATGATGTCATAGAGAGGACCCGTGCAGACCATCACGACCGTTAAATTTTTAAGTACAATCAACTTAGATGTGTAAGTCATTTCAACTTAAATTACATTAACCTGGCATGCCAATTTTGCAAATGCTTGAGGTAAGTAGTTTTAAGCTTTAGCGCCATGTTTCAGCGCATTCAATACGCCATTGATGCATTTTTATTTGGCTAGTCAGTAGACATAGGTCGTAGCAGCAAACACACTGTGAGATGATCATGCTAAATTTCAGACATTGTCAGAAAATTATTGCATGCTATCTTTGGTAGCAAGACAGTGACAACGGCCATCTTTGAATCTCTCTCACTGTATGACGTAGGAGCCACGACCACAGAAATCACCACGATTGGTCATCTTTCTTACTGACCCACATACACATGGCATGATCTGTAGTTGTGCTTTCAGGCGCGAAAACAGAGGTCTTGCACGTCCACAAACATAGACAAACCAAAATACACAAAAAGAAAGAGACAAAAAAAACTGAGCAAAACTAATATACTTTTTATCCTTACGTGGCAGCGGTTACCACACACACAGACACACAAGTCCTGTTATGGCAGGTTGTCTTGATTGATGTAGCAGCTCTACTCAGGGTTAATACACACTCATAAATTATGCATGAGATGATGCCATCTCTCTATTCTCCAGCACTCCATGGGGTACAACTGAGGCCCAAGTCAAGACATTTCTCCTGTCTCTGCTCTTCCTCTCTTTATTATGCTCTTCACACAGAGGAGGAGAGGGGTGGGGTTTTAGTGGACAGACCTGGTGCCTTCTTTTGGTATTTATTATTGAACTGTTGGAAATGGTAGATATCATGAATTAATAACATATGAATCTTTCTCCGTGTACCAGAGGGACCCATTGTTTTCACTTTCCATTCTGAACAAGCGCATAGAGTGGATAGATTGTTTGTTTGTTTTATTTTGATTTATGTAATTACATTTCAGGGAGCGCTCTAGGTATTGATGTTAATGATTGATTCAGCTGTCACCCAAAGTTCATCTGTTTCCAATAAATTTCTCATTATTAAATATTTTGAGTTGTTTACTGAAAATACAATGAAGGAGAATCCTGACCTGCTAAAAAATAAATAAATAAACCACTTAAACCAGCCTAAGACTATTTGATGGTTGTACCTGTTGGTGACTACTCTATTACTGCACTTTATCAGAGTATTTTATTTTAGGGAAATTATTTCGAATGTCCACATTCTACTAACTATAAGTAACTTTAAAACTATATATAAACTAACTTTTGAGATTATAGTGTTGGGTTAAGGTTAATGGGATGTGTTGGGTTAAGGTTAACTTATAGAATAAGTTGACATGTAGTTGCAAATTTACTTGTATGTAGAATGTCTAAAGTGGACCATCAAAGTAAAAAATAAAGTGTTAGGCTACCTAACTTATATTTCACTACATTCCAAAGCATGATATATTACTTTTTACTAAATTACATTAAAAAATAAATAAAAAAAATCCTTCATTATTTTGATGTAAAGACCTGCTCTGCTCTCTTATTACTTTTCTATTAATTGTTTGAAAGCTTCACTAATTTCAATAAATGATTAATGTATGAATTCAACTGATTCAACTGCAAGATGTTTCCCAGTGTGAAAAGTTTCAAAAACCCCTTTAAACCACCCAACAGACCAGCCTGGGAAACCAGCAAACCAGATTAGTTCAGCTTGTTTTTTAGCTTATGTGTGAAATAAAAACCACAATCATTTTAAACATAATGATACAGAATTATGTCATAATTCAAATGTGGCCTTTGTTAACTGTGTAATACAATAAAAAGTTTGAGATAATGCAGCTCATAGAGATTTTTTTAGACAAGTTTACCTCTCCATGAACTCTCTGCATTCTGCATTCTCTGACAAGAAGATATCAATTGCTGTCAGAGATACCCGTCACATGAAATCTAAAAAACTATATGACACATATATATCGAGGTTGAATCAAGGTGGTGTGTGTGCGCATGTGTGTTCAGTTAAAGTTGACTATGACTGCTTGAAAATAACATTGAGAAAAGAGGTGTGTCCACACACATACTGACGGTGGCCACCAGTTCTATAATACCCCCTGGAAGGCGGGACCTATGGCTTGGTGAAATCCCTGATGAGCGTCTTTGACATTGATTGATGAGTCTCGGTTTCATCCAGGGCACAGAAGCCTGGCCCCCTCCTGCTTTTTCAGGCCCGTCTTCACGCTGGTCCATTTCTCATAAATGACAATCGTCAAGCTCAGCGGTTTGAAGCTGTCATGATGACCAGTGTTCACATAAGAAAACAATGTTTAAGTTACCATAACAACCGGGAGTGAATTGGGGCGACAGGTGCCCATTTTTAGCAGCAGATGGGCTTATGAAAAAAAAAAAAAACATGATAGAGCTTATTGTAAATGATATGAACAAACCAACATAGGTTCATTCGAGTGTGAATCTTTGGAACGTTTTTTTTTTTGGGGGGGGGGGGCAGAATTTGGGGCAGAACTCTTATAATAATAATAATAATAATAATAATAATAATAATACAATTCATGTCCAATAAAGGTTGGTTTAAAGCACTTAATGAATGTAATTTTCCCATTTACCATGATCTAATCTAAAGTGAGAACAATGTTGTTAATAAGTTGTTTTTCTAACTCTTTACCTATGAGCTAATTAAACAATAATAATTTGTTAATTACAGTGACATGAATGAAGAACTCACTATTTGTATATAGTATATTAATGTATAACAACAGTATATAAAAATTTGCAAATGATTTGAAAGTACTTTATTACACTTATTTTAAAGTGTACCGATTAAAATGTGTCGAATATGGTCATGCAGAATAAGGCATTAATATGTGCTTTATAGGTTCTAATAAACAGCCAATAATAGTAATATGCATGCTAATAAACAACTAGTTCATTGTGAGAATTGGACCCTAAACTAAAGAGTTACCGAATAATGATTATGGGTCCAGATTAGCGATTAATGAAAAATAAAAATTTTCACTTAGGTAAATTATTTGTATTTATTATCTACTATTTATTCACTATATACGTAAGCCGTTCGCCACATTGGAATAGCCAAAGCCGGTCCGTGAACACTCGAGAGCAAATTGACAGTATCTGCATTCGTAACTAGACGCATGTCTCAATATCTATAGACTGCAATAGACTTCAGCAGATGACTTTACTAAAATACAAAGTTCTGTAATGAAACTCTAGATGGCACAGGTTAATAGGTCCTTAACTCAATCTGCTTGATATCATATCATTCTATATAGGGAACAGCTGATTGTTTCCTGCTGTATCAGTGGCCAATGAGCTTGCTGCTCAACCTTCAAGCACTTGGTCAGTGTTTGCTGTAGCAGTGCAGCGCGCTTTCAGAAACCCTCCACCTTCCCCAGCTCCACCTGTATGGATCTGCTACAGGTAATTCATGTATGCTCTATTGTGCAGCAGCAACATGTCTTACTTGCTCACAGCAGTGTGTCTGTGTATGTATTGGCAGTAGCAGTTCCTGTACTTACTCTGCAGCAGCATCAACAACAGCAGTGTAGCAGATCTATTCCACCAAGACCAAATATATCAACATTGTCATATCCATTACCATGCCAAACAGAACTAACAATACAACAAGACAAAGGCGTCAGCTAACATGACATTACAAAGTTACCATAGTAAAAGTAAAAACATTAAGAAAGTACCATAGTAAAAACCTGTAATATTGAGTTAATATCAACACAAACCAACACATCTAATTTCTTCGGGAATTTAATTGTCGGCGGTTTCTCAACCAGAAGTTGTGCAATGTTGTGGCATCATTGATTCTTACTGTGAGTGACAACACGCTGACCGTTCAAAGATGGTATCTACATACAACAACACTGTAAAAAAAACATTGCCAGATTCATACATAGTTTTATCTGTTTTGGATAAAACTGAACATACTTTTAGAGTCACACACTGCTGGACATTTAAATTTGAAAGTGTTGTAAAACCTGCAAGAAGCTACAAAATATAATTTTGTTTCAATTTTACGACTTTGTGGTGGCGTTCATGTGCATTCAAAACGTAAATACGATCATTCTGACATGATGCGCTCTGTCAGTTCTCAATGAGCCGCCCGTGCAAGTGATCATAAGCAAAAAATGTTTTGTGTTTACTGTAGGCCTACTGTTTTTGATTAAAAAAAAGTATCAGATTTAAAATAACATCAAATTCATTACAAAGTAGAATTTAAATTTGACACTCTTTAATGTTTTGTGAAAGATGACTAGTTGAGTTAGTTTAAACAGCAGCATAACGTGCTTAAGAAGTTGAACCAGATCTTGTTTTTCTTTACTAGTTACAGCATGAAAAAATAACATGAGCATCACAAACTATCTTGATAAATACAGTAGCCTACAACTTACTGAAATGTATAAATCTCTCATGTAATCGCTCATGAAGTGCATGAAAAGACGTCAATAAAACAGCTACACCTGACAGTATATTTCCCTTGGAAATTCATGTACTATCCATTACTCATTAATGCTTAAGAAAGAAAAAAAAAGAACTTAAGAGACAAGAATATCGATAATTAATCAATGTATTCCTAAATATATAAATGCATATGATATTGTAAGCACTAATATCTTTAATTAGTTCATGTATAATTGAATAAAATCACCATTTACATTTAATTGACAGTCTAATACAGTGGATTTTCACTGCACTTGGCATGTTGCATTCGCCCAGATTGCCTCAGTAACTCAGAAATGTTTATGGATATGAAATTCATTAGGATAGTTTGTTTAAGTAGGCCATAAACATGATTTGATTCAGCACTTCACAAACCTCTGGTCACTTTGTGGTCAGCCATGTTTTACTAACATTTACACCATTAGTTGTGTGCCAGTAATCATTAACACCGTTAAAACAAAAGCAAAATCATTAATAGTCATGTCACGTCCCTCTGCCTCTAGTGCTGGACTTGTTTGAGACTTTTATTTCTCACAGATGATGGACTGTGGCCAGCTGAATACACCGAGCCAATGCCGCCGGTACTCAGTGTTGTGCAGTCTGTGTTCAGTAACTGCTCTGGATATTGACATGCATTATAAATCAGGGAGGATGGATGTCAAGATACTATTTTTACATGCTGTGACCTCTGACCCGCTTGGATAGCTGCATAGATCCTAGTGGGTTGAAAGGCCTCGTTTTGGAGAGAGGAAAGAGATTCTTTGACTGGTTCTCTTGGCTCCAGGCGTGAAAAATAATCAGACTGTTTTTCCAACTGACACTACAGTAGTGGAAGTGTGGCTTGAGCATGCTGGGTGCTGCATTGTTTTGGGTATTGAATGCATAACTCATTCCACTACAGAATTGATTTGGTTTTTAAGTGCAAGTTTCTTGTGCAATATTGCTTTGGAAATTTCATCTTCAAAAATAGAAGAACACATTGAATAGAGCACATATATAAATCAAAGTCCATGTGTAATTGGTGTAAAAGATTCAGAACAAGGTTTTTTTTTCCACATAAATGCAAAGCAGGGCAAGCTTAATTTAAATGTAATTGATTTATTATAAAATGAAAATGTATAATAATAGTATAAATAACAATAATAATACATCTTTATAATGAGCTTTTCTCACACCCATACACTACAAAAAAGGAAATGGAGGTAAAATACAGAAATCACAGACATAGTACAATATAATAAAATACAATAAATACAGTAAGACGAACAATAAATAACTCAACACCCAGTTGAAAATAATAATCACAATAGGCTGTTTTTTTAAACAGTTCCTTAAAATACATTTAATATAGAGTATTGTGTATCTGATTTTAATATTCATTTTACTGTTTGGTGAAAAGCTAATAATAGGCCGTTTAATATTAGGTTCATGCCCCAACATTTAATTGTAAATAAATTGACAAAAATAAACCTCCAGTCTTCCTTATTTATTTGCAGTTCATTTTCATTTGTTTATTCTGGAAAATGAGCCGTAAAGTTTCAAGTGCCACCCGAACTTTAATAACAGTGAAATTTGCATCGAAACCACAACTAACCGTACCGCATAAGCATCTGAAATGCACAAAGAATATTTCTGGAAATGGATTAAATCTGAGCACGTTGAGGATCATTCCTCTCAACCCTCCCTCTCTCTGTCAGTTCCCTCCATCAGCTCATTATTCAATGGAAATAAAAAGCAGAACTAAAGTGAGAGAGCTCCCCTCTGTCTGCTGTCATTACACTTCGCGTTAGCTGCGACGACTTCATTTCCTGAGAGGTGAGCTATGGAACGCGCCGTTGCTCAGTGGCGGGAAGAGACAATGGACTGTCACATGTCCAGTCCGATATATTTTATCCACTCATCTATTTTCATTAGGGCCGTCAAGAGATACCGCCAGGCTCTCGTAATTCGAACCAGGGTAGGAGACAGAACTGACAGTGAGGAAACAGAATAGAGATAGCAAAAAAATGACAGAAAACGAAAGAATTGTGTCACTTGAACATTACCTTCTGGTTCTCTTTGGGGTCTCAGAGACCATTTTAATTGCTCAAAAACATACTTAAAGTCAGCATGAAATGAAAATTCACTGTATCTGGTCTTTCTAAATGCATCTTATATATCTTATTCTTCATTATCTGTGCATGTTTCTTTGTTTCTTTTTTTAATGGTATGCAGGACTTCTCCAAATTCAATCAACACTACTGTTTCATCTCAACTTTAACATTGAGGTATCAGATTTTTATTTTTCTGATATTTCTACAAAATGTCTAAAAGTTAAGTAATTTTATGTCTTTAAACAAAAACAGTGTTTTTACTTTAATTTTATTCATATTTTATATTAGATTTATTTTTTTATTTTCATTTGAATGTTTAATTTCAAGTCATTTTAGTTAATAATGTACAAGTGCTTCAACTGATTTCATCTTATTTCAGTTTATTGCCAAAACATTATTTCTCATTTTCGTTTAGTTTAAGTTTTTCAATTAATATGTATATTTTATTTTATAGATTTATACTTTATTTCAATTAACAGAATTTTTTTAATAGTTTTAATTTTTGGTCAAAAAATAAATTAAAAAAAACTTGATAACCCTTATGTTTTGAGTTTATGTTCTAAGAGGCTGCAATAAAAATAAATGTATTAAGTTTTTGCTGCTTTTGAGGTCATATTAACTCCAAACAGAAAAATATGACATAACTAATGGATACCAATCATATCTACTGAATAAATATCTACCTACTTGGTTTTGACTAAAAGGTCAGATGAACTTAAAAGAAAAAACAAGGTTAATTTAGAGTCTCTGGTGCCTCAACCATGAAAACAGTAGTCAATATCATCAGAACATGAGGTTTAAGCACACCCGTGTGACACAAAATGTTTTCTACAGATTTTTTTTCTTTTCTTTTTTCCTAACCCCACACAGCTTCCAAAATCAAATGATATAATGCGTCATTAGTGGCCCAGAACTGTCGGCTTTTAGCCCTCTTCTGCATTTGTCATTATCTCAGCTCTATGAGAGAGAGCAAATTGATCTATTCATCATGGCTGAAAAATACGAGGAAGAAACTAAAGAGAATGTGGTTCTCCAGAGAGCCACACTCCTATGGTGGGTCGAATAATTGTCAAACGGATCTCTTCCCTTCTTTCTTATCCATATTTCCTTCACCCAAGCTGAATTACAGTAGGATAATAGCGGTTTTTATTAGTTGCACAGCTATGCAGACTCTTTGGACCACCACTGGAACTATAACCCATACTGACCCACTGTATTGTTGCCGTGAATGTTACATGCAACACATTAAAATCCCACCACCATGAAGCATCTCAATGGCAAACAGCATGGGGCATTCTGGGTTAGATTGATATGTGCACACTACCAGAGGAAAGGATATACAACTTGAAAATTCATGAGACTTCTCTGTTCCAGCAATGAAGAAAGGAATGAGAAATCCTTAGCTATTTCATCTGCTGGTCTGTTGCGACAGATAAAATTGGGATGAGATGAAGGAATAAATGACATGCAGCGACAGAGATAATGTTTGTACACTGACAGACAGATATAAGTCACATCTAATCTAAAAGCCCATCTACAAATTGTTTGAAAGACTGCTGATATAATCAGCTCGTAGAGCAAACAATCTCATATGTCTAAAAGAAATAAGTGTCAGTCAGTCCATAAGGCAGAAAAAGGCTTACCTGAGACAAAAAGAAAGAGGTACATTGGCACATGATTTCTGTTTACTGCACGGCTCTCTTGAACACTTGATTCTGATTGGTCAATTAAGACAGTCCACGTTTTTTGTAAAATGATCGCTACTCAAATTTGACCATCTCTTACACTAGATTTCATGTCTCTGATGTTCTATCTATTTCTTCACACATATTAAAATCATTTCAACAACAAACCTTAAACCAAAACTCTAAATAAATATTTAAACATATTCAGTTACTTATTCATATTTACTTATTTGTAATATATTTATTCATCAACTTTAAATAAATACATATTTAAGCATATATTTAAGTACTTATTTATGCATTTACACAAAATAAACTCCTTCAGGATGATACATGCCCTGATTATAATGACCAGTTGCTGCCAGTTGACAATTGACAGTATGTTCATTATCCAGAAACAAAAAGTAACAGACTGAGTGAGAGAGAAATAAAGAAAAGTGTCTGTGTGTAGGCTCTATGTAGAAAAAATGCACTCACACAATCCTTGAGCCTATCCACAGAGTTCACAAAGCAGAGGGAAAACTATGACCCCTTGTGTGTGGAGCAGGTTTTCTTTAAAAGGTTTTAAAGGATGTCTTTAACCTATTGAAATTCATGACCGAGTTTGAAATCAGCAGCTACACTGTTTTAATCTGCCATAAAAGCCATTCAACTGATAACACAGTAGGAATGGTTGATAAACACAGTAATCGTTGTGCAGCACTTTTAACAATAGTGGGGAGAAGCCAGGAAATTATGGGACAATGTGTTGCTAGTGGTTGTCACCCACATAAGCACCATGGCTCACATTTGTAACTGTTAGGCTATGCTTTAACATATTTTTAAGCAAATAATAATGTTTTCGGTTATTAATGCTGTCATTATCGGCAAGCTTTGTCAAAGTTCTGAGCAAGCAGGTGCAGCATCTGTTGAATTAACCCTCTATATAGGACTAATTATGAAAATCATTTTCCAAAATTAGTTGACTACATTTAGAGCCCTATGATTTCTGCAATGAGGAAAACGCGGACGGAATCTCGGAATCCAGTCATAAAAACTACATTTAATTTCACAGAATTTCACAGAACTTATAAAATTTCTGTCAGTACACTTAAATCTTATCGCGATACAGTAGGGGTGTAACAATATATCGCAATACAAAAATACAACAATATGTATCGTGGATAGTGACAATAGCCTATGTAGTGTGTATAGTTTAAATGAAAATTTCTGTTTGAGAAAAAAAAAAAAAAGTTTAGTGCCAGTACTACTATATATAATGTTGAATATCATGTTATATGTTATGTTATCATGTTATATCATAGATATATTTTGAATATATCTAGTTAGTGTAAACATATTCGTCTAAAATAATTCTGTATTTTCAGCTTCAGAATCCCGAATATGTTTATTCTGGTGTCACCATTATCCTGTGCATTGGGTTACCAGCACCAAGTCACCTTGTTAGCCTTTTCCCATATGTCTTGGAGTATCACAATAATACCGTATTGTGAGTTCAGTATCATGATATGTATCGAATCGTGACATGAGGGGTATCATTACACCCCTGCCCCTGTGTGTGTGTGTGTGTGTGTGTGTGTGTGTGTGTGTGTGTGTGTGTGTGTGTGTGTGTGTGTGTGTGTGTGTGTGTGTGTGTGTGTGTGTGTGTGCGTGCGTGCGTGTGTGTGTGTGTGTGTGTGTGTGTGTGTGTGTGTGTGTCACTGAGAGTCACTTCATGAGCATTTTACCATTTCATTTGAGAAAACTATGACCATATCATAAACACACAGAAACTAAAAGGGTCTTCAAGGCAACCCATCAAAATAAAAGTTTGATTTAACTTGAAATTGTGACATAAATATATTACTGTAGAATTTAGCTACGTCTCAATGTAATAATAATACAAACACTAAGAATAAATATAGCTGCAAGCAGCAATTATCGGGGCCAAGCGCAAGAAGACAATAAGACATGCCAACATGGCTGGGAGTGTCAGACCAACTGCAACAATGAGCAATTAAAGACATTTAAAGATAATTTTAGACAAAATGGCTGAATAATCATATATACAGTAATTAAAAATGTGATTTAACGGTTTATCACTTTCGGCCAATAGGCAGTGCAGTTATATGATGTGGTGTGGCCAGAGTGAGGTGAAGATGACACATACAAAGTTTGGTGTCAACATGTCAAGGTATTGCAGAGATAAAGCCTGAAAAGTAATTTTGGCATCATGCCTCAACTTTGCTGCTGTGATATACAAAAACAGTTTCGTCTATCGACACGGAATCCATAATATTTTGTCGGCACGGTCAGGAGATGATATGATTACAAATGGACAAACGTCAAATGTCTCCTTCACTTCCTTGTTGCGAAAAAAGGCCAAGCACAAGGCAAATAGATTTTAATTTTAAAGTCATTAAAAATTAAAAAAAAAAAAACATTTTTTTTTTGGTTGAACATTATTATTGTATTTAAAATTTTCTTCACGTCTTTTTATTAATGATTATGTCCTATAGAGGGTTAAATGCCATTGAAAACAATGCATTATCAGGAAAGCTACATTAATATAACTCACAGGTGACACTTCTCAGTGGACCAGAGTTAGCATGGCGAGGAGTTCACTGCATCCCTGCCAATCTAGTTTTATATCTTTAAAATCAATTGTAAAGCTCTACAGTGTGGTGAAACTGTGCATTTGTTTTTCATCATGCATGTGAGGGCCTGTTGTATCTTCTGTTTGGAGTCTCAGAAAACCGCTGAGATATAAGCTAAAACATCTGCTGGAGATCAAATCAAAACCTCAACAGTGAACAAGCATTTGAAGGCTGAATCTGAAACAGAGATTTGTTTATGTGTACATTTTGTTGGTCAGCATGAGGCAAGTCGGTACAACAAATATCAATAAACCAATAAGAGTGAAGCATATCAGTACAAAAGTTTTCCCATTTTCATCAAATGAAATGCAGTTTTAGCTGTTCTAATGATCTGCGATCCAACACTGCAAAAAGTGCTGTGCTATAAAACAGAACTTTATTGAGTTTTTGTTGTCAAAATGCATGAAACTTTGTGAAAATGTCACAGGCAATAGCATACTGACAATCATTCCAAGTGTCTTCACATTGCAATATGGTTATTATTACAAAAACAAAACAAAATGGTGTAGTCATGTAATCAAGTTCGCCTCAGGAAGCAGTGACTGATCTATGACTGTGACGTGTATTGATTTGAAACAAGACGTAGTGGCCACAATTATATCTACATTATTCCCTCATTATCTATAACAAGAAAACTAATTGCTTGATCAATACCTTAAATTAAACAAGCTCGAGTTTTGTAGTGTATGCTGTTCTTTTGCTGCAATGTTGATTGATTGACTGAAACGTTACTTGTTGAAAAAAAGGAATTTTCAGCATGCAAAGAATTAACCTTTAAGTGTTTTTATAGGATTCAAAAATGGAAAGTTAGGGAAAGTGTCATGAAATTTCATCAGATATTGTTGTGTAAGTAATGAGGTGCATAGCAAAAATAGTCTATACATTAAGATTGATAGGGCAGTATTTCATCTTCCAAATTAATAAATGTTTCTTTAAACAATGTTTGCTGTTGTGTCAAATTATTGTGATCAGATTGTTAATCAATAATTGTGACAGGACAATTATTAACAATAAATAAAGGATTAGAAATAAACACTTTGACTGAAGACTGAAGTTGTCACTTAATTTAGTATTGCAATATTTGCTATATTAAACATCACTGCATATTTGGCTATTTGGTTAATAATAAGAGCAATCCTAACATGACATGAAGTGATTTACTATGACATTAACAGTCCAACAGATTCAACTCATTCAACAGACTCTGCTTGATTTCAGCCATTTTCTATTGATTTAATCTACAAATTGGCTGTGCTGTTCAGGTAGAATTTTATCTGAATTGTCTCATACAAAGAAGAAAGAAAATGAGTGATCACAATACTCAAATCAGTTTACAGCTGAGCTTCACTTTAACATATAACCAAATACGTTTCCCACAGAGTAATTTCATGGTTTCCTACAAAAATCAAAAATCCTATTGAATGCCTATGGTTCAAGTTGAGATCATTTGCACAGCAGTGCAGATTATAGGCTGGTAGGTGGAGCATTACTGACCTTTACGATCATCTCAATAGTTGAAACTATCCTGCGGTTATCGCTGTTGTTGTTCATCATTAAATCGACAAATCTGCATAGCCGAAGATAAAATATTTATTTGACCTTCTAACAAACCAAAACAAATGCCATTCCAATTTGTTTTACAATCAGAACATTGTGAAAATTCCAAGATCAAACCATAGTCCAGATCAAACTAAATGGTTTGGTGTAGCCAAAAAAAAAAAGATTTTAGATTTAGATTTAGTAAATCTAGATTTTAGAGTAAAATCTTACGGTATATTCTGACTAACTAGCATGTATAGCCTACAAGTAACCAATAATTGTAGCAACATCCAGCATTGCATTTGTGTCGTTAAAGTTGCATCATCATTTCATCTCAGTGTAAATTCCTGCAATTGACTTCCAAATAGTCTCAGTGTTGGTCTAAATTATTTAATACTGTATTTAATACTGTTCACCAGGCACCAATATTGAAAAAAAAATGTACTTGCAATATTACAGTAGCCTCAAGGGATTAAAACTGCATAATATGAATATTGTTTTACTGTAGTAATTTGTTTTTTGTGTTTTTTTTAGCGAAAGAGATACATACACAGTAAGACTAGACATATAGCTTATATCCTATATATTCTATGTAAAAATAAATAAGCTGTTGCCCTTTAGCTATGTAGTTTGTCCAGTTTTTAATGCATTACTAACTACAGTAATAAGTTTTAAGTGATTTGATTGATTGTCAATTTAATGTTTTGTTCTCTAACCAATAACACACAAACAAATTTATAGAGCAGTTATGAAAGCAATACTGTAATATTGAGGTTTGTGTACATATACACACTATATGTTTCAATATTGTAGACTGGAATTTATAATAGCCTACAGTATGCAATATATCACAATTGTCTCCATCAAATTACAATTAAAAAGAACTAGTGAGCACAAAAAAGCAAATATCCTCATCGACCAAACGACAATTTGAAGCACATGGAGGAGCAGAGCATGTTTACCACAAGCAATACAATCAGTCAGGAGGCTCAGATCAGTTCTGCTTGGGTAAGACAAGACTTTGTAATGGAGAAGGAGTATTTTGATATTCCAATCTGGTCTTTGCTAAAATTGTGTGGAACTGTGCACACCCAAATCAATGTTCTAAGTACAATAAGCCTCTCTGCGATGTTATGAATATTTAGTATGGAAGATTACCTAGCGAGATGTATTCTCTGATTAGCATTAGCAGTCGTCATAGAGTAAAACGGGCACTTTGCTGGACAGGAATGTGGATGGGGATAAATTAAGGTGTCCTTGGTGAGGACGAGAAAAAAAATTATTTTCTTTTTTTTTATTTATCTAAAAAAACTGTTAGCACTATTTTACAGTGTCCTTGTTAAAAGTTACATGTAGTTACTAGTCTTAAACTTAAATCAATCATACAAACTAACTACAACTAATTACTAGAAACGAACCGATTGCAATTTTCTTGCCACATTCCGATTTTCTTTCAAAGGACTATAATTGACAGCATATACAAACAAAAATCTTTTCTTCTTTTATTTTCATAAAAAAAACAAGTAAAAAGACAAAATTCAAACAACAGCACAAATAAATGCTATAGAATAAAGAGAGATATTAAATAAAAACAGCTTTATGTTTTTCAGGTGGGTGTACAGTAAATTCAGGTTAGAAATAGTACAGAAATTAAAGTAATCAAATGTAAAACAACACTGGATGGTCTTCATTGTAAAAATGAAATACAGATTAATGCTGTACCTAACCTAACCTATACCTGCCCCGAAATAGTTGTACCTGTACCTGTTTCCAGAAACTTTTTTCCGTATCACCTCCGACGAGGTTCTGAGCGAGCTGAGGTGAGCTGAGGCGATACTAAAATGTGACGTGAAAACACGGCAGACTGCTGACTGGTCAGAGAGAATCGTCACTATTCACTGCGTCATCATTGCACGTGCCAGACGGAGTATCCTGAATAACCCCGCCATTTTTAAATAGTTTGGCCAGAGATTGCGTGATATACCCATTACTATTATAATGGCAACTCTGAAGAATACGGCGTGGTCAAACGAGGGGGTGAAGACTTTCCTTTGTGTTTGTCGCGTAGAAGATTACGTCACGGTAGTTTCCTGCGGCGTCGCTATGACGACCAGGTACTATTGTGGAGGTACTATCTGCAATGGAAAACGGAAAGCGAGCCGAGTTGAGTCGAGTTGAGTTGACCTGGTACTGGAAATGGCTCACAAATAATCCAGCCGAAGTAGCTCAGGCTTTCAACCACCACTTTATTGATTCTGTAGCTACTATTACACAGTGTTTTTTACCTGAGTACACGGATATATGTCCTGTTAAAACAGCAGAGCCGACCTTCAACATAAGGAGTGTTAATGAATCAGAGGTTATGAGAATAATTGGATCTCTTAAACCATCTAGGGCTTAGGACATTTTTGGCATGGATGCAGTCATGCTCAAGGAACTTGGTATAACATTAATAGTCCCATTACTAGAATTATTAACCTCCCGATTTGCCAGGCAAAATTTCTGAGTGTTAGGAAGTCGACTGTTGTTATTCCAATTCACAAGAGTGGAGATTCCTTTTCTACCTGTAATTACAGGCCTATCAGCATCTTACCCACAGTGTCCAAGGTTGCAGAGAAACTGGTGGCGGAGCAAATCATTTGTTATTTGAATACTAGTTCTTTTATCCTGCACCCAATGCAGTTCGGCTTCAGATCTAATTATTCAACTGAAACAGCTAACTGCTTCTTTGTTGAAAAAATCAAATCCTTATAAGATAAAGGTGGTGTTGTTGGAGCTGTATTTCTTCACCTTAAGAAGGCTTTTGACACTGTCAATCACAGAATTCTCATGTCCAAGTTATGCAGTATCAATTTTTCTTCAACGGCACTCAACTGGTTAGAATCTTATATATTAAATCGATCTCAGTCCGTCCAAGTACAGAATCATCGATCAGCTCCCCTTCAATTGTCGACGGGTGTTCCACAAGGATCTATTTTGGGTCCATTACTATTTACATTATATATTAATGATCTTCCATCTATATGTTCTGACACCAAAATCCAAATGTATGCAGATGATACTGTAATTTATTTACATGGTAGCAGTAGGACACAAGTTGCTAATGGACTTAAAAATTCCATGGCTCATGTTACAGCATGGTTGCAGCGATGCTGTTTGCAGCTAAATGTGGAAAAAACAATGTGCATGTTTTTCTCTAAGACAAACAGTGCATGTGTAGAGCCAGATGTCTTCGTTTTAGGGAAAAGACTACAAGTTGCATCTGAGTACAAGTATCTTGGAATTCTGATTGATTCCACACTATCCTTTAAACCTCAAGTGAAAAGGGTATGTAACAGGGTCAAATTCAATCTTACTAATTTTAGGTTCATAAGAGATCACATGTCAACAGAGGCGGCTAAAATGTACATGTACTCCATGGTCATTTCACACATTACTTATTGTCTAACAACTTGGTCACAGGCTAGCGCCACTACGCTACTACCATTACAGTCACTGTATAAAAAAACACTTAAAGTTCTGGACAAAAAATCAGTACATTTTCATCATTGCCCAATATTAGTAAAATTTTACTTGCTGAGCTGGAAAAATCTGATTAAATATGTTAATGCTTGTCTTATGTACAAGATTATAAAGGGACTGACTTCTCCCCCACTCAGTCAGTTTGTTACTACAAGAACAACTGTTCATCATCGTACAAGAGGGTCAGCAAAAGGGGATTGTATTATCCCTTTTAGAAAAAGCTATTTCAGTCAGTCTGCATTTTCAGTTAGAGCTGCATCAGAATGGAGGGGGCGATTGGGGGTTTGATGCCCTGCTGTAAGGGCACCTCAGTCGTGGGTATTGAGGGTGGAAGAGAGCGCTGTTCATTCACTTTTTAGTTCAATATGCGACACTTAAGAAAAGCTTATCTATATTGTCTCTTGCTCCTAAAACTTTCATTGGAAGTTAAATTATTAGATGCTCCTTTCTAATTCATCAAGATTCGCTTTCAAACTGTCACAACTCCACTGACATCTAAACAGAGTGTGTTTTTACTCTTTCAACCTCTTTGGTACATTGAAACCGCACCTACTTTGACTGAGAAATGAGAGAGACGCACTTTTGACAACTCACTAGCGATGACAAGAGTCGCCCTGAGGCATCAACAGGAACTCGAGACTTGAGAAAGATTAATGTCCTTAAATGCACAGTCTGCTGCTGATGTAAATGCGTTCTCTGTCTATCTCCGAGTCTCGCAGCTGAACTTCACCATGACGTGACGAGGGAGACGAATGCCAAGTATTACAGACAGATTTGACCTTTGACACCCCAAGATGACAAAACACCAAACCCTACACACGGGACCGGTGCATTATACGACTTGCTGTTTTAGCAAACAAAGTAATTTCCTTCCACACACACGCTCTCGCACACACCCACAGTCTCTTCTCGTTTCACTCTCACGGTTTGGATTCCTCAAGAGTGACAGCAGCAGTTGTGGTTGAGATTAAGGATAATAAGAGTCAGACCGCATAAGCTGAAGATGAAACTGAACTCTGTCAAACGTCAGTAAATGTCGTGTCGTGGAGGATGTTTTACGCATGATCTACACAGATATTAACCCTTGAGTAGACAGATCTTTAACAGCCAACTTTAACCATTCAGGGTGATTATTTTTTAACCATTTCATATGATTGTCCTATCTATATGTCAATGTGTTTATTTTTTGTTTTATGACAGCATAAAATTAGCATGATTGACAAAGGTGGTGATGCACCACATACTTCTGGAATATTTAGCATTGACTTCTATTGCTATTGACAAATGTTTTGTCAATTAAATAAATGTGCAAAACTGCAAACAAATTTAATGCATTTACCTCTTTGACATTATAATGGTTTCATTCTTTTGTGTTTAACTTATGGTGCCTTATCCAACATGTAAAATAAAATGTTAAAATGAATGAAAATTCAGCTTATATATATTTCCACCGATATATACACCATCAA